>OZ038477.1:6189320-6321820 GCA_964036315.1 Acanthosepion esculentum
ATCAACACCTATAATAGAACAAATAGCAAATACATATGATAAGTCTTTGAATCTTTTACATTTTAATATAGTGACTCTTCACAATAAAAGCCAGTTATTATCCATTGATTTTTTAATTTTTTTTTGCTTCAGCAGGTTGCACTTCCGACATGGTAGTATTAATTGCATTCAATCAGTCTGCTTTGCCTTTATATTGTTTGCCACGTTCATATAATTTCATCTTCCCAATAGACCATAGATCTTTGATCGTATTCAGATCAGGACTTGATGGTGACCATTCCATTATCTTTTCTCCAGTAAATCTTAAGAGATTACTCAAATAATTCATGGGTAAGCTTAGATATATGACAAGGAACACTGTCGTACATAAGTAAACACTTCACTTTGAAACTGCAATACTGTAACTTGTGTCATGCAAAGAAAGTCTTGTCCATAAAATCGCAATAGTTAGAACTGTTCAATTTAACTTCTTCATCGATTTGAATGATCCAATAATGGTTTGGTCGACAATTCCAGCCCATATCATGACACTACTGCTTCCATGCTCCCTTCTTTCAGGCAGAGTCACATCTGAATTGGATAAAATCCATCCTTTTGGCTATCCATCCAGTACATCAAATTTCACTTGAGATTAGTCAGTGAAAATTACTTTAGAAAAGTCAACGTTTATGTATTACTTGGTTAAATTTTAGCGCTTTAAACTATTTGTTTTCGTGAGAAGTAGTTTAGGTTATTTTTTTACAGATACCAATTCACAAAGTATTCTACATCTTTGGTCCTACTTGACACACTCAATTCTAGCCTTTTCAAAGATCTGAGCGCTGATCAAAGTGGTTGTTTCGCTATAACTCGCTTTAGTTTACATTCATCCCGATGAAGCAAGTTCTTAAAGCCTTTTCCTTTACTTTGACTTTTCAACAGCTTTCTTTCAATGATATCTGCAAAGCTCATTTGATCTCTTCAAACTCCTTCACTCAATAACTTTGTCATTTTCTGTTTTTCAGCAGTTGTCAGATCCGCTGTCCCTTTACCCATGTTTCAACATATATTACGAAAAAAAATAGTTTTTATTAGATTTCAGAGGTTTTCAATTAATATTAATTTAATCTGCATATGAACTTCAGTCAGTTCATTTTCGCAAATTTCAAATATCTCAAAAACTAAATATTGAAAATGGAAGAAAATTTAGTTAAATATTTTGTTTAGAGTGGAAATGGACGAGTTTAAATTTTTTGAGTTATTGGGGTTTATTTGATTTGCGCCATAACTTCAGACAGGCTGTAGTTGGTAGTGTTGTTGTCACCTGATAGAAGTTTGAGCTTATTGGGGCAGTTTTGTTGCTGCTGTTACAATAAAAACATGTCCGATCCACTAGCAGTGTGCATCAAGGCGGAACAAAGAGCAATGGTCCATTTTTTTTGGTCAGAATGTGTGTCAGCGGTTGAAATTAATCGAAGGCTCTTAGAAGAGTGTATAAGTGAATCGAGTAGTTTAAAAGTGACTAACAAGTGTGGCACACGACGAAGGAGCACGGCGCACGTCAACCTCCACTACTGAAGAGAAAATTCAGCTTGCTGGAATCGGCGAGTTATCATAGATGAGGTAGCATGTTCTCTGTAAATCATCACTGCTCTTTGTTCCTCCTCGGTGCACACTGTTAGCGGAGCGGTTATGTTTACATTGTAAGAAAGCAGTAAGCAAACCGATGTAATCAAGCTCAAGCTTCGTAATAAAGGTGATGAGGATGCAGCACCAATTTAGCGATTCAACGAGTGGATATGTGTAGTCAAACACATTGCAGTGTGTAAAAGCATAGAGAACCGAGTAAGATTCTTAGGTTAGAAATAAGACAGAAAATCCTATTTTCAAATCTGCAAGTAAAAAAGTATTTCAATAAAATTCAAATATTTTCTAAAGTTGTATTTATCAATATATTTACCCGAGAGGTTTTTAAATGCTGTACGGACATGTGGATATGTTTTTGCCAAGATTAATCGGAACTGTTGGTCACGTAATGTGTATCAGGCGTGTAATTGTGAAGTCTCGAATCGTTGAATCGAGTTCAAACTCCGACCTCGTCTGTCGAGTTCAGTTGGGAAATCCCTGTATCTATCTCGTCTCCTCCCAGCCATGAATAATACAGTAGGATAGACTGTGAGCCATGATTACTGTCTTCTTGAGGTGACAAGCTATTTAAAAAGACATAGTCGGATTTTCAAAAACATATATATTACAAAAAAATGACGATGTCATTTACAAAAGTAAGATGAGATCAAAAATGAAGTATTGCTCCCATATCTAGGCTGGAGCTATATATTCTTTACTGTCGAATCTTGACAGAGTTCAAAATTGTTAAGCAGATTTGTTAACGGTTATTTTCCATCCTAGACCCGTTTTCACAGAAGTGTAATCTTGCAAGCCTTGTCGCTATTTCCATGGCAAATGTTCTGATATTCTCCGTTCTTTACTTCCACCAGTTTAGAATTTACAGCTAAGACCCACCATACTACTAGCCAAGGGTCAAATCATCATTATTTTCTTCGCATTCTATTGGTAAGAAGGAAAATACAATCCGATAGCTTCTTCCTCAAAATCAATACTGTGTGGAAGAGAATCGCCTATCGATGCTTCCATGAAAACTACGATCTTAACATTTTCAAGTTTAGGGTTAATAGCTATCTGTCCTTCATATCTTCATAATCTTCACTTCTTACATTCTTCTCTGGTCCCTATACCATTCACGTTATTCGGTAACCCACTACATTGAGTTGCTCTTGAGTCTTGCAATATGGGGGGAAACATTTGAAAAAGACTTCTCCCACAACATAATCACAGACACACACACAGATATACAGACGTGTAATACATGATAATATATTTTTTCTTTCGCAATATCTACTTTAATGACTGAATCACACGAATGTATCTGCATCAAAAGAGGTTTGAATGCAGCTGGGTCCCCTTCCCAAATCGAACCCTTGGGCCTCGACTGTGGTGATGGAAAGCGGTCGGATGGCATTACCATTTTCCCTTTTAAAATGGGTAAGTCGTTGATTTGGGATACGACTTGTGCGGATACATTTTCGGCCGGTAATATGATCAGGTCCGCGGTTGAGCCGGGGTCCGTCGCCCGGGACGCAGAGATGAAAAAAAAAAAATAGTTAAATATACTTATCTTGCTGATAGATTTTTTTTTTACTCATGTGGCAGTGGAGACTTCAGGGGTTATTGGCCCTCGTTCGATGGTGTTCCTTCGGAGGATTGGCACGAGTGCGTCTCGATTAAGGAACGAGCCTCGCGAAACGGAGTGGCTCTTGCAGCGTGTCTCACTGGCGACGGTTCGAGGTAAGGCTTTCTCCATCATAGCGGCTGGCAGAGGATAGAAAAAATTGTTTATAGTTACGTTGTTCTGGAATTGTCATCATTGGTCGACTGAACTTGCTTTGTTTCAATAAATTCGCTTCTATTTATAAAACGAATAAAATTATAATTACCTGCAGAATAATTTACCAAAGAAAAAAATAGAATGAAGAGAAACAAAGAAAGAGGAAAAAAAAGGAGAAAGAGAAATAAATTGATATAGAAATTGAGAAAGAACGTATGAAAAGGCGAGAGAGAGAGAGAGAGAGAGAGAGGAAAGAGAGAGAGAGAAAGATAATGCGAGTAAATGTTTTGAAGTTGCTTTGTACTTTTCGTTATTTAGCATGAATGTGATAACGATTTTTACGCTTGAGAAAGGAGCTGGGTGCAGTCTTCATTGCTGCTGTGAGGAAAGACGCTGAAAAAGAATTTTCAAAATATAAAAATGTCTATGTGAATTGCGTGCTTGTGAAAGCGAAATAGTGCCAACAACCCGGAATAAAAACTGGTTGTGAGTGTGTGTGTGTGCGGAGGGGGGTATTCATGGTGAGGGGTGTATATCTGCTGACAAGTGTTTAGATGTCACGGTAGCAGGGCCAGAAAAGATCCAGTTCTGATCCATCTGAGTTAGGAGATCTCTGAAAAACAAAACGACTTCGTTGAAACCGGCGCGCGCTGGACAATATCAAGGACGATGCATTGGAAATGAGACATGACATTCCTCAACAGAGCAAAACAAAACGAGTGGTTGGTGTATGGCGGTTGCATTTGTAATAGTCAGTGTCCAACAGGCACTTTCTCCATGTCGTAGACGCCATCGTATTACACACTCAAAAATGCTTTAGTACTATCTGAAACTAAACAAAATGAAGACAAAGAAGGGACACAAAAAGAACGAAAAAACAAAAACGATGTTAAGAAACACAATATATAATATGAAAATATAATAAAAAAATACAAAACAATCCTGTAAAACATGACTTACAAAACAGCAGAGACAAGATACAATAAAATACTTGATTCTCTTTCAGTTCATTGCCGCAAAATGACATAAAAATACAACATGCAGTAAGAGTCACCTTACTAGTAAGGGTATGAAGTATGCAAGGCTAGCATAACTACCAACGTATCGCCGATATCTTTCGACATTTTACAAACTTTCGTCTGGTACAAAGTCATAATAATATGACACTCATTAGAGACTAGACATAAACTGAGAATTCTCAGAAAAAATAATTATTTACTGCGAATTGAGAAAAAACAGTTTACAAATGACCTTCTCCCACTCATTCTGTCGCTGCAATTTTGAGACAGTTCCGACGTACTGCGTCACTATTTGGTATACCGGCTGCTCAACAACGGACAAGAGAGCCCTGTGAAATATTATAGATGTTGTTCAGAAAATAATCGGTTCTTCGCTCCTTCCCTTAGAGGACATATCTCATGATGAGAGAAGAGAGCACGCATCCCGGCTACTACTTGTTTAAATTGTCTTTGCGTTTGATGGACACCATTAATTCTTTGGCCCTGCGTTAAATGAAAGCTGACAATTTTTAAGGTATTTTAAACGTAATTACATTTCATCATTCGAGAGTGTTTGTTTTGTGTATGTATTGGTGTACCTACGGCATTTTTATTGTAGAATAACGTTATTCTTCTTGTCAATGAAGAATAAATAAAGTTATTACGTTTTAACCTTACAGGTTTCTATACTTTTGTAACTTACTGGTTAACTAATTATATACTAATTTATCGCACTAGACAATTGCTAGTGTAGAGAGTTTGATCTGCATTGAATGCTCGAATACGCTGGCCAGGTGCAAAACAAAGATGGACGTAGTATTAACAGAGAACCGAGCTGGTCTCGAAAACAGTTAATATTCGAATGATCTTGAACCTAAATTTAATTCTTGATTTTTGTCTGAATTCCTGGGAAGAAAAGTTATTATTATTATTATTATTTATAATTGGACTAATATCCCAATCATTGTTGTTATAATCCCAGCGTTTCGTCCGTCGTGTCATCCAACCTTGTTCAGTTGACCGTCTTTCGGGGTAATCTTTAGGTAATTTCAAACTGAACCCGTTATTTAATTTGTTTTCATTCCGTTAATTCAAGTTTACGTATATATGGTTTGAACAGTTAACCAAGCCGATATATCCTTCGACAGGAACAGCACTGAACAGGACAGGATCTACACCTGGAGATTGAATAAAGGCTTCACTTCGAAATTCCCTGAAGTTTACTCGAATCGAGAAACACCTTTGATGACTTATTTTACTTAAATCTTTATTTCTTTCAATCGATTACCTCCTCTTACTTTTTTGTTACAAATTTCTAACCGCTTTAAACTTTGGCTTTCTATTAGGTTGGTGCAAAAATAATGTCGTTTTCTCACATATGGTAGAACGTCAAAAAACGACATTATTTTTGCACCAACCTAATATCTCCGTGTCTAGAGTTAATCGAGTCATAAATGTTTTTTCACAGATATCGATTATCGGTTAAGATTGATTATCTGACTGATGATTTCTTCATTATTTTTTCGTTTTCACATGTTCTGCTAGTACTGACCAATATTCTAATACGTAAATCTATCGGAATTATGCCTGTATTTACAAAGAAATGTAATGTCGAAAGTTATTTATCTCTGTTTTTCTATGTCATTATTATTTATGTCAGAACTTTTCTAATTTGATTCCAGCATCGTATCAGATCAATACCCATATAAAAATCGGTACAGGAAGTGAAACTAAAACAGAAGCACCAGAGACAACGGAACGAATCCTAATGAACATGTTTTTCATTGTAACAAAACTCTGTCCATAAATTCTGATAGAAATACTTGATTCTTATTATGTATGATCTATTAGGTTGGTGCAAAAATAATGTCGTTTTCTCACATGAAGTTGAACGTCAAAAAACGACATTATTTTTGCACCAACCTAATAATAGGAAGAAGGAAAATGTAATATAATATTAATAAGTTTACTATGCTTACATAATCAAATACACTACTTAGGGTTACCACGACACCTCGAGGTGGTGTAATGGTTAGCAAGCTTGTCTCGCTAGAAAAATTACGTCTGAGTAGTGAGTTCGATCCTCACTGGGTGCTTATTACTTTCGGCCTTGTGCCACATCCAAGCGTAGCTTGGAAAATCACTACTTAAGGTTGACCAAAGACGCCCAAGATGCAAGTTTCTAATGTCTGAGGCCAGGCTTTTATTATTATCCTTATCACGAACAGTTTGAATGTTCTGCACGAGAACCTCTATCATATTCTATCCGAAAACTCAGATACTATGATCTGATCTTATGTTGAGGGTAATGTGAACAACACATTGAGTTTAGGCATATTATCTGCCTTGTGCCACATCTACGCTACGCTTAGAAAACCACCATTGAGTTTAGACACAACACAGTTTATAATTTTATCCAGTGGCAGAAATGCTGATAAACACGTGAATAATTCTTTCATGTTTGACGGGTATTGAGCTGGTAAATGCTATAAAAGACACGAAATTACAAGCCAAGAAAATGTAATCCATTGGGAAAAAAAACTTAGATCAAACAGTAAGTTTTATACAAGAGGTTTTCTTTCAAGGAAAAAAAAGTCTAGTTGTTTCAGAAGATATCGCCCCGAAAGCAGAATAGAATTGAAGCATCGATGAAGAATTTAATTATTTCTTTTTTGTTACGAAATAAAAAAAAAGGTGATATAATCTGCTTCGTTCTATGATCCCTTGTACATTTGTAAACTCTACCGGATAGACAGACTAACCTTGTTTTGAACGATTCCACCCGACAGGTATTAATATAAAATATTGATTCACCAGAGCAAGAAAAAAAAAGAAAAAAAAAAAGAAATCTTTCGAAAAAGAATACAAAGAGCAGTAAAGAAAACTAAACTATTTTTATAAAGGAAAGAAAGAAAAAGAGAATCAGCTTTAGCAGCGGATTTAACATTTCTCAATGTACAAATGTCACAAATATCTGCTACGGAAGACCTGACTAACATCATTTTAGACGAATTGTTCTTTGGGCTCTAGTGAGAAAAAAAAATGAATTAGCCGAAGGAGACTGTAACAATAGTCAAACATTTTCTTGGAAATAAAAGGAAACATTAAAACATGTCGTAAGGCATGCTAGCATTGAACCAGGACTTGTGAAGAAATTACTTGCTCATGGGCGCGGAACATTAAGATTAATTAATTAAGTAATTTATTATTTGTTTGTGTTTTAATTGGGATTGTTTTGGTAATAATTAATTCCCGTTGAATTTCGTTCATTTGCCGGAACTAAGCAATGGCGAATAATGAATGTCGCTATATTTCGTACATGGCTACAGGCAGACCTCATTATCAATGGCCTCTATTTTCCTGTTTTGACACTTCATCCGCTTATTATGCTCGTGTTTTTTTTTTTTTTTACTTCTCTCTTTTCCTAACCCCTTTACTGTCTTTTTTCTCTATTTTCACTACGCCTTTCTTTACATTATCCCCTCTGTTTTTTCCTAGTAACTCTCACTCTCTTTCTTTTACTTTTTTTACCCACGCCCTCTTTTTATTCGCTCTTCCGTTTATCTCGCTTACCTTTCAATTTGTCTGTCTTTTCATTGTTCTCTTTGTTTTTCTCTATCAACTTTTACAGTTTTTCCTTTTCCACCCGTCTCGTTCTTTTGTTTTATCTTTTTCTCTCCCATAACTCTCACTCTCTTCTCTCTGCTTTCTTTCTTTTTATCGGTGATCCTCATTAACAACCACTCTCTCTTTCCCATATGTTCTTTGATACTTTCTCTTTTTTTCTAAGTTCGTAAATCTCTTTTATACATTTCATTTTGCTTTTGTTCTTATTTTTCTTAATTTTCTTGCCAATTTTCACTTCATTATGTTCTTTTGTGCGAATTGGGTTTCAGTTTGCTGGTTGAACATTAATTTGACATCTTTTCTTAGTGTATATGTTGTGACCGTCCGAAAGAAGAGAAGATATATACACGGTGTCCATAAAGTTCGTGTGCACTTTAAAAGATTTCCGGTAAATTTCCAACTTTATTTGTATTTGCGATAGAAATAATTTGTAAAAAGGATTAGAAAGAAGTAAATCTATATTTTTTAAGGTTTTATTGAAATTTTATTTAAGTTTCCACATGTCCTCCATCATTATCAATACAAAGGGTAATACGATTTTGCAGTTCACGGAAAACATTTGTCAACTGATTTACAGTAATGCCTGAAATCTCATTAGTTATTTTAGCTATACTTAAAACTAGGTACATTAAACTTTATAACATTTTTTACAGATTATTTCTATTGCAAATACAAATATATGTTCTTAAATGCTTATAATCTATAGCAGAAGCCATTGGTTTATACCAATGGCTTCCCATACTTAATAATTCTCGTTTTCACTCTCGCGAGGTCATGTGTGACGTCACGAGCTACGACGCGTTTTTCGCTTCCTTGGCTCGTAAATAAGAGTTTGTCGTTACTTTGAGCTTATTCAAACAGCAACGACGGGCCATTATTGTGGTTTCGTATATGTGTTGTTTGATTTATTAAAATTGTCATCTTTGATAGTGGCTTATGTAAGCCGAAAGCTTAGATTTGATTCAAACATGTGTCAATATGGTGTTTTCCTTTCGTCTTTCAACGATAATGTGATTAAGGTGATCAGACAATACGAAAGGAACGAAATTTGTCTGTATTATTTAACGAAACATGCATTAACATATATATATATATATATATATATATATATATATATATATATATTAAGACATTTTTATGTTTATACATTCTTTTTATAGATACAAATATTTAAGTAAATGCTCTGTTTTTATAATAAACAGTATTAAACAACATTTACCGGCCTGAATGTCCGAGAAATTTTCATAGAAATTGTTCGTCCTCCGACAGGAATCGAACCTGTATCCTATACGGAACCGTCATAGAGCCTGACGTGCCTTAACCGTTTCGGCCACAGAGGAGCGTTCGGTTAGCAAGGTCGATTTTACTGTCTTTAATCTTTAATCTTCCATGAATCTCTCACGTACATTCATGTCTGCTCACGGCGTATCATAAACAGGACAACATACTTGATATAAAAATAACCGATCCGGAGTGCAACTTTCGGATAATAACTGTGACATTCCTCTATTTATTGAACAATTTAGTTTATGCCACATCGACTGAAAATCCTACCAGTACAAAAGAATTCTCCTATTACCATATTAGTACAAAAACGCACAATCTTAAAATGTAAAAATTCAACCTCCGCGTTGCGACCGCACGCTCCAAATTTTCTTACAATTAACAATAACACATTTCTAAAAAACACTTTCGGATTACATCTATTCTTTCGTTGTCCTCTTATTAACTGGATTTAAAAAACAAATATATTTTCATACCTGATGATGTCTGTATGCACAGATGAAAGCTTGTAAAAAAATTAAAAAAGGACTTATACAACTGGTATTTATAAACAGGGATTGTAACATTCATTTACAGGTTCGGGGTTAATGTCAATTATTAAATTTGTTTGCGAAGATGTATTCTCGCCATTTATATCATTAACTTCAATATCTGTTTTTGTATGAATGATTTATGTCATGTAAATGGAACTGCACCACATACTTGATATATATATATGTATATATATATATATATATATATATATATATATATATATATATATATATATATATATATATATATATATATATATATATATATAGATATGATATATATGATATATATATATATCATATACATATATAGATATGATATATATGATATATATATATATATATATCATATACATATATAGATATGATATATATGATATATATATATATATATATATCATATACATATATAGATATGATATATATGATATATATCATATACATATATAGATATGATATATATGATATATATATATATATATATATATCATATACATATATAGATATGATATATATGATATATATATATATATATATCATATAAATATATATAGATATGATATATATGATATATATATATATATCATATACATATATAGATATGATATATATGATATATATATATATCATATACATATATAGATATGATATATATGATATATATATATATATATATATCATATACATATATAGATATGATATATATGATATATATATATATATATATATATATATATATATATATCATATACATATATAGATATGATATATAGGATATATATATATATATATCATATACATATATAGATATGATATATATGATATATATATATATATATCATATACATATATAGATATGATATATATGATATATATATATATATATATATCATATACATATATAGATATGATATATATATATATCATATACATATATAGATATGATATATATGAGATATATATATATATATATATCATATACATATATAGATATGATATATATGATATATATATATGATATATATGTTATATATATATGATATATATATATATGATATATATATATGACATATATATATAAATATATATATGATATATATATATAAATATATATATATAAATATATATATGATATATATATATATAAATATATATATGATATATATATATATAAATATATATATGATATATAAATATATATATGATATATATATATATAAATATATATATGATATATATATATATAAATATATATATGATATATATATATATAAATATATATATGATATATATATATAAATATATATATGATATATATATATATATATATATATATATATATATATATATATATATATATATATAGCGCGGGGGGAAACAAATATTCGTACACATACAAATTTTTAATTTATTGTATTTCCAACTAATGAATAAACATACTTTTCATATAATTAACTGTACACAGTTGCATAATAACTAATTAAGCATAGAAAACAGAAAAAACATTGATTTAATAGAAATAAATTCCACAGCATTCGTACAATACAAAAAAGAATACACAATTTTCTTTTAATATTTTGTAGAATTGCCATTATTTACTTCTACAGCAATCAAAATTTTCTTGTTGTTCTCAATTAATGATTTGTAAATTTTACTTGGTATTTTGTCCCATTCTTCTTCGCATCTTGTCGTCAGATCCGGAATGTTTGTTGGAGCTCGAGATTGGATTTGAATTTTTAAATAACGGTATAGATTCTCGATTGAATTTAAATCTGGGGATTCACTTGGTCATTTCAGGATATTTAGATTATTTTCAGCAACTGATTTCTTCGTAGATTTTGCAGTGCACTTAGGATCATTATGTCGTTGGAAGATCCAATCAGGAGGAAGTTCAAGATACTCAACCGAAATTATTAAATGTGCTTCCAAAATATTTTGATATGCTGCGGCATTCATTCAACCATTTATTACTGATATGTTGCCAGTGTCTTTTGCCGAAAAAAAACATCCCATGATTCTGCCTCCAACAAATCTCACTGTTGGAATTGTGTTCTTTTGTTTGAAGGCATCGCCATCATTCCTTCATGAATGATTTCTATAATTACGTCCAAACAACTCAATTTTGGTTTCGTCTGTTCATAATACTCTTTCCCAATACGATTTTTCCTTATATCCTTTATGTTCAGGAACGATTTTCGACCTGGCATCTCAGTGTCTTTTCAACAGCAGTGGAGTTTTCCGAGGGGAGCGAGAATTTAAATTGTTCCTATGAATTTCATTGCTTATTATCTGTTTAGTGAGACAGATTCCCGATGAAAAGAAATCATCCTGCCACTCTTGACGAGTAAGCATTGGATTTTGTTAATTTGTCGCGCGAGGCAAATTATTTCCTCGAAGATCTTGAAGAAATCTTCCGTGGAGCACCTGCTCTTTGGTTTTCAACAGTTTTGAGTTTACCTTGCAATTAATGAAATAGTAAATGAAATATTCAGCTTGTCTGAAATTTTCCTGTAATTTTTACTTTCTTTCCAAAGCGTAACAATCAGTTCTTTTGGCGAATTTGTTAATTCTTACCCTCTTCCCATGATGATAAACTTCTTGGAACATTCTAGAATATTCCACTTGTATAATCTAGAGTATTAAAGGAATTTTTTTTTTTTAAATCTGAAACTTGCATTTTACGAATATTTTTCCACCCACTAGAATGGATGAATTGGATTTATTTTTATTAAATCAAACTTTTTTTCTGTTTTGTATGCATATTTAGTTATTACGCATTCTGTGTACAGTTAATAACAGTGCTGTTCGATAAAAGTAACTCACCTCATTTTTTTTTACTAAATGTCCTCTTCTCCGATGAAACGAAAGTTGAGCTAAATTCAAAGGATAAGCGATCTAAAATCCGAAGTAGAAGCTTTGAAAGCTCTTTGAATTTAGCAGTAAGTACTGTCAAGCATCCGTTCAGTATAATGTTCTGGGGATGCTTTTCTTTTCATGGAACTGGTTTCTTAAAACCTATTGAAAAGACCCTCAGGAGCGAGCAGTACAAGAGAATTTTAGAGACTTGTCTGCTCCCTTCTGCTGAAAGGGTGAAAATCGACCCCACTAAGCTTATTTTTATGCAGAATAATACTCACTGTCACAAATCAAAATTAATGAAGGAATACTTTGATGAGAAGCAGGTGAGTGTTATGACATGGCCGCCCCAATCTCCTGACCTCAACCCCATAAAAAACTTATGGAGCATTATAAAGTACAGGCTTTCGAGAAAGCAGTTGATCAACAAAGAGGATTTGATTGTGAATTTCATATCCGAATGGAATTCAATGCTTGGAGATGAGATTTGCCAGAACCTAATCAAGTCAACGCCAAAAAGTGTTGAAAAGGTTATTCAAAATAAAGGTGGATCCATAGATTATTAAATATTTCGAACTATATTACCTATTATAAATAAATTATACCTCTATTATTCTTTATTTAAAGCTGTTCGGTTACGTTTCTATTGATTACTAGTTGCAGGAAATAAGCGAGTCACTATTTTTGCACAGAGCTTTTCCCTAAATCTCATTTATATCCAAAATTATAATTATCAATAGAATACCTTAGGGTGAGTAAACTTTTTTACTGGTCGGGAAGGGGTCTTTATATTAGTAAGATTAAAAATTAGTTTGACCCCAAAAACAATAGGCGAAAAGATTTTTAAGTAAAAAAATATCAGGTGAGTCACATTTAGCGAACAGCACTGTATATGAAAAGTATGTTTACTCGTTAGTTGGAAATCGAATAAATTAGAAAGTGTACGAATATTTGTTTCCCCCACCATTGCATATATGTTGCTGAAGAATATTTATCCAATTTTCTTTAACATGATTGATTTATCCATGTTACACTTAAGACTTAAGTTCTCACAATACAACGTCCTTGTGTCACTCATGAGTTACAGTTAAAATGATTATGTTGAACGCGGTGTGCAATATGAAAGAAAGAGTGGGCAGGATAAGGATGTTAGCTAACGATTAACTCTTGACTTTGAGAGATCAAGAATTCGAGAAAGAATACACCGGGTGTCTGCTTCACAATTGGGGAATTCAGGGGGAAACTTGACTAGAACTTTTTCAGTGTCTTTGGAATCCGGGATAAATAAGAATGACACACACAAATATATATAATTATATATATCGCGTAAATATTTTGGCGTGTGGCACACACAAATATATTTGTGTGTGCCACACGGCAAACTATTTCCGCGATATATATATATATATATATATATATATATATATATATATATATATATATATATATCATAATAATCGAATCATAATGTAAACAATATTCATTTAATAAATATATATATTACTCGCTTACTTTTGCCTTAACAGAATTTAAATTATGGCACTCTGTGTCTTCCATATGTTTTGAATGACATTTCAACCACCTGATGAACATTCATGAATGTTCTCAAATTTAAAAGCCTTGACAAACCAATGACATCCTTGCTTTTGTATCTAAACACGTGCAACAAAATAAACCCTACATTTGCTTTGATAAAGTTGGTCAGAGGACAAAACGCGTCGGCTGTTGTATAAGAACAGTTTTTCCTCTTGTCTTTTTATGCATTTTGTTCCTTTACAGATACACTCTAACTGAAAATAATTTACACACACACACACACACACACACACACATATATATATATATATATATATATATTAGTCTTGATATTATCCGGATGTAAAAAATGGAAATCTTCTCAATATGCTAGTAAAGATATGCATTAGAAATTTACGATGCAAAACAAAAATCCCCAACAATGCAAACGAATAACACTACTGAGAATTCTCTCAATCTCTGGGGAAATACTTTCTCTACGATGTACAAGCGTCGAATTTCGACGTAGGATATACAACCTCTACTCCATCATGCAGTTTAACTTCACAGACCACATTTCAATCTGCGCCCTTATCAATAAACAGATATAGCTTTGCAAAAAGATTTCTATTAACCTACGGTAAATACCCGGAAACAACGTACACATACGATATAATATTAGCTTTCCAAAAAGTCTTCAAATATTGGAAGACCTAGCCATAAAATAAAATAAATCCCAAATTAAAGAAAATATTCATCGTTGGATCTGAGGTTTTAAATATATTTAACAAGTGATAAAATATCTAAACGATTCAGAATCACACTCACCAATAACAAGTCTGCTAGTGTTTCTAAATATCCTACACTGTAGCCAGAGAAGGTTTAAGAAAAAATGAACTAAGAAAGCTAAGCAGAGTATTATGAGACAGGAAAATTTCGTTAGAAACGAAGAAAAGAGTGATGGACTTCTATGTAATATCAATCCTCCTATATGGCAGTGAATGCTGGACAATCTCCTCAGAGATGAAGAAGAGACTTGAAACAACAGAAATTCAGAAGGTTATTAACAATGACATGGAGCAAACATGTGAGCAACGACAAAAAGTTAGAGAAAATGGAAACAAAAAGGAAACTTATGCTTAACATCAGGAAGAGATAGATGAAGTTTCTACGGCGCATAATGTGGGAGGGGAGGGCTTGGAAAATTTGATACAGGCCAGGTTGAAGGCAAGGGGGACAGACGAAAATAATGGGCCTAGCACAAGTAGTGTGTTTGAGTAAATAGCGGAAAATGGTTTAGGAAAAATAACAAAAATACAAAAACAAAATTTATCAAGAGCCACGACGGACAGCTAAATAGGGGAGAGCCATGATCGCCTATGTCCTGAAGGGACACGGTATATATACAAGAAGAAGCTGATGGAACATTTACCGGGGAAGAGCCAAAAATCAGTGCACTTTTCAATATATTTTAGCTTTAGTAAATTAGTTTTTAAGTAAAAACTATAACCTGGTCCATTACGATTATTATATTATATAATTATATTATATAATAATTATTAATCATTACATATATATATATATATATATATATATATATATATATATTTTTAAAGACATTTATGATATGTTTAACGTTCTTTTAATAAATTGTCGGACTTTGTCCAATTCAAATATATATATATATATATATATATATATATATATATATATATATATATATATATATATATGTTATGGGTAACTACAGAATGAACACTTCCTAACACTATGTATACTACGCCTCTCAAGAGAGAGAGAGAGAGAGAGAGAGAGAGAGAGAGAGAGAGAGACGAATCGAGTCGAGCCGATAGTAGTTCACTCCAAACCAGACTGACAGTCATTCTAACACCTTCCACATCTTGTATTATTATTCCGTGTAATATATCTTCGTTATTTCTACTCTTGTGTTCGTGTTGTTCTTCCTTGGTCCTAACCTGGACCATAACAATATATATATATATATATATATATATATATATATATGAGATAAATATAAAGGATAAATATTTTTATATCTCAAGAACAGTATTGAGGAAATTATAAGGCAAAATGGAAAAAGTTTATTTGTGATGCGTTTCATGCTTTGCAGCTACGCCAACAAACCCAGTCTGATGAAGTCCTAACGGATGCAAGGCGTCACAAATAAACTTTCTCCATTTTGACTTATAAGGTCAGTGGGGTTTACACAGATCATCCAATCGAATATGACCTACGTTAAATTTAAACTTAGGGAAGAAGCAAAAACACCTAGTATTTCACGTGGAAAACATTAAAATTTCCCCTCTGCCGTGCAACGATAGCCTAGGGGTAGAATCACTGACTGATACCAAACCGGTCGGGTTTCGTTCACGACTTAAAGCAATCAGACGTCTAGCCACACTGAAGAGCTGTGAAACAGTCTGTGGATTACAATATATATACATACATGTATATATATATATATATATATATATATATATATATATATATATATATATATATATATATATATATATGTATAAAAAGAAAGAACAGTAAGATATAAAATCCGGTGTTCTTATAGATATTTTTATTTTTACATGGAAGCTAAAGCCTTTGAATTTAATTTTGTTATTAAATTATTTTTGAAACATGGTTATCACTGTGTAGCGAAAAAACATATTTTAAATCAATTAATTTATAATATATATATATATATATATATATATATATATATATATATATATATATATATATATATACTCGCGTATCATGCAACTTTTGAAATCCATATTTTGAAGCTAATTTTAAGGGGGTCGTATCATACACGAGATATAAAATTAGCGTACGTATTGCTGTTCCTGGCTGCGCCTTTGACCAAACTATATATACATTTACTGTAGTCAAATTAACTTAAAAATTAGGTTTTCAAAGGTTGCATGATCCGTATAAAGTGAAACAAACCAAATACTAAGACAACTCAACTCCCCTCTTATAGAAATGGACTCATTCGTATGACATAGGCTCTTGCTTGGTGGCTTCCCAGCTAGAATGACAAATGACGAGGTAATAAACGCAAATATGGCTGAAAGGAAAGTTAAGATGTTAGGATGACATGAGCTTTGTGCTCTGCCGAATTGCCAAAGATGGCTGATATCCATTAAAGACGGCATCCATTTGCAAGAGATACGAGTTCAAATCACAGAGGAGCTGTTGTATTATTTTTGATTTCGTGCTGTTGAAGAGCATATCGATCTAGCGTGCTTTGATAAAATTCAACAACCATAAAATGGAGCAAAAATACGAATAAAATAATAAAAATAAATGCATTTATCTTCGTAACTTCTGTTTTGCTTTAAGGCAAGAAGAATCAAAAGTTGTTGGAGGAGGAAATACTTTTATTTTCCCTTCTTTTCTTTTTCACTTACTTTTCCGTGTAAAAATTTCAGGGTTTGATTTGATGTCAGCTTCGATTTTTGCTGTTGTAGAATGTTTGACTTTTCTCTGTGCGGGGGCTTATTTTGCCGCTTTCATCATCGGCACAGCGTCCGAGACTGAACGGCTCTGAAGTTGATCTGTTTATCTAAATATCTGTCAGTGTTCGCTGCAGGCGGAACACCATTTTTATTCCGAATTACATGAGTTTTGCCAAGAAATATCTTGCAAACTCTTTCTACCGAATTCTCAAAAATCTCTGTTATAGAAGATTTATTGATTTTTCATTTCTATTCTAAACCGATATTTACAGTGTCAGTTTAAAAATCTACATCAAACGACAGTAAAACCTTTTTGATCCGATCAGTTAAACATCAGGACACGCAAAGTGTTCATGGGTCACCATTTAATAAGTGCTTTATATTGGATCTAGATTCTTGCATAAAACTTCTCACACGCTTTCCTAAAAAAGATAGAACAATAATATTAAACAATGAATAAGAATATTAAATTTCAATTATTAGAAATTATAATGCAGAAATATTTAAATATAGAAATAAAAATCTGTTAAATTATTGAAGTTTTCTTGGAGCCGTATTTTACCATCTCACCGCATAGGTAAGATGCCACCTAACGTCAGTACTAATTTGGGGTGACCATACTCGTACATATAAGCCCCCCCGCCAAAAAAAATCCAGACCCTGTGAACACTGTCATGCTGGTGTTGGTATACAGCAAACTCTCTTTTTAGTGAAATTAGAGAGATTCTGTCGTAGGGTTGGAATCCGAAGACCAAAAATCCTCAGTGTTTAGTGATTGAGTCATAAAAGGAATATGAACGTATTAATTCGCACAGACTAGTGAGAGAGAAACGAATTTATCTTTCAGAGAAAAAGGTGTGAATCCATTTCTCTCCAGTTATGGTCAGACTAGTCACTTTCTCTTTGATTGACAACAAATTTAGTAGACGGAAGATTCTGAATTTGAAACCGGTTGATGTAAAAGAAAATATTTCTATCAAGACTTTCTAAAAATAGTTTAAAAAATAATTTCATTCATTTGTGAATAAGTCGTGAAAGTTTCATTAAAATCCGATAGTTATTTGATTTTTGCAAGAATTTCCAAATCAATGTGTTTTTCACCTAAAAAAGGCGCTAAAAAATCTAATTTTAAGTTAAAAATATTGTGTTAATCGCTGACTTAAAAAAAAGATTTTTTTCTTTTTTAACCAAACTTTCAAACGTGATAGAAAGGATTAACAAATTTAATAAAAAATCCTTTGGTCTTTCGTCTTAATAACAAACATTTTTGTTTAACGATAAACTCAGTTTTTATTAAGTTTTAAACGTGGGCTAAGGCTAAAAATGACGCTAGAAAAAAAAATTCTTCCAATCTTTTTAAATTAATTTTGAAATAAACTCAAGTATTTTGCTTATTGGAAATATTAAATTTTTAATCTATTCACTTGAAATTAAATCTAAAATAAAAACTTCAAGATTTTTCATTTTTAAAAATTCAATTTTAAAGTTAAAGTTTTTTATAGGTATGTTCAAAATTCGCTCCAAAACAGCATGATGAAAAAGGCCCCAACAATCAACAGGACAGCAACTCCACCCCGTAGAAACGAGAAAACCGTGACAGTATCAACTAGCGTGGTGAGTCTGTGGTCTATTCTCTACAAGAAAATAATGGAACTGAGTATGAAGAGATTGTTTCTGGTGTACGCTTGCAAATAAAGGTCAAAAATATTTTAAATGTTGAGAAATTTAACTCCTTAAGACATTATATAGATTATTGACGCTTGAATCTTTTTTCTATATGAAAATAAAGAATTCATCAAAGATTTTAATTGCTAAAAACAATAAAACGAAAACACACTGAGTGTCAGTCAAAGTCCCTACTTTATTTACGAGGGTCATTCAATAAATAAGGTGGATTTTTCGGTATAAGGACTTCTAATACAGATAGAAGCTTACTCTTTTTAATTTTTTGTTTTACTTCTTTTGCACATGGATTTAATTTCTTTTGCAGATTAAAAACAAACTTTGAGAGTTTTGGTGATTAACAAAGATGCTCCCTCATCCCCCTTACAGCCCAGACCTTGCCCCTTCAGACTTTCACCTTTTTGGCCCCTTGAAAGCGTTCACGAGAGGCACGAAGTTTAAAAGTGACGATGAAGTCAAAAGTGTTGTGAGCGACTGGCTGAGACATCAGGCCAAAGATTTTTACGCTGACGGAATACGGAAGCTTGTGCACAGATGAGAAAAGTGTGTGACAGTGCCGGAAGACTACGTTGAAAAATAATAAAAAAGTAAGCTTCTATCTGTATTAGAAGTCCTTATTCCGAAAAATTCACCTTATTTATTGAATGACCCTCGTATTTGGTAATCTATAATCAACAATGGCATAATCATTTTGTACATTCGTGGGAACCTTCACAGCAAGGTTATCGTTATGAGTTTGTTAAATTTGAAAGGTGAATTATTTTGTTCATTGAAATTTAATTTGTAACGAATTAAAAGAAAAACATTTCAGCCCAGGCAAGGCGATAAAGCCACTAAGTTTTGCAGGGGATAGTACATTAATACTCCCCCCCCCCAAAAAAAAAATCAGAAGACAGAAGATAACGATTGACGTTGCATTTAATCTTTTGAAGGTGTCAGTTATCAGAAAATAAACAGATGAGCAAAATGCATAATGATTTTAGTGATTCAGAGCACTCATTTCATTTATAGAAGACTTCGGGCGATTTTTAGAAAACAAGTAAGAGCAAAGTCATCCTTTTAATCTTTTTTAAATACACCCTTGTGCAAATTAATTGAAACAACCGCTTTAGTTTCCTTTCTTTTACCATACGGTCAGTTTTAGACCCTCTAGAGTACCAGGGCGTAATCGATTTCTATTTTTTCCGCAGATTAGCTCATTTGCAGTGGTGCGCAATTTTATGTATTTATTTTCGGGGTGTAATTTGTTTGAAATTTGTTTGGCTTTGAAAAATATTGTGTCATCCATGATTGCACCAGATTTTTATCACGCCCAAACACTATTGTTTCGACTGTCGATTAGTTGTCCTATGGCCATTGTCTGCGACGGACGTTACTCCATGGAAGTGTACGAAAATTGTAATGCAGCATGAACGCAATGGCAAGCCTTACAGAGAGATCGTGGACTGTACGATGAAAGAGAAGCTTGTGACGGCCGTTATAGACTTGACCTCAGTATCAATAGGGACTGCTCCAAAATAAATGGATTCCATGGTAAATCTCATAAAAGAGCTTATTTTCTCGATTTCTTCTTCTTCTTCTTCTTCTTCTTCTTCTTCTTCTTCTTCTTCTTCTTCTTCTTCTTCTAATGTCACTTCAGCATGTCACTTCAGGCCGTGAACAGTCAAGGCCCTTCACAACTTCCTGTCCTTTGTAGCTCTTAGTAAGCTTGGTGTTTTTGCTATTTGTCCTAATTCCTGTTCTGCCTACCAATTACATAAACTAGTTTATAGGTTATTCGCTACTTTTCTATGTCCCTCTTACCTTCAATATATCTTGCGGGTATCAAATTCTCCAAGCCCTCTTTCCTCATTATGTGCTCTAGAAATTTTACTCACTTTCTGATTCGAAGTGTCCTTCTTATTTCTATTTTTCCTCAAACTTCGTCGTTGCTTAAATGTTAAGTCTATGGTATTCTCAGTATCCTTCTGTAGAACCACATTTCTGTTGCCTCAAATCTCATTTGTAATGATATTTTCCAGCATTCCCTGTCATATAGGAGGACATATATTACATAAGAGTTGTGTACTTTTTTCTTAGTTTCTAATAAGATTTTCCTGATTTTTATTACTTTACTTAACGTTTGGAAGGCATTTTCGCTATTTCAGCGCCTGTTACATTTTCCATTCTCTGTTAGAACAATTCTAAGTCACCTAAAGTTTTCTATCTTGATTTGTGTGTTCCCAATTTGTAGTTCGCATTTTGAGGCCTTCCTTTTGATGACAAACATATATTCTGTCTTTTGACACATGACACTTCGTCCTTTCTTCTTGCTTTTCTTTAGGGGATCCTGTAGCTCCCTTTATTTGTCTGCTATCAACACTGCATCATCTGCATATCTAATGTTAAGAATATGGCCGCCAATATAGGATTCCAGTTAAACTTTCGAATGACAAAAAATGTTCTTAAAGTTTTTAATAACATTTTTGAAAAGTCTCAGGTACATATCTAGATAAATATAACTTTAGAAAATATTTCAACTTTTCACTCGCAGATTTGAAAATAGAATTTTCTGTCTCATTTCTAATGTAAAAATGCGACCCGAGTCGGTTAACACTGCCATTAGACATTGGATTGTGTTTGACCACGCACATCCATTTGTTGAATCGCTAAATCGATACTGCGGCTTAATATTAGTTCTGGGTTATTCTAAATCCTTCCCAAAGAAATCAAGCTTACCTAACAGTTCAAACAGTTCTTTGTGACTAACTTTATAAAACGCTTTTGCACAATCTATCTTTATGGGGCAGACCCCTTTTACACAAGATGGACTCGTCCAAAGTATACTTATACTGACAGAGAGAATACCTGCGGGTTGAGATACGTTGAGCCAGGGTAAGAGATACAGAGACAGTACACAGGGTGTTCACAGAGAGTTATACGAGAGTCGAGAGAGAGAGAGAGAGAGAGAGAGAGAGAGAGAGAGAGAGAGAGAGAGAGAGAGAGAGAGAGAGAGAGAGAGAGAGAGAGAGAGAGAGAGAGAGAGAGAGAGAGATAATTACGGCTTCACTTACAGAGACTTGTACTACTGGACTACTAATCTTCACTTCAAGTCTGTATTCTTACGTTTAATACACTTATTTTTCTATCTCAATTACTGGCGTTGTTTATTTATTTGTGCAGGATTCCATTCCCGGAATCCACAACACTATCAGACACAGATATCCATACATATGCATGATGTTTCTGATATTATTCTGAACATAAATTTTCTATCCCTTGTTCCACTGCCTTTAATGAAAACCAAACTGTTGTTGTTCTATTTCTTAATTCTGCTTCGCACTCTATTCATCTGATTTCGTATGTCTTGTTATGTGGTTCATTAGGCTGAATGCCTGATTGTGTTCACATTCGTTTACACCTGGTATCTCAGTTAGCACTATGGACATGGATCTAATTAGGCCGTCCTGTATTTCACCACTGTCGTATATTTCATTTATTATATGTGTAATTTTAAAATAATCTAAAGTTCTGTTACATCTCAATTTGGTCCCGTTACTTTGTTCCGGTTCAAGTTGGCCAGTGCTGGCTTCAGACTTTAATATTTCTGATTCGTATATTTGTTCATTGTTGGTTTTCCTTCTTTGTCGTGGGAGAGTTATCGGGTTTATTCTTTCCATCTTTGAAAATTTTTTCCTTTCTCTATTAACAGCGTTCTCTGTTGAATTCATGCATCCTGTCGATGAGTAGAATGTCTTTTGTCCTGATATTTTTCTTATTCTTTTATCCAAATGAGCATTATCTGTGAAGCGAATTCTTTCTATTTCGCCACAATCTTCGTTGAGCCATTCATCTTTTGCCCGACAGTATCTGTTTCTAATTTATCTGTCTAACGTCCTCTATTCTATAAAATAACTTGTTCTTTTGTCTCCTTTTCCTCATGTCCAAAATTTCACCTATCATCAATTCCGCTTTTCCTTTGGGATAGTAACATTCGGTGATGTTATTGTCCAAATAGAATGATTACAAGAGCCTTAGTCTAAACTATTGGCAATTTCCGAGGATTGTTGTTTTCATATTACAATAAGAAATAGTGTATAACTGCTAATATAAACACATAAATAAATATGTTGGACACACCACCACCTGCTTATCTATACGATTAACTATATATCTCACCGACCAGACCTCAATACAAACACATTTAAACAAAAGTATTATACAAACTTCAATATGAAACATACTCGTCAATAACATGAATGTGATACGTAGCTCCCACTGCGAAAACATTTAAAAGTGACGTAAGCCCTTACAAAAAATAAAAACAAACAAGAAATCAACATTTAATGAGATTAATTAGGGTTAATTTTGAACAAAGCCACAATGTACAGGACATATATGGAATTTAAGAATATATGTACTTCCACCATATTTTATACCATCTTATAGGATCTACCATTTCTTATTGTGCTATAACAAAAATAATGCTTGAAATAGCCAGTAGCTCAGCTGAAAGCGATCGAAATAAAAAAAATTGGCACAATTTTTTTTTCGTTCAGAGAAGAAGACACTTGTAGGCATATTAGAAAAGTATAATAAAAACTAAACAAAATTAGCTTAGTTTTGTACGAAGACTCATTGACGAAATTAAAGTGTGAAGATTGTTTATCGCCAATCCTCTGCCAAGAAAATAGGAATAAAAAGACTATATTGCGCCAATCATCCAAGTCTAACGATCTTGAAAATAGAAGGTGATAATCTTTCAAATATGAAGAGCTGTTTACCTAGGAAATCCACCTCCATATTCTAGCTTTTTATCTTTACTTTGAAAACCGACCACTGACACCACTGTAAAGTACGCAATGACTTTACTTACCAAATAGATATCACTAGATAAAAGTAACAACTAAACTCGATTTAGTACGACGATGGAGGTAATAAAGACATTGTTATTTCGGATTGAGGAAGTTCTTATAAAACTGTATTCGATATCATAAAGTTTTGATTTTGCCACAAGGCTACATTAACTGCGGATTTCCTACAATTTAATATTTTATTTTAATTCTTTCTTGCTTACTGCAACCAGAATTCTTTTAAGCAAACCTCTTGAGTGTGATGCTTGTAAAGGTTCCAACTAAAAGTCTAGACATTCTGAAAATAAGCTTTTCCCGAATGTGCATCGCTGTTAAGTCGTAAGATTTCACGCGTAAATGTTTTGTTTTTCTTATTAGTTTATATACATAATTAAAACAATTTTACTTCCATTGAAAAGGAAAACACTTTTAGCAGTAAAAGTTATAATCTGAACAATATTAGCAATAAAAATACATCAGAATAAATTTATAAGCCACATAGGTTTCTTTCATCTTCGCGTCTGCAATAAAAACATCAATATAGAAAATAATAAGTAAAATAAAAGTACGGAGAGGCGAAAGAGTACGAAACAAAAATAAATAACAGTATTATTAATAAAAAAAAGATTGTAAATAAAAACAATTGAAATATATAAAAATAAGTTGGAAATAAAAAAGGAAGCAAAAACATTACAATAACTAAAAAATGTTTTTGCCTTCGCTAAAAAGTATCCGTCAGTATTTCTTCGTCTGCATCTGAGTTTCTTGCTTTTTACTGGCTGAACGACCGCAATAAACCTAACATGTTTGATGGAATTACGTCATCAGAAATCCCACTATCGGCAAGATACATACAAACAATTTTAAAAACTATAGTCTATTCGCATCTATCTATCTATCTCTGTTCATATATCAGTCTGTTCATTATCTATCTATCTATCTATCTATCTATCTATCTATCTATCTATCTATCTATCTATCTATCTATCTATCTCTGTTCATATATCACTCTGTTCATTATCTATCTATCTATGTATGTATGTATGTATGTATGTATGTATGTATGTATGTATGTATCTATCTATCTATCTATCTATCTATCTATCTATCTATCTATCTATCTATCTATCTATCTCTGTTCATATATCACTCTGTTCATTATCTATCTATCTATCTATCTATCTATCTATCTATCTATCTATCTATTGTCCTATGTATCTATCTATATTCATATCTATCTAACTCTCTTCATATCATCTTTATCTACCTCACACTGTTCATCTATCTATCTATCTATCTATCTATCTATCTATCTATCTATCTATCTATCTATCTATCTATCTATCTATCTATCTATGTTCATATATCACTCTGTTCATATCTATCTATCTATCTATCTATCTATCTATCTATCTATCTATCTATCTATCTATCTATCTATCTATTACCACCAGCTTAAATCTAGCTATATGTTATAGCCTCCAATATAATCACACAATATACATGAAAACTATACATAACGTGATATGAAAGCACATATAACAATAATGTCTGGAAGACAGACTGAAGCTCTTTTGTACTCTAATGTGCACAAAAAGGCTTCAGCCTGTGACCCCTTTAATATATATAGTAGCAATATCAACTTGCGCTTATTAAACTATCAGCTGTATCCTTCGTTAATCAATTTACTCCAATGAAGGCGGTAATGATACTAAGCCAATGGAAGTGAAAGAGAATCGAAGGCTTTAGCAGGAGCCATGAACCAAATCTTAAATCGGAAAAAACCCCGGATAAACCTCTACTCCTGTTCAAAATATCTATCTATCTATCTATCTATCTATCTATCTATCTATCTATCTATCTATCTATCTATCTATCTCAGTTTGTTCATATCTATCTATCTATCTATCTATCTATCTATCTATCTATCTATCTATCTATCTATCTATCTCAGTCTGTTCATATCTATCTATCTATCTATCTATCTATATATCTATCTATCTATCTCAGTCTGTTCATATCTATCTATCTATCTATCTATCTATCTATCTATCTATCTATCTATCTCAGTTTGTTCATATCTATCTATCTATCTATCTATCTATCTATCTATCTATCTATCTATCTATCTATCTATCTCAGTCTGTTCATATCTATCTATCTATCTATCTATCTATCTATCTATCTATCTATCTATCTATCTATCTATCTCAGTCTCTTCATATCTATCTATCTATCTATCTATCTATCTATCTATCTATCTATCTATCTATCTATCTATCTCAGTTTGTTCATATCTATCTATCTATCTATCTATCGATCTATCTATCTCAGTCTGTTCATATCTATCTATCTATCTATCTATCTATCTATCTATCTATCTATCTATCTATCTATCTATCTCAGTCTGTTCATATCTATCTATCTATCTATCTATCTATCTATCAAATCTATCTATCTATCTATCTATCTATCTATCTATTTCAGTCTGTTCATATCTATCTATCTATCTATCTATCTATCTATCTATCTATCTATCTATCTATCTATTTCAGTCTGTTCATATCTATCTATCTATCTATCTATCTATCTATCTATCTATCTATCTATCTATCTATCTCAGTCTGTTCATATCTATCTATCTATCTATCTATCTATCTATCTATCTATCTATCTATTTCAGTCTGTTCATTATCTATCTATCTATCTATCTATCTATCTATCTATCTATCTATCTATCTATCTATCTATTTCAGTCTGTTCATATCTATCTATCTATCTATCTATCTATCTATCTATCTATCTATCTATCTCAGTCTGTTCATATCTATCTATCTATCTATCTATCTATCTATCTATCTATCTATCTATCTATCTATCTATCTCAGTCTGTTCATATCTATCTATCTATCTATCTATCTATCTATCTATCTATCTATCTATCTATCTATCTATCTATTACATCTGAAGTTTAATTTTATATAACAAATACATATTAAAATTACTAAGATACAGCCTAGGCCATCGTTCATTAAATATAAATTATCGTGCTATTCATAGAATTTATATTGTGACTATTATCTTCCATTATTCTTATATTATGGTTATTAACACGAATGATAAGGAAGTTTAAAGGATTCTTCTCTGATTATTCCTATGATTTCCTATTTGTAAAAAAGCAAACAATTAGAATTTCTATCTATTTATCTAATCGTCTTCTAACGAACAGCTTCTCAGCAATTATATCTAAATATTTCTGACACACTCTTTACCTCTACTCATTTTTTCCTTTCTGATGTCAGCATCGTCTATGCGCTGATTGATGAAGATCTTTGTCGGTCTACTATTTGATCTTTTCCCATAATTCGGATCCGATAGCATGAGTTAATGTGATACTACTTGTTTGCTTCTCCAGCAATGACCACATTCGCTTTTGTTAAATTGAGACAAACATCTTTCCTATGTTTCCATATAGTTCTTCACTGAACATACGTTGTTTCCTGCTTGCATTTAGCGATTTGCTCAAGAGTCGAATGTAAGTGCCATCTCTTCATTTGCCATATTGTTAATATCCAACTTTTGGACGCGTATAAGATTAATTTTTCTACTCTTAACCTAAAGAGTTGAATTCTTCATTTCTGACTTCCAGATGGTATTCATTTTTATAGTACTCTCCATACCACTGCAATTCTAATATACATGTGTTTGTTTCTTCTGAAGAATTGAATTATGATGCACGATTTAAAAATGCCTTCACTTGATTTAAATTGTCACCTTTGAATGTTAAACTTAAATTAGCAGTTAACGGCCGATCCTTTGGATAATCTTTTTCTCAGATTATTCTGGAAGAATTTGAAATTTTTCAATGATAAGTGGCTTGAGTATACTGGATATTATTATTCAAGATTGAGAATTTTAACAATATCGCCCTGACAATAATTGCACTGGAAAGTGTCATTTTTATTGTTACAGCTAGATATAAACAAGCATACCGAATATTATCTCTATCTATAAAAGGCAGGATGTGTGAGTGTATGTGTGTGTGTGTGTGTGTGTGTGTGTGTGTGTGTGTAACGAATGCACGGCCGCAATTTTCGACGGATTTGCACCAAAATTTACATGCACATGCTCTAAGTTAGTGATAAGTCCAAGACCGACGTTGCATTTCCCAACTCCCATCGATAGTGGAAATAATCGATTTTTTCATGCTTCTACGGCAGTTTTCATGTAGTTTGCAGCCATTTTCTACTGGCCAGAGTGAGAGCCTATAGCTGGCTGCTACGAATAGGCAGGAAGATTCTGTTGGCCAGCGTGAGAGACAACAGCTGACTGACACGAATGTTAACTAGCATGCTAGCATGCAAAAAAATCTATAGCTGCATTTGTCACAAGTGGGAAAAATTTAAATCTGCATGGCACTTTACTCCAATTGGCTCATTCGCTTGCTTAAAATCAACGTTGATTCTGATTCCGCAGAACTGGGTTGGATATGAACAATATTTGTTGTTAACATTCTTTTTTCATTCGGTTTTTCCAGTTATGAGTCCTTTTTTAAAGCTGATCGTTTTGTGTTCATTTTGTTTAGTTCTTTTTTCGTAACAGATTTAATGTTTAGTATAGAGCTTAGAAAAAAATCGCAGTGTGAGATAGGCAAGAAGTAAGGCATGTAGCAACATCAGCACGGCAAAGGGCACTCCTTTAAAGGCAAGGAAGGGCAAAAATATTTTAAGTCAAGTGATAGCGATTGCTGTATGAGTCGTACGATTTTTGAATCAAGCACGGGCAACGCCGGGCCATGCTGCTAGTTATAATGATATTTTTTCTTTGTATCGTAATATGGGCATGTTGGGACTTTGAGTGACCGGGATCGAACCAGGAGAGAGAGAGAGAGAGAGAGAGAGAGAGAGTGAGAGAGTGAGAGAGAGAGAGAGCAAACAAGAGCGAAATTCATATATCATTATTATTCTCAGTTTGAATTTACATGGAACTATTGAGTGGTTTTATAATCAATCAATATTAACTTATAAACAGATATTGATCGATTTGATTATGTACAATGATTAGGCCTAGTGATTGAATGCAATTTATACTTGGTTGTATTTATCAAAAGGCGGAAGAGGAAAAAGCGTTGGCGAAAGAGTCAAATGTATTTTCTTATGCTTTTGTTCCAATAATAAAAGACAATTATTCCTGTTCAACACATTAAAACCTTTTAGGAAATTTCCCGCCGTTTTCAAAAGAATACCGTTTTTTTTATTTAAATTATGACTTAGCTGTAACTTCGAAAGTATTGATGATGTGTAACACTTGACACATCTGCCTGTTTTAAATCAGATCAGAAATCAAAAAGGTGTGTCAATTTGCATAACACTTACATATTTGTCACCCCCCCACCACAAAATCTCAAAGAGAAAATGTGTATGTGGGTATGTTTGCGTTTTGAAATTCATAAAAGACGTTATACAAAAATGAAACCGACGGGAAATCTTTTCATAGTTAAAAGAGAAGAAAAAAAAAATTATTCATCTCTTACCTAATAGTTGCATAAACAATACAATGATAAAAAAGATCTTTGCTTTCATTTTCCATCACACGTACATTTGTATAGGCAAAATATGTTGAATGTTATTTAGCCGAATAGAATACATTGAATATCTTTATTGTAAATACTTTCTCTTTGAAAGCTACGGTCGAAGGTTTTCATTTTATCTGCAAAAGAATCAATCGTCGCTTTAATTTCGCGAGTTTCCTCTTTCAAAATATATAAAAAAAAAGGTTTCCCGAATGAATAATAACATAATTTTACACTTTTCGGCTCACATCGCCACTTAAAAAAAAAATAGAAAAATGTTAAAACCGAATTAAAACGTGGCCAAAATATAAAGTACAAAGAATTCGGGCGGAAATAAGTCACTTTGAACTTTTTGTGTTCTTCAAAAGAATTTTTATTCTTGCATTTTAAATTTGCACTTCTTTTCTTGCGTTTTTATGGCGGGAAAAGTTATTGTGAAAAAATTTCATCGAAATTATTTTGTCATATTAAACTTTTATGCAAATGTGTAACGATTAAATAAAAGAAAAATTGAAAGGCATCGGGCAAATGAAGAAGAGGCAGACATAAAAGAGGAAGAGGCAAACATAAAGCAAGAAGCAAAGAATGACATGAAGAGACGGGAAAAAATAGGTACAGTTTCTTTAAATATAAATTTAAGATAAAATATAAAAAACCTCAATAGGAAGTACTTTCTTTCTTTAAGCAAAGGATTCGTTGGACACAACTGAAAACGAACAGTGTTGTAAAAAAAAAGAAAAACTTGGGATAAAAATATTTGAAAAAGAAAGCATCAAAAAACTCATACGATATGGATGTGTGACAAAGACGCAGCCAACCAAACTGAGACAACATGTAAAATGCAAATGATGACGAACGGTTGAATTATAATCGATATTTGTTAATCGATTTACCGATTCCTAAACTGTTACCCTTCAACCACCATAAAAAAGCGAAAATCGAAATAAACGTTAAATAGAATTAAAAAAATTGAATCACAACTAATATTAAAGGATATTGTCTTCCATAATAGAAGAATTTAAAAAAAAACTATCATGAATTTTACAAGTGAATTATTCGTCAACTATTTGGTTGAGAGGAAATTTCTCACGGTTTGTAAATAAATTTGATTGGTTGTTACCGTGAGAACTTTCTTTTCAACCAGATAATATTAAAACACGATTTGAGGTTACAATTTTGTGAAAAGTAAAAAGCTCACGACAAATCGGAAACTAACTTCTACGCAGTTCTCTTAAAGAATATAAATTTTGAATTCACAGGAAATGGAAACTTATTCCTCAGAAGAAAAAAAATCCAGAGTCATGATTACTCAACGTTTAAACAATTTTTTATTTCGTTTACCGGCCGGAAAAAATAGTTTCTTTGTTTACGTTTCAGATACAAAATTGTGAACTTTCGGGAATCTAAAAGAGAAATATGTGTTTAGGGGCAGTATACAACCTGGCTTAATCGATGACACTCTTCGTAGCCGAATCGTTCTAGAACACGTCGGATCTAACAATGGTTTTTACTGCAGAGGTGGGGGGGCAGGTTTGAATTTTCTTTGGTAGGATTTCTCTCTCGGATATACATGCCTTAAGACGAAATAAAATATTGGTTAAAATAAGCGGGCATCTACTCAACTATGGGTACCGACTAAAACTATTCTTTAAAGTGATAAATTTATGTCGGCTGAATAAATAAAAATCCATTATTTCTTCGAATATATATATATGTGAAACATAGGTAGATTTGCCTACTTCTTTAGGTTTGTCTTAGGTTTGCTCTACTTCGTGTATTGAGAACTTTACGTAGTTGCCTTTACTCGTTTTGTTTTTTTTTTCTTTGGACTCTGAGCTTGAACTCTGGACGATTGTTTTCGCCTCAATTTCATGTTCTTGGTTCTTTCTTTTTTTTATTACTCATTTTTCCTTGGGTTCTGGTTTGTTCTACTACAAACCGAAATACCCAAGGTTTTTCCAAGCGAGTACCACCATATATATATATATATATATATATATATATATATATATATATATATATATATATATATAATAGCTCTTATCTCAAATGACAACTTAAAAGAGACTGTTTTACCAACACAAGGAATGTTAATAAACTCATGTTACAAAGATAAAAAAAACAAATGAAAACTACACACAAAAGTTCATTTTCTCCATCAAGACATTCATTTCTGTAGTTTACTGCTACAGCAAGCAGAAACATTTTTTCTCCCGATGATGACCATGTTGGCCGAAACTAGTCGAGGAATCTAAATGAAATAATAATAAAAAAAAGATAAGAATATTAATCTACAACCCAGTATGTCGGAAGATTTTAATTCATTTTTTTAATAATTTTTATCGTTCAATATATATATATATATATATATATATATATATATATGCTTAGTATCAAAGGCCGTTTCCTTGAATTTTAGGTTATTTTTTAATTTTTCGAATGGTATTTGTAATAAAATGTATTGAACCATACGATAGACATGATAAAATTGCAAAGAAAAACGTTATAATATATATATATATATATATATATATATATATATATATATATATATATATATCCTTCTTTATTGAACCTTTGTACGTATTTCAGGACATAGAGATACTTAATTCAAATATATAAACCATTCAAGCGGCTTGTGTCCCCCCTTAATGTCGCTCCTTGGTAACCGGCTCACGAAATGCCGCCGAAACGTCTCGCACATATCGTCAGTCGACGTCAGACTACGCGCCTCAGCGGTTTTAACCTCACGTATGTAACGATCGTAACCTCGACGGATCTCTTCCTCGCGCAATTGTGCGCCCATGTTCGTTAGACATCTTGTTTAACCTATGTCTAACTACCTGTCCCTGCTAGCGCTCGCTAGCCGCGTTGCTCCAGAGTCTGCCTAGCTAAACCGATCTCTAGGGAGTCCCCCAAGCCACCGCCCGGGACACACTATCTTTAAGTATCTTCACCTATTTAGCCTTATCTAGTGCAAGCCGCTGGCTATATTCGGCGGTGAAGGACCTAATCCTATCCTTAAGCCTCTCCCAGCACCTACTCCCAATAACCACTCCCACTAGTTACCGCTGCACTACTCTAATTAGCTGTTTCTGGAAGTCCCGCCTGTCCAGTAAAGACAGATTGAACTTCCAGGTTCCAGCAATTCTAGGCCTAGCATCTAACCCTATCCTGGCACAGACGAGGCTACGGTCCGAATAGTCTAACCAGTGGAACGTGGGAAAATCTAGCAAGTCTATATCGGCCCTTCTCACTAAAATTCTATCCAGGTAGCTGGCTACATGGGTAGACGGCCACTTACGAGTCAACGTTCACATTTTCCGCCCAGAGCGATTGACCCAACTCGCCGATCAGATCTACCATACTAACATGACCAAACGCTAGCTACTCGTCCCCTGTCCATCTTGGGGTTCAGGATGGCATTCCACTCCCTCACTAAAACTAAGCGCGAAGAATCAACCAGGAACGGCCCCAACTTCCGGAAAAACGCGGTCTTCTATAGAGCACCCGTCAACTAACGATGTTTTGAGTGAAGATTTTAACAGTGCTCTCTTTTGTGTTGAAATGTCCCTTTCAATTGCCTGCCTGTCTATTTGACATGATCTTACCCACCTCGGGGAAAACTGTCGTTGGAGGTGCTGGACGTTGGGGAGTCGCTGGGCGTTGTGCTGGTGGAAAGTGGGGGGTGTTGGGAGGAGTGGAAATGTCGTCGGCTGCATTGGTATTGGGAAGGGGTTGGGAGGAGTGATATTAGGAAGTGGAGGGGTAGTGTTGCTTTCAGAGGGGAAGAAGGGAGGCTCCTTGAAGTATTTTCCTCTTGTTTCTTGACTGGCAAAGCCAGGACGGATTGAGCCTTAGTTTTGACTGTTTCTTTTTTTGGCTCTTCGACGCCTACTTTTGCCAGCCACGCTTATCCCTTTTCATGATTTTTTCCTCTTTTTCTTCTTCCGATTCCTCTCTCCCATTTTAGCGATGAGGACCGAGGTAGGGGCATCTCTTCCATTGCTTCCTCTACTGTATTGTGGTTCCCCTGTTGGCCCTCCTGCTCAAGTTGGGGCTTCTCATTCTGATGCTGCTGCTTAAGGGGAGTTGCAGTCACTTTGAACACATTCTTTACTACTTCTGTCTACACTCCACTTTTCTTTACAGCTTTTGTTATTGTCTGTGCTGTTGTTGATCTTTACTCACTTTTCTTTTTGGCTTGTGGTTCTGGATTTTGTCAAATGCCTCGCGGCCCCACAAACCCAACAAAGTGGCCGACGGCCCTCAACAACGACATAAATTAGAATTCCCTCATACATTAATGTGTTAGGTATTTCCATAAACTGCTTTTTGTTTAGCGTAATTGCGATTTCAAAATCGACTGTGTCTATTCCTGCCTTACATTTAATGGGTGAGATGTCCGAGACGTCCCCAAACTGCGAAAAGAAAAAGCCTAAATGATCTTCGGATATAAATAGGGTAACTTTATGCAGAGTCACCTTAGCTGTTCTTGTTCTCAAGTATTCGGTCTGTAGCCTGACTGAATTAGTAGTCATTAGTAGTATTGCCTTGCTCGGGATAGAATTATTAAACAAAAGAAAGTATTTCTTGCTAAATAATAAGCGTGTCTTATACATCGTTAACTATCTGACAGACAATGCTGTATGTACGTATGTATAAACAACTATATATAAGATATACAGAAATACAATTAGATGAAAATATATGACCCAATAGGCAATCTCGGTAGAATGAGTTGTATGATATGAATTTAGGAGGATAAATAAGGATTTATCCATAACTTGAAAATTTAAGTGTTCAGGGAAACATCCACGCGGGAGTCTGTTCCACAAGTAGTTCTTGAGAAAAAGCTGTTTCGGTAAAAAATCCGCCTTACAATTGGAATATGGTGAGAGTGAGCCGGGTAAACTCCTTGGATAGCGTGTCTAACGGTAAAGTTCAAGGCTGGTGTGAGTAAAGATTGGAGGTCATCTAATTTACCATGGAAATGGCGATAGGCACTCTTCGTTGCGCCGGTGAGAGAAAGATCTTGCTCTTGATTCAGAAACGGACTTTACAGGCATGAAATCTGAATAACCATGCAGCTTTCATAATTATTTTCAGATATTAAAATAACAGCTTCTTTTGGAAAAGAATTGAGTTTCTCCGTGGTTAAAAATCAGGTTAATATATTGTCTGATAAATAAAAGGCAAGCAATCCTGATTCTTGTAAATGATTACAGGCGACAGAAAACCAGTTCATTTTATGTTAGATACAAAAACTCATTAAAATGAATTATTACGAAATTATAGAAGTACAGAAGCTAACTTTATGCATTCTTAGATTTCAATGCAATGATGTTAGTTTATTTCAAAAGTGCATTTTTCATTTTCGTTTTATAAAAAAATGAGATGCATTGGATTGTTGTGTTCACAATTCATATGAAAATGAAATGAGACTACAAATAAGAATAGTGATGTAATAATAGTCATGAGAACAATTTCAAGATGAAGCTGGGGGTGGCGACCGGGTGGTTGGGAGATGCTGGTGGGGCACTGACTAACAAAGAGTTGCGTGTAAACAATATTTGCCAATTGACCAAATAAACTCTTTCATTGTGTGTGAATGCGACTCTCTCTTTCTCTCTCTCGTACATACGTGTGTGTGCGTGTGTGTATGTGTGTGTGTATGTGTATGTGTATATGTGTGTGTGTATGTGTATGTGTGTGTGTGTATGTGTATGTGTGTGTGTGCACGGGCGAGTTTCTGTGTGTAACTGGGCTTACATTCTTTTCGTTCTGGTGTTGAAATAAATTTTACAATGAATAATTGCAGGTTTTCAAAAGTTTTTGTTGTTACTTTTGGGAGGAGAGAGGGGAAGGTGAGGAGAGTGAACTGATGGAACCGAACATTTTCTCTCTCTCTTTCTCTCTCTCTCTCTCTGTCTGTCTATGCAAATGAGTCTTTCAAACATAAAACATTTGGTAGCAAAAGGAGCCAATGTAACTGGCTTTCAAAAAACGAAAGTTCTGGATTGACATTCAATCAAAGTTGAATCGATAATTATTCTATTCGGACTCATCGAGACGTTTGAGCAGCTTCAAGCAAAGTGAATTAAAAACGACAAATAAAGCTATGAGGCCTAAAAAATAAGTGATTTATAAAATAAAAATTTTAAAAATAATTGAAATTCAGAAAAAGCTATAATGAGAGGCTTCAACCAAGCAAAGGCTTTCAACTTAATCAGTACTCAATACAGAATTGTTTTAAAATCTTGAACTAAAACATTCAATTATTATTATTATTATTATTATTATTATTATTATTATTATTATTATTATTATTATTATTATTATTATTATTTGTACTAATGGAAATAGCGATAGGCTTTCGAATTTTTGCCAATAGTAGTAACTGATAGCTCTCATTGCGGGTCAAGTGACAGCATACCTCGTCAAAATTCAAGAATTCTTTATTCTTACTAATTTTATCAATATCTTCTTCCGAACGTTATATTTACTCCTGAATTTGGAATTTTAATTTGTATATACTTTTTCAAATCACTTCCAAGTGCTCCTATAATGATCAGAACGACTGTCTTTTTTTTATACGATTCTCGTTCTTTAAACATTATAATAATATTATGATATTTATCTAGATTGTTCACTCTTTCGATTTCACAATATCGTCTGATGAAATGTTTCACGTTCACTATTTTAAGAATTTTATTTCCTAAACGATTATTAGATACAGTCTCCTCGGCTGAATTTGGTGACGCATCTGAATTTCAATGTTCAAAAGAAATTTCCATTTTCAATTCATTAGAAAAGCTTAGTGCATTTATTTGTGTAATAAAATTCAATTCCTTTACGCCATTTCTAGTGTGTCACAGTTCCGTCCCAGTTGTATCTGTTATTTTACTCGTTTCAGATCTATTGCATACATTCGCCGAATGTTTTATATTTGCAAACCGCTCAGCCGACATATATTGTTCAGTTCTATTTTATTTAATCTTCTAATTAAAAACAGACATCATCGGAAATTTTTCCCTTTTTAAATATCCTCTGCAACATCCATGTCCAAGTAATTTTCTCTCCCATTTCTATTGTTATTATTAAATTAGTGAACCCGTGTCGTAAAAAATGACGGCAATTGTTAGAAACTTTTAACAATGAGATGCAATGAAATTTGAAATAATGTATTGAGATTCAATAAAGCGGAGATAATGAATCCACAACTAAAATAGAAGCAAATGAAGCGATTAATTCAGCCGTCTCCTTTATATTGTTTAGAAATTCAGTGGTACATATGATTCATTGATTATTATTGGTATTATATAAATCGCTTTTTGCTCAATATATTTTAATTTTAATTTTATATGTTTAATATAACAGTGAAATGTAAATATCTCTCGAAATAAAAACGATTCGCAACAGAACGACAAAGATGGCGATTATAAAGCTTATTTCAAGACGAAGTTGAAGGAAGACCATGACTTAATAGACAAAGGTATCTGAGTTCCTCACATGAAAGGCTTGAACAAATAAGACTACAATCTAAGAAACGTAGGAGAAGGAACTGATTAATTAAACGGTTCATTTTGCTTGAGAACTAATTTTGTGTAAATTATTTATGTAGATTATTAAAAAGACTAAAGGAAGTAATTACTCATACATTTACTAACGTAAGTTAATTCACCTTCGTTCCTACTATACGTGGGGCAGAAAATATACAACTGGAGATATACAAATAAATACATATTGATAATTATTATATGGTTTGATTATTATTAATCAGAAGTATGCATCCTCTCAATTTGAGTTCTTGTCTCACGATCCATGCTAGCTTGAATTATTCTGCAATTTAAATTGTTTTATTTTTTGTTCAAATGGCTAAACAAAGAAAAATCTGGACGGTGTTCGATTTCTGTTCTTTCTTTTCATTATAATCAATGCGCACTTTAATATCAGAGATACAGTGATGTTCGATAAAAGTGACTCACCTGATTTTTTTTACTTAAAGTTTTTTTCGCCTATTGTTTTAAGGGTCAAACTAATTTTTAATCTTACTAATATAAAGACCCCTTCCTGACCACCTAGTAAAAAAATTTACTCCTCCTAAGGTATTCTATTGATAATTATAATTTTGGATATAAATGAGATTTAGGGAAAAGCTCTGTGCAAAAAAAGTGACTCACTTATTTCCTGCAACTAGTAACCAATAGAAACATAACAGAACAGCATTAAATAATAGAGGTATAATTTATTTATAATAGATAATATAGTTCGAAATATTTAATAATCTATGGGTCCACCTTTATTTTGAATAACCTTTTCAACCCTTTTTGGCATTGACTTGATTAGGTTCTGGCAAATCTCATCTCCAAGCATTGAATTCCATTCGGATATGAAATTCACAATCAAAACCTCTTTGTTGCTCAACCTCTTTCTCGTGAGCATGTACTTTATAATGCTCCATAAGTTTTCTATGTGATTGAGGTCAGGAGATTGGGGCGGTCATGTCATAACACTCACCTGCTTCTCTTCAAAGTATTCCTTCATCAATTTTTATTTGTGACAGGGAGCATTATCCTGCATAAAAATGAGCTTAGTGGGTCGATTTGCACCCTTTCAGTAGAAGGGAGCAGACAAGACTCTAAAATTCTCTTGTACTGCTTGCTCCTGAGGGTATTATCAATAGGTTTTAAGAAACCAGTTCCATGAAAAGAAAAGCATCCCCAGAACATTATACTGAACGGATGCTTGACAGTACTTACTGCTAAATTCAAAGAGCTTTCAAAGCTTCTTCTTTGGATTTTAGATCGCTTATCCTTTGAATTTAGCTCAACTTTCGTTTCATCGGAGAAGAGAACATTTAGTAAAAAAAAATCAAGTGAGTCACTTTTATCGAACACCACTGTATTTATCTTGTATACATAAGTCTCCACCATTTTTTGTCAGTATTGTAGCCGTTGCCTGAATGGTTTCTAAAATTATTCGTTTCTCTAATGCTTCCAACATCTCTACTGTGGCCCGAATATCGTTTTAATTACTTAAACATCATAAACGTTCTTGTTGTCAGTTCAGAGCTTCATATTTATCAACTTTTTTTCTACTGAATTCATCGCATTTCTTTCATTACAAACATTAGTTCCTGGTTTCTTTGCTTCAATGGAAGGAGCAACCCGTCTGATGGTTACAAGATTGAAGACTCCAGAATGAAGCAAACAGGAAAAATATCTAGGAAGTGTTTTCAAAAGAGACATACAATACGACACCGAAATCAGAAGACGCATTGGGATAGCGGAAGATGCCTTCCAAAATCTAAGCAAAGTATTAAGAAACGGAACTCTCATTAGAAACAAAGAATAGAGGACTGAAATATTATGTAATATGGATCCTCCTGTATGAGAGTAAATACTGGACAATCTCTTCATACATGAACAAGAGACTAGCAGCAACAGAAATTGTGGTTCTACAGAAGGATGCTGAGAATACAGGGATCTTGTGTGGAACGAAGTAGTTTTAGGGAAAATGGAAACGAAAGGACACTTATACTTAGAATCAGCTGAAATTTCTAGGGTGCATGAGGAGAAAAGAGGGTTTGGAGAATTTGAAACACATAAGACCTATTGAATGAAAATAAAGCAGTGAATAAGCTACCAAACGAGTTTGGTATTATTGGCTGGCAGAACAGGGATTAGGAGAGATCTCAAAAAACAAACCTTACTAACAGCTAATAAAAAGTGGAAGTTGTGGATAGCTATGCTCCCCCACATCCTGAAATGACATATCTAGAAGGAGAAGAAGGAGGAGAAAAGAAGAATCTGTGGAGCTATTAATTAGAAATAGTTACAGGGAACGCATTATTGTTTTCCGTTCAGCAGAATAGCTGCAAGGACATTTTTCAGGTCTTCTCTGGGAAACATTTTGATGCTAAACGTACCGAGTCACACGAAAATCATATGAATGACTTTTCACATGGACATCAACAAAGATATTTCCTGAGTACAGAAAACAAATTACTTTCTCCTTATTTAGCGCATTGTCTACGGTTTCTGGCTTCCACAATTTCTTGGCACCGCAACCAAGAACTTTATTCCTGAAAATGAACTGTCTGGTGCATTTATTTGACTTTTAGTTTGAAACGACTAAACACGTTACTATCTTTCTGTAGCAAAATAAATACTTAGAATTGTTGATTCTTGAATCTGCTATGCGTTCTTTTAACAGCTTCACTGCTATACCTGATTCTTTTTACTAAGTCCATTCTATGCCCATTTCCCTTAATGCTTGTTCACATATTCGTCACACAAATCAAATTGTTCACCATGATAACATAAATTGGTTACCTGAGTTATAAATTACAGTGTGTTAAACCGTAAGTTATTTCTAGAAAGTTATGACCCAAGAAAAAAATATTTATTACCAAAAGCCTTGCCACTGCCGGCACTGATTGGCGACTCATGTTCCTCGATTTAGACCCACCAATGTTGTTACGTTCCCATCTGTTTGGAAAACTTAATTCTCCTGCTTAATTTATCGTTTTCGGAAACTGGAGACGGCCTCGACATGAACGGAGATAATTAATTTGAACATTCTTGTTCAATTGTTTATAAATTTGTTTATTTTGATCTGCTGAAAGAAAAATAAGCAAATCTTTATGCTCATCACCGTTAGAATGTCATTATTAACAACGTATCGACAATATATATTTTCAAGTTTTTAAAGTTTTCTCATTTTTGTAGAATATTTCTTGATTAAATCTATAACCCATTCATTTCTACTAATTAACCAGTCCCTTTTCTGATGGGACGTCTTCATAATTAAAACACAAGGACGTTAATTACTTTACAATTTACAAGCAGAAAACTCATTATGCTGTCCGCCTGTCGACATCTGGGTAAATTTAATTTGTTTCCGTCAGAGATCTTGCCAGTCATTTTGCGGCGGCGGAAGAGAATTTCTCCTCACGATATATAAGTCATTCTTGCACACCTGGACCCGTGAAACCTGTTTGACGTCGATTACTGCTGGACATAAATAAAACTAGCATCTGATTACCTTTTTCATCTCTACAACTGTACGAATATTTGAATGATGACTGACGATAGGATTAGATTTCTCATTGAAAACGTCACCAGAAATTTATTCTCCCTTGAAATTAGAATATGAACACAAATTTCTGATTTAAGATTTGAACTCTTACAGTTGCATTGCTACAATTTCATTCAGATATTAATCAATTATGCCACATCAAATATATTATTTATATTCGAACGAGTGGAACACCTCGAGGTGGTGTAATGGTTAGCAAGCTTGTCTCGCTAGAACAATTACGACTGAGTAGTGAGTTCGATCCTCACTGGGTCCCCCTACTTTCGGCCTTGTGTCACATCTAAGCTATGCTTGGAAAATCACTGGGCAAGCTTGTCTTGATACGACTGAAAAGTGAGTTCGATTCTCACTAGGCCTTGTGCCAAATCTAAGCTACGCTTAGAAAGTAACTATTTTCGAAGGAGTGATATATGTATGTGTGTGTATATATATATATAAGTAAGCATTTTATCAGGTTTCTTAATTCTCTGTAATCTCCGGCGTCTCAGTGGCTTTATCGCCTTGCTTTTGGTGGAATGGTTGAAAAAAATACTTGAATCGGTGGGGAAATTATCATGAATCAAGCAAAACCAATGAAGAAATAATGTCAATATTTTCTGTTAGAATTTCAAACAGCGACTTTTAAAAAAAACAATTCCCCCCAAGTAAGACGATAATGCCACTAAGATGCAAGGGGTTACTGGAAGTGAAAGAGAATGAGAAAACAATTCTAAACAGGGGATACACGTCTAATCCTATTCAAAAGACAATTCTGGTGGGGGAATGAATGATAAAAAGAATATACTTTTCATAGAATAAACTTATCACTGAATTTGTGATCATGAAATGCTACACTGATGGAAATAAAAATAGTAACCTATATTTGCAAGCTTGATAAATATGCCTCGTGAGGAAGAGTTATTTATGGATCTTATTCTTAAATAAAATCGAGTAAATAATCTTTTTGTCAACGCAGATCATTAACTTTTGAATTTAACTAGATTTAGTTTCACTAGGTTTCATCAATTCATAACACCTACCTTTCATGACATAAAAGAACAATAGCCTTTCGCTAAAATGTTATATTTTTCTGTGGATGTTGTATGGCTTTCATGGATTCTGTTTAATTGTCGAGGTTTCAGATTATTGTAGAGAATTCACTTTTCATCTCCAGTGACAATCTTCCTCTGCAAATGTCATTTTATTTTTCATGTCTAACAGGAATATATGAAATGCAGCGAGTAATTAACGTGTAAACAATCATCTCGCTTTTTGACGCTTTCCCATAATGTGCAAATATCTTGTAAATATTGAGTGATCGTCGCCATGTTCTTTAACTTCAATTTTCCTATCTGGTACCTCGGAATTGCAAATGTAAGCGCAGTATTAGATTGCCAGTTAGGTCTCATAACACCACTGTTGAAATTGTTACATGTAACCGTAATTTCTCTGCTAATAATTTCTTCTTCCATATTTCTAAATTGTTCATTTTTCTCCCAGGTTCTTACTTATTTAAATGCAAGATCAATCACCATCTTCTGTCCTCCTAGAATAATGTCCTTCTCCTTTGATCGCTTTTATCCCTTTCCTTGGGGTCAAACGATTACCCGCTTATTCTTCGTCTCAGCTTCTGTTTTGCCCAACATTATTTAGTGTCTTGTCCGATGACGTGTTTCTTTTCTTATTAAACATATATGCTTTACTCAATACGTGACAAATGAAAACAACCCATTTTAACCCATTTCTAACTGTGTATTCAAGCTTAAGATTATTTATTTTATACGAAGGACATTGGAAAACCTACACACACACACACACTCTCTCTCACACACACACACACACACACCTATGTATGTATAGGATTAGTCACGATTCCCTGATACAGCGATGATAATGTAATAAGGGCCTAACTCCTCCCAGACAAGATGATCATTATTGCAGATGTAGCCACATATGTTAGACATGAGACGTTTCTATTCCATACTGTATTTAACCCAAACCGTAACTTTTAATCTTGGTTCATGTTATAGCATAAACGTTCCTTATCATTTATATCCTTATCTTGGTTGTTTGTATGACTTCATTTTCTTGGAAAACGAAAGCCTTGCTACGGTTCAGTGACATTTTTAGTTAATTATTTTCTCTTTTTAAAATGCTGCGTTAGTGTAAGTTCAGGGTAAAACTTTCTAGTCATTTCCGACTCTGTGATATGTTTACTATTTTTTCATTTATACGCCATGTTGCATGTGGTCAATTTCGACTTGCATAAACCTGTTGGCCTAAGCAACTACAAATTGCCAGTTGGCGTCGAGAAATATGATAGGGTCTTTACACAAATCTTGATGATCTAGCTATTGGCAGTTCGTAGTCAACTACTAGATAACCTCAGATTAATTCCTCAGCGTGTCAATCGCAGGTAGACACATTTATTGGTGCTCAATCAAAAAATGTTACATAACCTATGATTTTTTAATGTTTTTTCAAACTTCTCGAGGTGAGTGGTAAACTTACCATTTAAATCTTTTGTATGTTCATGTGTCATTCGAAGGTATGAAAATCAAATTGAGCTTCTTACATTTCAATTTATAGTCCTTTATTTCCTTTTCGCTTTTAGCTTAACGAAGGTCAACAAAAGAGAATAACCATATTTCTTTATAAAACCATCATCGGTGTTTCCACAGGCTCACTTAAATAGAGAAATAAATCTAAATCTATTAATCTGTTTATCTATGCTACATACAAAAAGTTTGGTGTGACTCAGCATTCATTTAAAATATCTTAAAATGAGATATTCTTTATTTTTCTAAGTAAAACAAAATTTCAGTGTCTAAAGTGTATTTTCTTTTATTTTGACAAAAAATAAGGTCTTAACAATAAATAATTATCCTACAACAGCATCATATTTTATAATTATAATTTATAATTATCATATAAGCATAATATTTTAATAATTATAATTTATAATTATCATATAAGCATCATATTATAATAATTATAATTTATAATTATCATATAAGCATAATATTTTAACAATTATAATTTATAATTATCATATAAGCATCATATTATAATAATTATAATTTATTATTATCATATAAGCATCATATTATAATAATTATAATGTATAATTATCATATAAGCATCATATTTTAATAATTATAATTTATAATTATCATATAAGCATCATATTATAATAATTATAATTTATAATTATCATATAAGCATCATATTTTAATAATTATAATTTATTATTATCATATAAGCATCATATTATAATAATTATAATTTATAATTATCATATAAGCATCATATTTTAATAATTATCCTACAACAGCATCATATTTTATTTTCGTCAATAAAACCACAACCTGCCTTAATTACTGATTTATATATTCTTGGCATTTTTACCAACAATTTTTACAAACAAGTAGATGACAAACATTTCCAAGAATTTTTCGAGCATCAAAAAGGTTCAGTATCATTCTTTGGGTCTTCTCTTTAACACTGTTATCCCATATCATTCAGTAGGAGAGAGGTCAAGAGATTGAAGTGGCTGAGTCATAATTTCCAAAATGTTGTTTCTTTTTTGACTGAATGTAATTTTGTCATAATTTAGAAAAGAGTTTTCAATCGTTCTCTCGTAGCCCCTAAACACTTTTGCCATGGATAAATTGCAAATTATGCAAAAAATTAAAATGACACTGACATCTCATTTTAACAGATATATTTACCGAAATTACACAGAAATATCCTGAAATACTAAAGAATAAATTTATTCAATAAAATCGCCATTGGCTGCAACCATGGCCTCCAGACGATTTCGGAATCTCCTGCAACTTGTTTGAATTGGTGCATGCTGCCATAATTTTTGCCTTCAGTTCATCTTTGTTGTTACAAGGAGTTTTGTTAGTCTCTCGCAAACCTGCGTCCCACACATAATAATCAAGGGCATTGCAGTCTGGGGAATTAAGTTGCTAGATATAAGGGGTGATGTGGTCGCAGAAATTGCCTGATAGCCATGACTGGGTTCTCCTGCATGTGTGGCATGGTGTAGAGTCCTGTTGCCAGATATAGAGTGTTCTACCAGCCACCCTCTTGACCCAGGTCAGCACTACCTCCTCAAGGCACTTGGTGTAGGCCTCTATGTTGATTCTGAGGTGCTCAGCATCAAATTCGGTAGTCCTTTTCTTATCAGAAAGATCAGAGAGCGTTTTCCGAGCTGCTGTACCTGCTGTACCTTCGTAGACAACATTGGACTCGTCCAACTCTTTCCGGATCCTATTGATCCATTCTGCTTCTCACATACGGTGCCCAATTGATCCTACTATATTGTGCAGTCGATAAACTCATGAACAAACAACGCGCATGCATGAAATTAAAAAAAAAATAAAATGGCGACAATTTACCCATCGCCAACTACATATATTGTTGCGAATTTTATCCCTCGACAAAACGCAGTTCGCTTAAAAAAAAGTGAGATTTTCCACTCAGTTCGGGAGCAATAGAAAACAAACCCGAGATGTAAAGTAATACTTGTTTTAATATAATAAAGATATAGAGTGGGAGAAAAAAGAAACAATAAACAAAAAATATGAGAAAGGAAAGAAAATATACACATTTTCATAAAAGAAATGTTCCATGGTTTACTTATCTGTCGAATAACCTTATCGACGATATTTCATCACTATTTCTTTTTCTTTTTTAATAAATAGTTCCAGTCAGACAAATCTGGTTTTGTTTTGGTTGAGTTGTTTCCCTTTATATGTTGAACTATTTCGTTCGATCAGTGTTGGTTATTTGTTTAATTATTGTCCTGAAAGCGCTTTGCTTTTCATTCATGGAGGATACAGTCCACCTTGGCTTTTGAGTTCCTGATGATCCCGGAAGCGTCTAACTTTTCGTCTCTGGAACATCGGAAGACAATTTTACGCGAGATCCATCTCACGGAGAAAGAATTAAACATTTGCACGTCTTCACTGTGTAACGGCTACGAATCTTATGATAGGTTAGTGCAGGGGCGCCCCTAACGTTGAACGAACGTATTAAATCAAATTCAACTTTTTAATGCTGCATATAAAATCAAATCGACCCGTTGAACTAATTCAAAAGCAATCAAGGCAGTTTGGTTCTGAGCTAATTCTGCGATATTTGATGTTTGCGTGTTCTTAATATTATCCAATATATATATATATATATATATATATATATATATATATATATATATATATATATATATATATATATTTCGAAGTATAAGATTGGTGTATACGGAATAAATTCCAATAATCAAAAAATACTATTCTCAAAAGAGTGCTCAATACAAAGTAGAGCAAATATAATTATTTCTCAGTTTCTTCTTTAAATAATTTTAAACTTGATATAGTTAAAAATTTAAAATGACCAATTTCAAATTTTAAATTTTATAGTATAATTTAATATTTATTAGTTAGAATGAATTCTATTTTAGACTAACCCTAACATTAAAGCATTATATAATTATTATAACCTCAGTCCATTGTCAAGTTTTTTGAATTCTCATATACTTGTATTTTGTTTGTTCATTTCAGCATATGTAACAGCGTTTCTCCTAGCAAGGGATGTTTGATTGATTTGAACCTTTTAAAAACCTTTATTCTACATTCAACACCATCACTTGAGAAGACACAAGAAGTGTTGAAACAAAATGGCTATTTTTGTAGTGATTTTTATAATATATTTAAAATATTTATGTTATAATTTTCGAATAAATAATTATATATATATATATATATATATATATATATATATATATATATATATATATATTGATGTCAACAACAAGCGACTACAAATTGCTTCAAGCTTAAGCGCAATCTTCAAGTTATATATATATATATATATATATATATATATATATATATATATATATATATATATATATATATATATATAACTCTATCATTATCTATCTGTTCAGGGTTTTAAAATCTATCCATGTTCATATCTATATGCGCGTAGACTTCTAAAAACACATACCCACACACAATATAAGTACATATTGTCACATACACATAAAACTTGCTCGTTGGTCCTCATATCTACTGCTATTCACATATACACACGCACACACACACACATACACAAACACACTCATACAAGTAAATGAACCTACAGAATTTTTGTAGGCAGTAATATTCGCATTCGAATGAACGTATGTTCAATATTCTGTACTCAAATGCTAAAAGATATTTATTTTACACTCCAAATATTTAGTTTTTAAAATAATATATTTCCTTGTCAATTCACTCAATTTAGTGTTGACTCTTAAGCATATATATCGAGTACTGATACAGTGAAATAACATCTTTCAGCCAAGAATTTCGTATCAGGGCATTGACCTATTCTGTTGCAAAATTTTAGTGCATTTAGAAACATACATGTAATCGTGTACATCGAATTCCATTCGCAAAACACTGTACAAGCAAATACGAAGGAAGTAGAAAGGCAAAATTTATTAAGGAAAGACGGGTAGTGTCTGGGTAGGAGAAGGCTGTGTTGGTTGATTGTCTTTTGTCCGACCCAAGCAGTAGGCGTCGATTAAACAACAATGGAAATTTCAATTCCATATTACAGCGGCAACATCAGTATGAAACGCCGACGTCTCTACCGACAGACTCTCAGAACCCACGACAATGCTTTTCCCTGATCATGCCCCCACCACTTCCTCAATTATGTTCTTCATTTCTTTCCCTCATCTGATCTTCATTTAGCCTCAGCTCACTCTCTTTTATTTCATTGATATTCACTTGTCACAACTTAGTTCAGCAGAGCTAAATAAAGAAAAATGCGGAGTAGGAAGACTGTACTACGATTCTCGTTTAATAGGGGAGGGCCGTCTTACTTTTAAATCAGCATTCATAATCCTATCACATTAGGTAATCTTGAATGTCGACCTCTGGTGTAAAGTGGGAAATATTCGTCAATATCAGCTTCAGAGTTTCATCAGAGTTTCCAGTTTCTAATTAACATTCCCTATTGTCGTTCAAGGCTAGACATGATGGTGGAGGAATTAATGTACGAAGATTGTGTAGCTCCAAGATTGTAAGTGAGTAAGACTTTCACGCCTAGAAAATTGACATTTCAGTCATTTCTTCTTTCCAGTCTCTTTTTCATTTTTATCTTTCATTCTGATTCACCTTTCATTTATTACCTTTCCTTTCTTCCTTCCTTCCTTTCTTCCTTCCTTCCTTCCATCCATCCATACTTCATTCCTTCCTTCCTTTCTTCCTTCCTTCCTTCCATCCATCCATACTTCCTTCCTTCCTTCCATCAATCCTTCCTTCCTTCCTTCCATCCATACTTCCTTCCTTCCTTCCATCAATCCTTCCTTCTTTCCTTCCTTCCTTCCATCCATCCATCCATTCTTCCTTCCTTCCATCCATCCATACTTCCTTCCTTCCTTCCTTCCATGAAGTTTATGACTTTTCTTCCAATTTTCCCCACTTTAATTGTTTTCAGATCATCTGAGATGGACTGTTCCTTTTCTATACATTTTCTTCATTTTTGTTTAGCTTCAACCTTTCGGCAGATATACGTTTTATTGTCCTTTCTCATATTGGATGTTTTACTTTTCAAATTCTCTTCATTTTCTCTCCATATCCAAAATCCAAACAAAGCTTTACCGCTGAGTGTTACATAATTTTAAAAAAAAATAGCATTTTCTAAAATTCATCGTAGCACACATTTAAAGAAAACTGGTGAAGATGAATTGAAAGTCAATCCTGATGAAGTCAGTATTTCTTATAATGCATGAAATGAAATATTTCATGTCAAAAAATACAAAACTTTGAAGAATGTATGTGTTGAGGGATTTTGTTAAAATCATCAAATATAAAGATTGTTCTATGGAAAATAGACGGGATAATCTTTCTTCTTATAATCCTTTTCAAGTCATGGGTCAAATCAACTATAAGACGCTTTGGCGTTGGGTAATGGTTAGTAAGCACGTGTGGTTGATCCTTAGTAGCGAGATCGATTCTCAATGAGTATTCAATAGTTTTAACTGACTTCGACACTAAATCACAATAAAGATCGTCATGAGGTTAAACCACCCGCTAAAAAACAAGATGATTTAGACTGACCAAGGAATATATAAGGATAACAAAATGGAATTCGAATGGACATATTGTTTGGTTATAGACACTTTACTGTTTCTTGAAATGCTTACTAAACTTAGACTAGTACAGCCAAAGGCTCATTTAGATAGTAAGACTGTGTTACGTCAAATTTTTAAATAAGAAAGAGTCTGCTTGCTTTAAATAATCAGTCGAAAGCATACTATAGATAGAAAATTGGAGAATATTACATCTTATATTCTATCTTAATACAATTAACTTTATCTAAGTGCGTAATTTATTCAGTATTATTTTTATTTAAAGAAGATTCTAGATTTGGATGTCAAAGTTTCCTGTCGGTATTGGCAATCCAAAGATTTGTGTTGATTACATATATTAATTTTCTGAGTGAATCCGTAAAACACTGACGAAAACATTTTCTGTTACGGAAGGCTATCGTGAAATAATATAGAAACGATATTGAAAAACTGACAACAAAAACCTACTGTAAGAATAGAACAATAAAAATTATCTCGTGAGAACATTTGGGCGAGTACACCAACATCGTAAAAGTATTGTGATAATGATGTCTTTTTTATCGGTTTTATTTTTGTGCAGCGAGATTATTCCCAGAAAATAAGACCAGTTCTAAGGATTTCCAAAAGGTGTACGTAAGCTTAACAAAAAAAAAACAAAAACAAAAACAAAAAAGAAACAAAAAAAAACGATAATTTTTCGATGACAGAATTCGGAAAGAAAACTGAAAGTAGTATTGGACAATTTAGTTAACGAAAGCATAAAAGAACGAAATATTAATTGAGAGAATATGGAGCGATCATGGTTGGGAGGAGAAGGGTGCGAGCCAACGTGTCAGTTACGAATTGGAGATGTCCAAATCAAGCAGAGGCGATAATTCAACAATCTTGTTAGTAGGAAGTGTGACATAGAAACCGGAAGTAGCATATGAATAGCGAAAGTGGCTTTTTAAGAATTGAATAAGTTACTTACGGGTTCAATAATAACATTAGAAACAAAACAAAAAAACAACAACAAAAAACGCCGGACTGCTACGTAATGTCGCCGTTCATAGAAGGCGACAATGAAGTTACCGTTATGGATAAAGAAAAAGTTTGTAGTGATTGAAATGTTTTTCTATCATCGAATGTTGAGAAAACCATAGGTAGAAAATATGAGAAATGAAAAACGTTAAGGAGAATAAAAATTATATGGAAACTGTGGCTAAGAGTTAGAAAGAGACAATTGAAATTAAAAAGATGTCTCGGAAAATTTAACAATCTCAAGACTCATCGAAAGCAACAAAAAAGAAGCCAGTGTGCAGGTATTAAAATATTTGAGCAAAACGATGGAGATACAAGTGGGATTGTCAAAGAGTAAGTACTACTGAGTGTAACAAAAGAAGTGAGGGTGAGTAGAAGCACAAAAGATAGATAGATAAATAGATAGATAGATAGATAAATAGATAAATAGATAGATAGATAGATAAATAGATAGATAGATATGAAAAGGACTGAGATAGATAGATAGATAGATAGATAGATAGATAGATAGATAGATAGATAGAGCGAGAGAAAGATAGACACGTTAATAATAAAAGAGATTTTGTATCTGATCATATTATATAAATAAAAGTAGTTTATATTTATCTTGGGAGTAATTTGAACCGAGATATTTGACTTTTAACATATTTTGGATAGTTGCGTATCATATTGTTTAGAGTCAGCAGTTAGACTAGATAAAGAGGGTTACTTACTTTATATGTTAATCACCAGAAATTGTATCACCAGAATAGTAATCATAAACGTTTCTCAAAGCCGTAGTTAGCTATTTAAGATGCAATTACCCTTAGACATATAGGCGCAAGACTTTTGTTAAACAACCAAATTCTTATCTATCTATCTATCTATCTATCTATCTATCTATCTATCTATCTATCTATCTATCTATCTATCTATCTATCTATCTATCTTAGTCTGTTCATTATCTATCTATCTATCTATCTATTTTAGTCTATTCATATCTGAGAATGATTTATATGAATATCATGTTTAAATAGAATATTATCTTGCAGTGCATTCACAAATTTTATACAGATATGTTACAGATGCATAGACAGTTATATACAAAGAGATGCAGGAAAATATGTATAGAGGCACAATTAGCTATAGATGAAAAAAAATACAAAGTGGCTGAAATATATATATGAGAGAGAGAGAGAGAGAGAGAGAGAGAGAGAGAGAGAGAGAGAAATAGCTAGATATTGACAAATTGTGGTGAATAGATATGAACAGATTGGGCGAAACTATATTTTTGTTATATATATATATTTTTTTGTCATCCACCGACAGACTGTTTCGTAGCTCATCAGTGTGGCTAGACGTGCGGTTGCTTCGAGCTAGTATCGAAACCCGACTGAATTGGTGTCAGTCGGTTATTCTACCACTAAGCCGTCGGCGCACGGCAGGGATGAAGGTGAATTTTAGCGTGTTTATTGTTAGATTTAGACAAACACACAGTGACTGACAGTGACTCAATTCTGCCGAAGAGTCATGCTATATTAGCTTAAATAGTCACTGTTTACAAACGTACACTTCACACCCACAGAGCTCAACCGAAATTAATTTTTCAGGAGCCAATATATATATATATATATATATATATATATATATATATATATATAACAAAAATATAGTTTTAAGGTATGATAATTTATGTCTTAAAGTGCTAAATTTTAGGGATAAAGCGTATGAAAATATGAAAGAACCAATATTAAATAAAATCATCAATAATAAATAATGGTTATTTTTTTAGAAACAACGCTATAAAATAGTCACGAAACGACATTCGTATCCACGATTATTTTCATTCTGTAGCCGTTAGAATAATTCGAAACATAACCGTTAATTCCCACTCAAATAACCGTCAGAATAATACAATAGACCTACACATAATACACGACTGTCCATCATATATAAATAGTCGAGCCAAAATACATTGCATTTAAGACTGAAACAGACTGTAGCCGTTGGGTGATGACTTCGATGTCCACTTACATATATTAGTAAATTTTATATTTTTTTTATTATTGTATTCAACTTATATAAAATCCCTAATTTATTTGTAGAGAAGTTGAATATTTAAATTGCTAACAAGCATTCAATTAATTTCTTTGTGGAATTTTTTAAACATTTAAATTACTATCAAACGTTAAAATCTGTTTTTATTTAAATCGCTAAAGCTATACCACCCTTCTTCTTCCTCCGAAAACCCTAAGTACATCTCTTTTCTCTTTACTTCACCCTTTTTTCTTTTTCCCTTTATTCTCCTTTTCCTTTCCTCATATCATTTCCGTTGAGTTGACTGATTAAGTAGGTCAAATGTCTGATCCTTACCCCCTCCTCCCACAATATTAAATATTATAATAAAACGAAATCTAAAAATACATTTTAAAACTCTTTCTTCCATCTCTAAACTCGACCATGTCTCTCACACCATCCCTCACCACCCTCTATATAAGCTTAATACTGCCCGTCAAAAGTGTAAATTTTAATTTCATTTTTCGTTTCATCTTTTGGAAGTGATGTCTGAAGATCCAGGGAAAAATAAAAAAAAAGTCTCTGGTGAAATAAATTATTACAATGGAACCTTAAAGTGGTCGGTTTTTCTTTAAATTATATATATATATATATATATATATATATATATATATATATATATATATATATATATATATATGTGTGTGTGTGTGTGTGTGAGTGTGTGTGTATAATTAATAACTATATATCAATATATATATGTGTGTTTGTGACTGTGTGTGTGTATATATATATGTATACACAGTCTCTCTCTCTCTCTCACACACACACACGCACACACACACACACACACACACATATATATATATATATATATATATATAATGATATATAGTTCTTAATTGTCTGTGATAAATAGGTATGGAGGCCTAAGGAAGATTATAAACACAGAAACATGCTCATAAAGGAATTGTTAAATTGATCACTGACTCGAGTAATAAATGTTTAACCTAGACAGATATCGCAGGACAGCCATATAACGATACAGTTAATTGCAAAATACTAAGGACGATACAATAAAAACTAAACGGAAAGATAAGAACAAACTTCATGTAAAGAGACATTCAGACGGATAGATGCAACGGTTCTCATATAATGTACGCGCCAGGCAGAGACTACGTCACTAAACACTCTTGTATTTGCTAACAGATGTCGCTAATCGGCATGGTCGAAATGAAATGTTTCCCGTAATGCAAAGCATAAGCAGCATTACAAAGATCCGTTTGAAGATCAAACAAGCGAAGGATATTTACAGTAAGAAAGAGAGCCTGTCCATTACCCGTCACGAAAAGTGCGATAATTTACGTCTGCGCACTACGAACGGTCAGAAAAGGTCCAAAGTGGACAACCATTAGTTTTCTTCTTTTCGCCTCTGCCTCTCTTGTTCTCTTTAAAGCACGTGTGGAGGTGGTGGTGGTGGTGGTGGTGGTATCTTTTTGAGACACCTTGTATGTGGCCACCTTGCGAGGGTAATGTACGATAAACATGCGCTAGAACTGATAAGAGTGTGTATTAATGGTATGGCCATTCCGCCGAGAGAAAAGAATCAGTGGCTTTTCGTTGGAACTTTCAAATGTAAACATTTTTAAATCGACTATACAAAGAATACAGCCACTCGACCGGTTGGGGAAAAGGGAACCGCATACAAACGACATCTTATTCAATTCTTTACTCTTTTCATCTCCCCATTAATTGCCACTTTTTTTTCCTTTTTGCTCTCACCAGTTTTTCGTCACATCCTTTCTATTTCATTTTCAGTATTTGTATTTAGTTGTATTTTTTCTTGGTCCCTGATTATGCGATAAATCTTTGCTGCTCTTCGATGGGTTCACCTTATGTTTGATTTTTTCCTAACTTTTCAACCTGTTTATTCACCATTCTTCTTCAGTTTTTCCCAGAGTTGTGTTGGTTGAGGCAAAAAATAAATCAGAAATAAGGGCAATAAGATTATAAGCTAAAAGCTGGAGGATAAGTTGGATGAAAGAAAGTGCAAAGTTCTACAAGAAACATATTTATCTGAAGAAGAGCAACTAATTGGGAGACTGAAACGTTGTGAAAATGAGAGTTGTAAAAATATCACAGACAGAAGAAAGTCAAAGATTGAATAATGTAACATTTCGATTTCTACTTCTTTTTTTCTTTTTCATCTGTCTTTCTTTCTCGCCTTTCTTTCTTTTTCATTTGTCTTTCTTTCTCGCCTTTCTTTCTTTTTCCTCTGTCTTTCTTTCTCGCCTTTCTTTCTTTTTCATCTGTCTTTCTTTCTCGCCTTTCTTTCTTTTTCATTTGTCTTTCTTTCTCGCCTTTCTTTCTTTTTCCTCTGTCTTTCTTTCTCGCCTTTCTTTCTTTTTCCTCTGTCTTTCTTTCTCGCCTTTCTTTCTTTTTCATCTGTCTTTCTTTCTCGCCTTTCTTTCTTTTTCATCTGTCTTTCTTTCTCGCCTTTCTTTCTTTTTCATCTGTCTTTCTTTCTCGCCTTTCTTTCTTTTTCATTTGTCTTTCTTTCTCGCCTTTCTTTCTTTTTCCTCTGTCTTTCTTTCTCGCCTTTCTTTCTTTTTCATCTGTCTTTCTTTCTCGCCTTTCTTTCTTTTTCATCTGTCTTTCTTTCTCGCCTTTCTTTCTTTTTCATCTGTCTTTCTTTCTCGCCTTTCTTTCTTTTTCATTTGTCTTTCTTTCTCGCCTTTCTTTCTTTTTCCTCTGTCTTTCTTTCTCGCCTTTCTTTCTTTTTCCTCTGTCTTTCTTTCTCGCCTTTCTTTCTTTTTCATCTGTCTTTCTTTCTCGCCTTTCTTTCTTTTTCATCTGTCTTTCTTTCTCGCCTTTCTTTCTTTTTCATCTGTCTTTCTTTCTCGCCTTTCTTTCTTTTTCATTTGTCTTTCTTTCTCGCCTTTCTTTCTTTTTCCTCTGTCTTTCTTTCTCGCCTTTCTTTCTTTTTCATCTGTCTTTCTTTCTCGCCTTTCTTTCTTTTTCATCTGTCTTTCTTTCTCGCCTTTCTTTCTTTTTCATCTGTCTTTCTTTCTCGCCTTTCTTTCTTTTTCATTTGTCTTTCTTTATCACCTTTCTTTCTTTTTCATCTGTCTTTCTTTCACACCTTTCTTTCTTTTTCATTTGTCTTTCTTTATCACCTTTCTTTCTTTTTCATTTGTCTTTCTTTATCACCTTTCTTTCTTTTTCATCTGTCTTTCTTTCTCGCCTTTCTTTCTTTTTCACTTGTCTTTCTTTATCACCTTTCTTTCTTTTTCATTTGTCTTTCTTTATCACCTTTCTTTCTTTTTCATCTGTCTTTCTTTCTTTTTCATCTGTCTTTCTTTCACACCTTTCTTTGTTTTCCTTCTATTTTGAGTTTTTCCTTTCTATCATTTCTTCTTTCCTTCTCTTCCATTATTTTTCTATCGTTCTTTTTATTTTTCATTTTTTATTTCCTTTTATATTCTTCTTTCTCATCTTTCTTTTTAATCTTTCTTTCTTTTTCGTTTTTCTTTCTTTCCTTATTCTTCTCTATTTTTCTTTCTTTTTATTTTCTATTCCTGTCTTGTTTTTCTTTCTTTCTTTCTTTCTTTTTCTTCTAACTTGCCTTATCAGTTTTCTTTCTTTTTTTCGTTTCTTTCTTACTCATCTTTCTTTCCTTCTTTTCTTTTATACTGATTGATATGAGAAAGTAATTAACTATTGTCACAGCTTGATTATTTTTCAGTACATTTTAAGTACGATGTGACAATGTCAAAAATCTACTTTCTTGTAAAGTGCATAAATTTGAACTTTCACATCTGTGCAGATTAGAAACCCAGTAAAATGGATTCATATATATTGTTCACGTTTTATTCATTAAAAAATTAATTCATTTCTAAATTAACTAAATTAAGTTTTACCTTTTGTAATTCGTTTTTAAGTGAACGCGTTGAGTGGAATCTTTCTTAAGAATATGTTAATTTTCTTTTAAAAGATTGTAAATAGAAAGTAAATGTATGAGTGACAAAGACAATAGACAAAGTTCCAGAAAATGTTTATTTAAAAATCGACGTCCTTTTTTATTGTTCGTTTCGAAAACTGCTTTTGAATTGTTTTTTTTTTGTCCTTTGTTTAGTTTGTTGCTCTCGTTAACAACTGCACATTTAAGAAGTTTATTTTTCTGTCTGCATTTTTAAAATGAAGTCCTTAAAAGTCATCAAAGGTACCTGTTGAGATCGATTAAAAGTCCCTTTCTGTTTATAAAATGTATACGATAATCATTTGCCTCTAAATAAATGCAGAAAACTACTTTGTAATTATCTGTTAACTTTTATATCTATATGAATATATGTAAAAATAAATATAAAAATAATTATATAAAATAAATATATGTCAATGTTTTATGTCACAATTAGAAATAGTTTATACATTTGCATCCTATGGTAACAAAAATCAAGGAGCATCCATAGCATGCATCGGAAAATGCCAGATTTCTGTCTTTCCCATTGTGCCAAGGTCGTGATAGGATGCTAAAATTAGCGCACCCTGTAAATAGACTCACATGGCTTAGTCAGTACACCTCACTCACTATTTAACTCACAAAGAGATAAGGTCAAATCTTTCTTCCGTTTTTTAAGAACATACCTTGAATTTGAACTTTCTTTCAGGAAATATTCTTTGCACAAAAACTTTCTCGATAGAATAACCATTCCAATCTCGTTTTCTTTTACTCTCGTGTTTGTCTATTTTCCCAAACAATTTTGTTTTTGGACGAATGGTAGGTTTATATGGGCGAAATGTCAGGAGCGTACATGACAAAGATGTTTTCTTATACTGCTTGTTTATTCAATTTTATTTTGTCTTATTTTATTTTCTTTATTCCTCACTTGATTTTATTTATTTAAGTGTACTCATTTCTGAATGGGTAAATGCGTATTTTGGCTTGTAATCATTTTTTGCCAGCCTAAACAGTCTGACCAAAATTTGTACTCATTTGTACTCATATCTCACCATATTTCTTGTACATTCAGAAAAAAAATATCAAATACTAATCATCTTGCAAATAAAGGATTAACTTACTGAGCTGGTGTGTCGGGTCGCGTGGGTAGATTGATATGAGATATTTCGAAGTGATGATGGAGGAGGTGGGGAAAGAGAAATAAATTCGGTCGGGGGAGGTAAATTTGTACAGAGAATCTTGGGATTCTGTTTCTAATTCCCTTTGGTTGAATGGCCGGTTAATGTGGATGAGGTTTCACTGGAAAAGTGGACAGACATGTTTTCTTATATCGCTTGCTTATTTAATTATAATTTGTCTTATTTTACTTTGATTATTTCGTACTTAATTTTATTTATTTAAATGTATTCATTTTTTGAATAGGCAAATGCGTAGTTTGATAGCCTCTCCCCCTGAACTCCGAAATCTTATTCACTTATTGTTATTATTTCCTCTCCCAATAGAAGTAGATAGGTTCGCCTATCGTTCGGTTCACACTCCTCTCTGGAAATTTGAACAATACTAGAGATTTATCCCTTGTTTCCTGTTTAGGATTCGATTTTCGTTTTTTTCTAAAGTCGGTACATTCGCAACACAACAATCTTGCCCTCTGCCAGTATCGAGTTTAGCCGTAATCTTTCCTGTACAACCCCCAAAACTTCAGTACTTACGCTCTTCTACCTAAATATATACATATAAATATGATTTTCTTTTCAGGCTTTGTAGCAAACGAAAATGCGATTATTATTATTGGGAGGGTCACGAACACAGATTTAACATTATTATTATTATTATTATTATTATTATTATTATTATTATTTAGGCACCTCCACTTTTTGCGGGAAAACAGATAGCGTAATGAAAAAGGCCACAAACTTAACGAAAATAAAGTTTTATCGTCAAAATGCTTATGTTATTATTAAGATGAAAGACCAAAGTATTTTTTAATTATTTTTTGAAATTTTTTAATCCTTTCTAACATGTTCGAAATTTTGGTTAAAATCTTCTTTTGTTTACGTCATCGCGGTGACATTAAAATAACATTGTTTTTTTTGGCGCTTTTTTCCGTTGCAAACACATTGATTTGGAAACTCTTGTAAAAATCAAGTAATTGTCCGATTTTAATTAAATTTTCAGGACTTATTCACAAATGAAGGAAATTAATTTTGGAATGTTTCTTTTTAGAAAATTTTGGTAAAAAATATTTTTAAATATGTTACCCCCCACTTACCTAAGTTCATGAAATTTTGCACAAAACCTTTCTATTTCCTGAAATTTTTTTGCTAAAAGTAGGAGTCCTTGGAGATTGTAAATCACCTAAATTTTTTTAAAATTTGAGCTATATAACTGAAAATCTTCTATGAATTGAAAAATAATGAATCCAATAAAACTATGACATTATTGAATTAGAAAAGCTTTGAATTGCTTTTGTAAATAAGTAATATTAAGGACATTATTGTCTGAAGAAATACAATTTTCCTGATGAATAATGAAGTTTTACAAGAATTTTTTCATTTTTTTTTTAAATTTTAATTATAATAATTTATAATAGTTTAAAATCGTGTAAAATTCTGTATCGGGCTATTTCCTGGATGTGATATAGTAATTAAGTGCAAACAAAATTAAACAAATCCGAAATTGAAAAAAATAATCAACTTGGTTGTGCTATTCTATTTTTAAAATAATTTTTTATTTTGTAATTTTTTACTTAATACGTTCATTATTTTCATATCCAGTAGACTGAAATTGCCATTATTATTACTTAAAAGTTTTGTCTCTTTATTATGTCGCTCCAGTTACGTTTCAACAGGTTTTCAAAATTTCTATCGAGCTTTAAAAGTTTAAAGCTTAAACTAAGTTTTACTTTTTTCAATTACTATTTCGCTGAATATTTTTATTTTATGTATTCACATTAGTATGGTACATTCTTCATTTGAGTAATCATGGTATTTCATTTGTTATTAAATTATAAGGTTCACTTAGAATTCTGACAATTGGGTCATCCATAGTAGCTGTCATCGCTTCGTCTATAAGCACTTCATCAAACGGTGGATCAGATGAACAGGACCAATCGTTAATAATTAGTTGTATATTATTTTTTTATGTTATAAGTAAGTAATAGTTCTTTCAAATCAGATTAATTTAACTCTAAATTTTCTAATTTTACTAAAATAAGGTATCAGAAATATATATTTGTTTTTTGAAAGAATTTTAAAATAGAAAGATTTTTGGTTTATTTACAAATTTCTTAAAATTAAGAAAATGGCCGCTTTTATGATAATTTTAAGAAATCGAAATTAAATTGGACATTCCAATCTATATAATTTCTATCTGAAATAAACCAGAATATTTTACTTAATGGAAATAATAAATTTAATTATTAAACATTCAATTGAAGCTAAAATGAAATCTTCAAGAAAGATTTTTCATTTTTAAAATTCAATTTTAAACCTTAGGTATCGAAAATTTATGCCAAAAATGTGGAGGTCCCTACTATTATTATTAAGTTGAACATTACAAACAAAAATTGCTTATTCTTGACATTAAAAGGTTTAAACGACATTGCTTTAAGAAGGATCTCGCTACAATGTACTATTGTTGCTGTGCTACAGTAAGAAACACACCTGGAAACAGAAATCGAATCAGGTAAATATTGATTATACGCTAATTCATTCAGATCAGTATTTTCATGTTAGTTATTTAACATCTTATATCGGTTGGTGTACGCACAAAACCATTTTTCGAGTGCTTTTATCATTACTCACTACCGAATGTTGATAATTAAATTCCATCATCTATTATGTCCAGTCTTTCATTTAAGGAACAGTCGGAGGATCACTGGTTCCATAAAGTAGAAAAAATAAACAGGAGATTTAAATAATACTTAGAGAGGACAAAACAGTTACAAGTATATCGACTGCAATGGGCGTTTAGGGCTTCATTTGCGCTCAATGTGGTGTAAATGTGGAAGAATTTTACACTGTGGTGTAAAAATAGAAAAACTGAAATAAGACAACTAGTTTTGAAGGCCGAATGATAAAGTCTATTTCGTCAATTACGAAAATGAAAAATGAACAAAAGGAAATGAAACGTTCATAATAAATGTAAAATATTTATTCCCCAACTTTAGAAAAAAATAACAACAAAAAGAACAACAACAAAAAACAAAACAACAAAAAAACAAAACAAAAAAACAACAAAAACCGTAACTCTTTCTTAGCTTCTGTAAAGATTTAGGTACAGGAATTTTGTTTTTCAACATTAAACTTTATGAAAATTTATGTCACAGTTTTTCGTTTTGTGTTCAGTTATTTACCATACATTTTTTTTTATTGTTTTTCTATAAATATTGCATTATTAGGACACGTGAACAGATTTGATCATTTACGTTGAACCTTATTTGTTTTACCGAGAGAAGAATACCTGAAGCGTTTATGATCACATTTTCTCTTGTTTACAGAAAGATGTCTCAGTAAAGATTATATATATATATATATATATATATATATATATATATATATATATGAATAAGTGTTGACTTCTATGTTCACTTTTATATTTACACACGCTCTATCTCTGATATTGAGCACTTTATCCCATAAATATAGCACACTTTAAGACTATATTTCTTCATATATATATATATATATATATATATATATATATATATATATATATATATATATATATATATATATACACAGACCATGACAGAATTGAATAAACACCAAGATAAATTTTATTTCTGATTTTTTTTTAATAAGCAAGATAAATTAACTTAGATTTTTTTAATAACCAAGATAAATTAACTTAGATTATTTTATTAAAATTGCAGATAACAATACTGGAACATGCCACGAACCAAAGGAGCATCAGACCTATCCAAATTTCAGCGAGGACGTATCGTGGGCCAACACGAAGGTGGTCTTAGTCAAAGAACAATATCTGAAAATCTTTCAATACTCCTTTCTACTGTTAATAGAGTGATCGTACAATTCACCAGAGAGGGCAAGAAGTGCATAAAACCTCATCCAGACTGCCCTGGGCCCTCTGAAAGAACCATGCATCTTGTCGAAAGAAATGTTGAACAGGATCCACATTGCAAGGCCTCTGACATAACAACACAAGTTGATGTCAGTCCCAGAACAGCTGTCAGGTATCTTCACAAGCTGGGCTACTATGGCAGAGCTGCGAGAAGGAAACCACTTCTCCGTCCAGCCAATATCAAACGCAGAAAGCATTGGGCTCATGAGATGGTGGAGAGACCTGTGACATTTTGGACCACTGTTATTTTCTTTAATGAGTCAAGATTCGCATTATTTTCTGACAATGGAAGAGTATGGGTATGGAGACTCTGTAGTCAAGAGTTTGATTTAAAAAGACTGCAGCCAACGGTGAAACATGGGGACCTTTCAGTAATGGTATGGGGCGCAATTTGGAGTGTGGTCACTCAGAGCTTGTGAAGTGTGAAGGAAACTTTAATTCAACCAAATATGTTTCTATAGGGCTCCTACCATTATTCTCTAGTAGCAGAATGAGCAAATTTGACTCCCTATTTTTGGAAGATGGAGCTCCATGTCACACTGCTCAAGCAACGCAACATTGGTTGAGAGAAAATGGGATCAATAAACTTCCATGGCCAAGTTAGTCCCCGGATATTAACCCTATTGAACACCTTTGGGGCATATTAAATCGAAAACTCCGCAAAAAGAACAGGAAGCCATCTTCTAAGCCTGAACTTTTAGGATTATTGCGTGAAACATGGCAAGAAATCCTTCAAGATGATATTCGTGAACTCATCGCTAGCATGCCTAGAAGGATCCTTGCATTAAAAAAAGCAAAAGGGATGTCAACCAAGTATTAGTTATTAAATTTATGACCATTTATAATTACTTCATTTGTATAAATTACTTGTTTAATAAAATAAACGGTTTCTGTGAGCATCTATTCAATTCTGTCATGTCTGTGTATATATATATGACGTCACACACGAAATGGACAAAGTCCGACAATTATTTTAAGATATTTTTATGTTTATACATTCTTTTTTATAGATACAAATATTTGAGCAAATGCTCTGTTTTTATAATAAACAGTATTAAACAACATTTACCGGCCTGAATGTCCGAGAAATTTTCATAGAAAAAAATTCCGACAGGAATCGAACCTGTATCCTATACGGAACCGCACTATAGCCTGACGTGCCTTAACCGTTTCAGCCACAGAGGAGTGTTCGGTTAGCAAGGTCGATTTTACTGTCTTTAAACTTTAATCTTCCTTGAATCTCTCACGTACATTCATATCTGCTCATGGCGTATCAAATGTAAACAAATGACGTCACACATTATGAAATGGACAACGCCCGACAATTATTTTAAGACATTTTTATGTTTATACATTATTTTTATAGATACAAATATTTAATCAAATGTTCTGTTTTATAATGTCGGAGGACGAAAATTTTCTATGAAAATTTCTCGGACATTCAGGCCGGTAAATGTTGTTTAATACTGTTTATTATAAAACAGAGCAATTGCTTAAATATTTGTATGTATAAAAAAGAATGTATAAACATAAAAATGTCTTAATATATATATATATATATGTATAGAGAGAGAGAGAGAGAGAGAGAGAGAGAGGGAAAGAGAAAGAGAGATTATAGAAAATAGGAACAGTGATAGAAAAGGTATATATGTGTGTGTATATATATAAGACAGAAAGAAGCGGTATGTAGATATAACTAATTACAAAGTTAAACTGAGGAAAAAAGTGATGACAAGAAAGAATTATTCTTGCAAAAACCTAGCAAATATATTAAACTCATTACTCGCCAGCTTTCGTCAAATTCAACAGTTTGAGCAACTACAGTTTGTTTTAGGACTCCTCAAAGAATTTTTACAATCAACCGCGAAAATTGGTGTCGAGAATGCGGCTCTACTTTGAGCAAATTGAGGAGAACATTTTCAGGAACCTTCATGACGGCATGACTGAACACATGTGAATCTTTTAGCCACCTTTCAAATTCTACTTTTCGGATGATATAGTTTCATAAGTCAAACATCAAATTTCTCAAAGCTCGCTCTCTCTCTCTCTCTCTCTCTCTCACTCTCTCTCTCTCTCTCTCTCTCTCTCTCTCTCTCTATATATATATATATATATATATATATATATATATATACGCCGAAATAAACAAACACTGGAATATTTGTTAAAATCGTACACGTTAAAAGTCTGAAATCATGGATAAATGTAGATACGTCAGGAAATTAATTTAACGCCTTTACGAAACAAGGAAAAGTTTGAAATTTTTTTTTACTTTAATTTTTAATTTTTAAAAATTATTTTATATATTTTCCCCACTACAACTCTAGTCCCCATCACTTCCGGTGTCGAATGAAGGCATTTAAGTTCTTACGTTGCCTCTGATTGATTCGCTCAACAAACCAAATGACGAGACCGTGCCGGTAAACACCACGTTAGTGTTCCTATCTATATCCTATAGCGTTCTTATCTTTTTCAGATCAGCATTCTTATCGTTTTAATATATATATATATATATATATATATATATATATATATATATATATATATATATATGAAATGGATTAAGTCTGACAATTATTTAATATATTTTCTAATTATACGTCATTTTTATAGAAATTTATTTTATACGAAATTTCCCGAACATTGAGACTGTTGAATGTAATTAATACAGTTGTATTAAAACACAGAGAATTTATTTAATAAAATATATCTATAAAAATAATGAATATAAATATGCAGGAAACTCGTTCATGTAATTTCGAAGCAATGTCAACTCTTGATCCTTCTTTTCGAATCAGAATCATGAGCCCTGTACCAAACACGTATTAATCAAATTTAATAAATGCTATCTTAGATCGATATGCAGTTACCCTTGCAAGTTATATATATATATATATATATATATGTATATATATATATGGAAATTTCTACGAGTCAGCCTGTAGAAAAGACAATATTTATAAATATAAATGACAACAGGAAAACTGTAGTAGTTACTGATGCGTTTCGTCCAATGTGGACTTTCTCAAGGCAAAAAAACGAAATGAATTTATTTAAACAAAGTAACTAATAATAACAAAAACAAAATGTCCTTAGCAACTGGAAGAATTTAGAGAACTCTATTTTCATACTGTTAACTGAAAATTACGTCAATTACTGTCACGTGTGGAGATGCTGTCATTATTGCTAAGAAAATTGTGGAATCCGTGAACACAGCAATTTCGTTTTTTGCCTCGAGAAAGTCCACATTGGACGAAACGCGTCGGCAACTATTACAATTCTCCTATTGCCATTTATGTATATATATATATATATATATATATATATATATATATATATATGTGTGTGTGTGGGGGGTTGTATGTGTTTGTGTGTGTGTGTGTCCCAAGCGTAAATATATTTCGCAAATGTATCATAGAATATATTGACTCCATTTAGGTGTAAGTCAGAAGTAATAGCATTGTTATAGAAATGAGTGCAAACAGACAGCCAAAAGTTATATTGTATAATGAGCCATAAAACGGTTGATTTTGAAATAAATCCTAAAGAAGATTATGATTCTCCTTCCGTCTTTTCAAATTAATATTATTAAAGGCAGAACAAAACTGCTATAAAATTTGAAAGCGTTAAGAGTGAAATCCACATCGAACAGTTTGTGTTGACGATGTAATTGTCACGAGCTGGATTGACATAACAACTGAATAATTACATTTTATGTCCTGTTAACTGAACATTTGCCTCTTTATAAAACGAAATCAGTACTAGTAATACTAATAGTAATAATAGTAATAATAATATTAGTAATAATAATAATAGTAATAATAATAATGATAGTAATAATAATAATGTTAATAATATTAATAGTAATAATAATAATAATAGTAATAAAAAAATAATAATAATAGTAATAATAATAGTAATAATAATATTAATATTAATAATAATAATAATAATAATAATAATAATAATACTAGTACTAATAGTAATAATAATAATAATAGTAATAATAGTAATAGTAGTCTGTCTATATTTCTGAGATGAGGTATTATGTACAGTATCAAGGACACATGGCACAGTGGATAAAGGCGTTGGTTAGATCCAGTGACAGACCCAAAGAGTGTGAGTTCAATACCCGGTTCAGGTAGTGGAGAACTTTCAGAGGGAAAATTAGCAGGAGATAACTGATAACTGACATCCATCAAACATGGCTCGTGGAACTAGAACAGTCTACCCCAGTGATCGAAATAAAGGGTTCGGTTCGAAATTCGAACCACCTGAAGAAGGCCGGAGCGTACAACGGCCGAAACGTTGTGACAAAAATGGCTACAAAGATGAGGACAATAGTCCGACTAATGTAAATACTGCAATAGTAATAGTAATAATAATAATATTAATAGTAATAATCATAAAGATTTTATTCTTGCTGCACAGGACGAATGCTTTCTAACTAGAATTTACAGAGACCACATACTGAAAAATTGTGTTAGTCCAAAATGCAGATTCTGTGATAAATATCCAGAAACAATTGACCATCTTGTATCTTGTTGCACGGTATTGGCACACACACACAGCATGGCAGAGTGGGTCAATATTTGCAGTGGAAAATATGCAACACTTATGGAAATAAAACTGCAAGAAATTGGTATGAAAACCACCCAGAACTGGTTACGGTAATAGGATCTTTAACCATGTTATGGGATTTTACAATACACACAGAGAGAGCAATCAAAGCCCTGTCATCGTGATTACAGACCTCAAAGTCAATATGTGTCTCCGTATTGATATGACAGTCCCTGCAGACTGCAATGTATCTTTGAAGATCTTCAAAAAAACTATCAAAATACAAGGACCTTGAAATCGAAATCTCAGAAATGTGGCACATGAGGACATCAACAATCCCAGTTGTAGTTTGAGCCCTCGAATTAATTGGAAAATATTCTAATAGACTCATTGAAGGAATCCCTGGGAGCCTATGCCTTAAAGAAATACAAAAAAAGTTGTACTCACAAGCATAGCCCACACTTTACGAATGGCTTTATCTATGTAAAATATTTGTGATTTGTTTTCAAAACGGCTCAGTGTCATGATGCCATTTCTGACCTTTGGTCTCTGGTCGGGACCAGAAACTAAAGGAAATATAATAATAATAATGATAATACTACTACTACTACTAATAATAATAATAACGATAATAATAATAATAATAATAATAATAATAATAATAATAATAATAATAATAATAATAATAATAATAATAATAATGTGACACATGGGAACATCAACAATCCCTGTTGTAGTTGGAGCCCTTGGACTGGTTGGAAGAAGATTCCAGCAGGCTGATTGAAGGGATCCCTGGAAGTCCATGCCTCAAAGAGATACAAAACATTGTTCTAACAAGTACACTTTACGAAGGGCTTTATCTATGTAATTATTTTATTTTATTTTTTTCTTTGCAGTGGAAAGTGTCATAATGCCATTTCTAACCTTAGTTCCCTGGGCGGGACCCGGAAAGAAATGTGTAAACGCCAGATATCAAAGAAAAAAAAAAAAAATATAATCTGAAATTGAAATGAAAGCTGTGATGGCATGTACCCTGAATGCATCGTAAAATTCAGGGTATGGAATAAGTGAGTACTAAACAATTCAAATACCTCAGCGTATGGATCAGTTGTAACAAATTTAGTATAGGGGACAAAGAATGAGAAATAAAGTAGGAAGGGCTATGGTTATTTTCACGCAACACTGGAAATTCCTACAAAACGTAACCCTAACCTGAAAATGCGCGTCATATACTTCAGCATCTCTGTCAGATCGAAACTTTATGTGGATATTATGGATGAAGGCAAACACATTCAGAAATATCTTAACTGTCAGCTGTATAGAACCAATTTCTCAGATCAATGGTTCAAAATATCTTTGAGCGAATGAAGTATGCGTGTCTTAGTGATGACAATTCTTCTGCGAAACTAGTGGACTGGTACTACAGAATCAGAAAGAACAGTTCCAAATAGCAGAAATAATATCACTTCAGGACTTTCAACAACGGCGACCATGATAATGCTTAGCTCGGATAACTTGAAGAGAAAAAAATGACATAATCAAGATGTTGACTTTCCACACAACTTCAAACAAAAGGTTAGGAAGGAAACCCCATCAGTAATGAAACGAGCAATAACAGCCACTGGACTTGAGAAATACACTTTTATGACAAATTGTTTAAAGAGAAAGATTTTATAAATTTAAACTGTAAGTGAAACTGGTTGCTAGATCAATGAGAGCCGGATATTTCCTTATAAGGAAAGCTTATACTACCATTACTATCTCTCTATATATATCTTCATCTCTCTGTCTCTGTCTCTTGCTGTCTCCCTCTCTCTCTGTTTCTCTCTCTTTGGCTCTGTCTCTCTCTGCTTCTCTCTCTCTCTCTCTCTCTATATATATATATATATTTACACACAGACACACACAGACACACACACACACACACACACACATACACACACACACACACACACATATATATATATATATATATATATATATATGAAATGGACTAAAATAATACGATTGGAATTTCAAACCCGGAAATTTCATCTTCCGCGCAAAACACGTATCTATCTATCTATCTATCTATCTATCTATCTATCTATCTATCTATCTATCTATCTCAATTTGTTCATATCTATATATCTAAATAATGAAAAATCACTATGTTTATCATGCGATCGCACACGCATGTTTTGGTATCTTTTTCTGTTTCTCTCTTGCTGTTGATGTGTATATTTCAACATTATGAAGCATAAATTGAACTAAAGTTTCGAATATACACACATTGTGACTTCAAGTAGATAAAAGGCGTCGATAATTTAAAAATGGTGATAAAAATGGGTTTTATTTGTTTTTTTAAAAAAATATCTCATTTCTATTAATTTTACTAGAAAAAAGCTTTAAAACCCAAATGAGTCGACCTTGGATGAGAGAAATGTTTGGAATAAGTTGCCAGCAGTGTTTGTTGATTTAATCTATTTCATTTTCCTGCAAATATAAATTTCACAAAAGAGGAAACCGTATAAATGTCTGTATATATAGTATCTGTATAATTTATTGTTTATTTAATTGCTTTCTTTAATAAATAATAGCAATATATGAATTTTAATTGATTAAAAAATCTTACACAAAATTCTTTCTCAGTGTTATTCAAGGAAATACACACACACACAAATATATATTAAACATGTTTATTTTATTTTATTTTATTAAATTGTATTTTTTTTATATTTTATATTTTTATATTTTTATATTTATTTTTATATTTATATATATCATAATGTTATTTTATTTTATTAAAAAAATCTTGCATAAAATTCTTTCTCAGTGTTATTCAAGGAAATACACACACACATATATATTAAACGTGTTTATTTCATTTTATTAAATTGTATTTTATTTTTTATATTTTATATTTTTATATTTTATATTTATTTTTACTTTTTATATATATCATAATTTTATTTTATTTTATTAAAAAAATCTTGCATAAAATTCTTTCTCAGTGTTATTCAGTTATATATTAAACGTGTTTATTTTATTTAACCACTTATGCTTAGCGATTTTTCAAAATGGGTGGCTGTTTTTTTAAAGAGTTCCAGTAATCTATTTTTATAAATAATAATTTTATTATAATGTGTGCTGATATTATAAAATAAAAAAAATAAACCACAATCACAAACACCTGGCGTGTTGAAGTCGTAGGCGCACAATCCACTCGTCCCGACTATGGCAATCAACTACATCCGCGTCCCGGGAATGGCAGCAAACTACATCCAGCAGCAAGGCCACTGATCATGAGGTTTTGAGGAGCGAGGAGCCACCTCTTAATTGCTGGTGTTCCCAGCTCCACTCAGACTGGGGGTGGTAGCACCTGTTTGGGTTCCAGATATGAGCAAGTAGTTAACCCTAAACTGGGATCAAAAGACTCTGAAAGTGTAAAAATAGGTTTTAATACATTTTTGGAAAAAATGATCAGAAATACAAATACATTTTTTAAAAAAATTACCAACAATACAATTAACAAAAAATTATTACCAGCAATGCATTTAAAAAAAATATAGCAGCAATAGGTTTTTGAAAAAAAAAAATGCTCTGCGTAACTTAAAGATCAACAATTAATTTTCTTCCTGGATGATGAACTGTAGCAACGGTAAAATCTGCACAACACTCTCCAGGGAAAAAAAAGCAGACAGTTTATGAATCTTTATCTGACAAAAGGCCATCAGAGTTGGAGATTCGATAAACATCTAAGTTAGTAAAATATTAGAGACGATTGTAGTGGTTTCCTGATCTCTCTTTTCTATCTCTGTTTCTCTTTCAGATAATTAAAACAACTATGCTTTTATTATAGTATGAATGTGCATTTCTTAAAGCTATGGTTAACAAGCTAATGATGCTGACTTTTGTTTGTATAATGATATCGATGTGCCAGCGGAATGATAAAACTTGTCAACCAAAGTCTAATACGTGAATTGAATCACTCAGATTTAATATTACATTTTATTTCACTCCAATACTCCGTCAGTTAATGCCAACCAGTGTGTATGTGAAAGCCCCCCCCGCCTTGCCCTTGGTTCAAAACGTAGACATTACATTCACATCAGCTATGTCTGAGTTACTGCCCAACTCCTTCTGGAATGGTTATTTATGTAACTATCTCTATCATAGTTGTTTTCACGTTTGCAACACCGGATGTAATGTGAAGTGATTTGAGATTGGTGGCCTGGATTAACCTCAGCTTAACACTGAATATGACTCCCTTGGTCTAGTGCGAAACTGACTGCAAAGCCTATTCTGCCACAAGACTCCACTAGTGTAGTGAATTTAATCATCATTGAGTATCATACTCTCGACATTGTGTGCTGTTGTGAGTAGATTCTTATTGCATTTTGAAGTTGAACTCACCACTCTAGCAAACGTCTTTGTAAAAAGCTTGTTTACCATAACACTACGGAACATAACTTCTAACAAGAGTAGACGTGTGGTTGTTTTGATTTTTATTGCAAGAGATAGATATAGAAAGTAACATAAGGAGATCTAAATTTTTAATCGTAGTTTTTTGTGTTGTGTATGCGATGCATGTATGTGTATGTGTGTATATTTATGTGTTCACAATGAACAGCTAAGCAGAAGACGACATTGAAACGGCGGGGACATTTTATACTCTGGGCGCCTGGCAGCAATGTAATTATTGTTATTTCTACGTTGACACATACCTGCCATTATTGGCACTTTCGTTCGTGTACGAGCAGTCAACAGAAATTAATCCGCACAATGGTCAATGTGATGGGACCGGGTCGGTCGTTGGCACTCCCTTGCCAAATGAAACATTTCTCCGCAGGCGAAATAGTTCCAAAGCGAAGATGCATGCACAGAGACGAAATGTTTCTCACCCACTCATTTTTAACTCTACCATTACAAAACCCCACCTCATAGCAGATCCCCAGTCTTTGTCGTCGCTGTCCATTGTAAGAGTTAATTCGGGGTGAATAAGATCGGGGTGCCTGGTGGATAGAAGAGAGAATCACACAGCAGTATAATGAAGTCAGTGATTTAAGAGAGACAGAAATCCAAATCTCGTTAGCTGTGCCTGGTGGAAAACTCCGAAAGGGGGAAACGAGATTAGAGTTGTGTGCATACCAAAAAAAAAAATAAGAAAACCTTAAAAAAGAGCAATATAGAAAATAATGATAAAATGAAAATAAAAGAAATAAAACTAAAAAAAAAAAGAAGAAATAATTTGGTTCCATTTTGTTTAGGATACTTCTTTTCTTTTTTCTGTTTCCATTTTTAGTGTTGACGTTCATGTTAAAGTTCGTCGTTGTTGCTTTAGTTCTGAAATTATTTCCTGCTTTTTCGCGAAGCACATGTGGTCATCAAATGCCATATCAAGGTTTGGCATTTGCTTATTCAATCGATGACAATTCGTTACTAAATAAGAAAAATGTTGACTACAAAGTTATTTTTTCGTGAAAAGAAAAAAAGATCATTCTAAGGAGGTAGGAACGTAATGGCTATGAAAAGAAATGTTTATTAAATCTATTTAAATATTATTCATAAAAATATCATCTTCATTTTCAACGGCTACAATAAAATTTCCGATTCTACGTTTAAAGAAATGGGGTTTTTTCGCTACAAAATTTTGAATAACTGTCTTTTATTCGGAAATACTCTAACAATTCGGAATTGTTCGGACAGTTCGGAATTGTTTTAACAGTTCGGAAATGTTCGGACATTTCGGAAATGTTCTAACAGTTCGGAAATGTTCGGAGAGTTCGGAAATGTTCGGACAGTTCGGAATCGCTCTAACAGCTAGGAATTGTTCGGATAGTTCGAACAGTTCAGAATTGTTCTCACAGCTCGAAAATGTACTAATGATCGAAAAAAGACAAATCTCTATATGCTAAATATGGTGAGTATTTACGGATAATACCCTATCTTCGGGCAGTTCGGAAATGTTCGGACAGTTCGAAATTGTAATAACAGTTTGGAAATGTTCGGACATTTAGGAATTGTTTTAACAGTTCGGAAATGTTCTAACAGTTCGGAATTGTTAGGACAGTTCGAAATTGTAATAACAGTTCGGAAATGTTCGGACAGTTCGGAAATATTCGGACAATTCAAAATTGTTTTAACAGTTCGAAAATGTTCGGGCAGTTAGCAATTGTTCTAACAGTTCGGAAATGTTCTGACAGTTTGGAAATGTTCTAACAGTTCAGAATTGTTCTGACAGTTCGAAAATATACTAGTGATCTAAACAAAGAAAAATCTCTATATACTAAATCTGGTGAGTATTTAAGGAGAGTACGCCTTTGTCATGTCAAGCTGAAGATTACCATCTTTTATATTTAACGAAACAGGACAGATTTGATGCAATGCTTCGTTTATTCGGTCACGTTGCTGGCAGTGATGGTCCTTCCATGTTCTAGTGGTTCGTGATGGATGACCCTATTTATATTCCATATAATAGAAAGCAAATCATTCAGTGAATATCGCCCTAATTTTGGTGTTGGTTTCTCATTATTTGTCAACTACTGTCTTTTTCGGTTTTTTGTTGATAGGAAATACCAATTTTAACAATAAGATGCAAAACATGCAAAATTGGCATTTCTGCTGCAAATTCTCGATTGCTGAGCTCCGTTATCAAGAGAAAGACGACGAGGAAAACACATTTCTTCTTTACATTTTTCTTAGTTTAACTCTGAATGAAACTATAGAAACATTGTCGTAAACTAATTCTAAACATAATTTGATGTCATTCGATCTTAATTCTACCTTGGTTGAATAATGTAAATAACAAATCATTTTATTTTGTTAAATGTTTAAAGATCTTAAACAGTTTCCTGTAATCAAAATTTCTGAAGTATACATTATTTTCTGACATTAAAGATCTTTGAAGAATAGATTTTCAATAACACATGCAATAAAACATTTACTATTCAAATCTCCTGAAACATTTTACGAATAATTCACTGGTTGAACAACAATCTCGTTATTTACTTGGAAGTCACGAAGACAAATTGGGTAGAAACTAGAAAAGGAACATTCTGCTATGCCAATCTTACAAACGAGAATAGTGTGTCAGCCTGCTTGTTTAACCCATTACCTGCCATGAGCCCCATTTGGGAATCTGTTAAAATTAAACTCACTACATGTTATTCCTTGTATTTACACTGAATTGCTTACATACATTGAATTTGTAGAGGTATATTTTACAACACTTAGCCTTTAAAGTTTTTATTATTAGCCGTAAGAAGACACTTTCTGTCGTAATTTTACATTTCACGAGTTGAAAAATAATGACTATTTTGAAAAGTATTTTTTTATTATTTTTAATCAATATTATTTTTTGATGTTTTAGACACATATATATTTGATGTTCTAGTTTCTATAAAAATGACAATGTTAACTACTGGAATTAAACATAAGGAATAAATAAACTCCTAAGACACCTGTCTGGGCCAAAAATGTGCATTAAAAAATTTGGCAGTTAATGGGTTAACTAAAAAGTCTTTGGAAAAATCTTTTCAACGTACAAATCTGGCATCAGCAGGAAAGACACCATTATTTAATACACAGCGCTCAGCTATTTCATTAGGCAGAAATATCATATATAAATCGTCATATTCAACGTACTTGACGGGCCTGGAAACTCTTCTGATTTGAATCGAGAATCCGTGGTCAATCTGCAAGGAACGACTTCATGCAATGGACATACGAAGTACTAACATGTGCCCTGGGTCATGTTACATTGGAAATATTCGAAAAAAAGTACATAAATACATTCGTTATGCTTTTATCTGATACAATGGGTCAGATGAATTAGCAGTTAGATATACATTCGCATATAGTCGATACTTTATTAAAGCACGTTTCTATTATGTTTATAATAATTACAATAAAACGAACAACGGACATATTCTTAGTTCTCCTGCAAACTCTCTCTTCAGAAATGTAAAGGAATAATCGATTTCATGCCAAAAGGTAATCCGGATGAATTCTCAAAGACGTGCATTGAAATGAACAATTATATTCTTGTCGTCTTGAAATTCTAATCATAATGTCATTCACTTAAAAGATGGCAAAGATCCCAATGCCAAAGGGCTTTTGTATCGTCAATCAGAAACGATACAAACCTTTGTGTCCAAAATCTGTAACACCTCATCATAAACTCAATCTGTATATTTCATAAAATTTTAGCTTTCATTTTTTATTATTTTATGAAGTTTTTATTTACACTGGATTTTCTTCGTTGTCATGAAAACAACGTGTTCCGATGTCATGATAAATATGTTCCGATGAGAGTATCCATGGCAAATTATTTTCTATTTTGTGAATATATGGTTTACATAATTGATTACTTAGGATTAGGCGCCTTGCTATAAGGATTAAGTAGCTCGTTTGGCAGACAGTTAAATCTAGATAAAGATTTCGATATTTATTGAATGTCATAAAAATGCAGCTTTTTATGAGCTTCGTCAATTTTTGTACTTTTTATTAAATATGCATTATTTGTGGAATGCACATGTTTATGAGAATAGAAGAATTAAACAATTTTGATCCAAGAATGTCTTTTGGTAATGGTAATGGCAATATTATCCGTCTCCTTATAAGGAACCATTCGTCATTCATTGACCGAACGTGTTATTGCTTTTTCAAGTATTGATAGGAGTTTCCTTCCTAAACCTTTTTTTGAAGTAGTGTGAAACATCAACATTTTGATTATGACATTATTTTCTCTTCAAAAGGAAGGCACTTTTATCGATTGTAATTAATGCAATTAAAATATAATCTTTCAGAAACATGTTTTTTTTCAAGTCATTTTGTGGGGATATATTTGTCGATTGTCGAGTGTGGAAACATGATCGAAAAAAAGGTTTACCTAAAATTAAAAAAGTGTTAATCATCACTAAAGTTACATGATGTCCTTTCTGGCCGTGATAACTATAAATATTAACTACGAACATGGCCATAATGTGCTAACAGTGTTCGGAAAATAAAACATCTCTATAACACTAAAAACATACACACAACCCACTCACCCAATTAAATTGAAAAAATAAAATCATCCTTGATAATGACTAAAAGTAAAGTCGAAAGTGCTCGGAATTATAGAACATTTGAACAGTTTCTACACATTCTGTGTCCCCAAAAGAAAACACTTGTTCGAACACAAGAAAAATTAAATAAAAAGCTTAATGTAGTACCTTGTATGTCGTTTGTAATGAAACATGCACAGAAACACACACACACACACACACACACACACACACACACACACACACACACACACACACATACATATATATATATATAATTATTATGAAAACGGAGACTTTAAAAGATCATGGTAATATTTTATTTCGTTAAAACCAAAACTACGGTTTTAACCCATTAGACCAAACATTTTCACAAAAATAAATGGATAAAAATTTTACTAGGCACAAAAACATATATTTAAACATAAATTATGTAGATTCAAAATTGGGGGGGGGGGAAACAGGGATATACATTCATAGCTGGGAAGTGAAAGAGAAGAGAGGGAGAAAGAAATATAAGTATGTTTAAGGCGATATGTGCGAAGTCGTGGGGATGAGATTAGATATATTGACCTATTTATACTAGATGTGCACAAAGAAGTATGGAGTGAAGTAGAGAGTGTATCATCAAATGGGACTAGAGGAAAGAGACGAAGAGAACGTAAATATTTAATGTCGGATCGACTTATCTATCTATCTATCTATCTATCTATGATAGCCGCCATGTCATACTCGAGTATTGCCATCGATTGATCAATCTATACTTGTCTTGCTCTTATATGACATTAAGCCAGCCAGGGACTGGCATTGTTTACCACAAACGTTACAGGTGAAAAGACCCATGGCGTGTACTGGTGCTTACTGGTTATCATTATCAATTTCCATGTCTTTAGGCCACCCATTGAAGAGCACTCTTTTCCAAAACGTCTACATATATTCAGAGTATCCTCAATCTAGTTAATAACTTTGGTTCATTTGACGTGTCTGGTGACTTTTGATGTCTGCTATATATATATATATATATATATATATATATATATATATATATATATAGAGAGAGAGAGAGAGAGAGAGAGAGAGATCAAGCATATATATATATATATATATATTAAAAAAAAATTAGAAGATCGATCGATTCCGCTACATTGGTGTCAACCTCTTTTGGTATCGTCAGGCGGTTTGTATCAATTGATTTCACAACGCTTTACTTTTTAAAAAAAATTATTAATGAACGTTATGTTACTTTAAAAAATACATAAACAAATGAACGACGTTTGATATGAAGGAAGGCAGTACCTGTTCCTATTTATAGCTGGGAGAGTCAATGCGTGCGTGGCTAAATTACCATAACATATACCATGCATGTATAATGCAGTCTCTACTTCAATCTTGAAACTTATATCCTTTCATATCAATTGAAATCAGTCACAACTATATTAAGATATGACACCTAGGAATCTGACTACAAGATGAATGACTTTGTTGAAAAGAAAATGTGTCTCAGCATAGACAAAAAAGCTTCCTTTCAGCGTTAAGTGTACAATCCAGTATAACCTATAACCAGGAAAACAAAGGAATACAACGGAGAGAATAAATGAGTTGATGAAAAATTAACAGGAAATACAGTCGCTAGATAACCATGATAAATAAAGCAAAACTTGGCTGTTTCCCTTCGTTGAATGTTTAACCCATCGTGGTTGTCGAACTCGAAATCTCGTTTGCAATTTCCGACTGAACGATGAACCAATAGCTGTTACCTCCGAGACAATCTGTCTGCGTCATAAAGAAGGCTCCCTTCGTTTGTTTAACCACGTCATCGAATGACTCGGAACTGCATTTTCATTACCGAAAACTAAACATTCAGTTTGAGCTGACCGGATAAAACCTAAATCTCTTATTTTCTCACAGTCACCCAATACCCAAGATGTTGAACAAAGAAAAAATATCAACATCAATAATAATAACAACAACAATCGTACTTTTTAGTGAAATACAAATATTTGATGTTTTGGCACACATCATAAGTGAAGATTTTAGCCGAAATCCAATTTCGGGTCTTTCAATATCATACCACCTCTCCACGGTGACCCAACCGATACTGATCGGGTATCGACTTGTGTGCCATCCGTCAGCTACAACCTTCCTTTATCATTTTTTAATCATATTTTTGAATCTACGACTCCTCTTGGAAGTTTAAAGTCCAAGAGCGGATAATTTCCGTTTCAGCAGCAATCTACGCTCTTCCATAAAAAAGGAAACAAACGCAGTAGCGGTTTCGCTCTTGTAAGAAAAAAATTATGAACGTCACCATCATTAATAATAATAATAATAATAATAATAAAAGCGGAGAGAGAAGGGCTAATTATTGTAGCTCAGGACCAAAGACTGGCAACCAGATCCTTTCACTGTCACATAATCAACGATGTAACTAACCCGAAATGCAAGTTTTGCAGAAAATATGATGAAACTGTCGACCATATTATCACAGGATGTCCGGAACTGACAAAAAATGAATCTACCCAGAGACATAACAAAGTAGCGACATATGTGCACTGAAAGATATGCAAGAAGCATAAAATCGAAACCATTGAGAGATGCTATGATCACCAACCAGACACAGTTACCTAAAATAACGATGTAACTATCCTCTGGCATGTGCTAATTCAAATTGACAGGAAAAGAAAAGCAAACAGCCCTGATATTATTATAAAAGACAAGAAATGTATGCTCATTGACATAGTAATACTATCTGAGAGAAACATGAACATTTTCCAAATACAAAGACCTGGAGATTAACAGGATGTGGGGAAAGAAGACTGAAACTACCAATAGTAATCGGAGCTCCCAGGTAACATCAACAAACAAGTTGCTCAGAATATCGCCCTACTAGGCACATCCTATATATTAAGAAAAGTGCTATCAATTAAATGGCCTAAGGACAATACTTTGGATACAGCTCTACATCATACAAAGCAGGAAACGAAACACAAAATAAGCGACGACGACCATAATAATAATAATAATAAAATAATAATAAAAATAATAATAATTGGCGCTTCCTACCTAAAGATATCTTCTACAAGTTTAAAAAGACTTCTCCTCAACCGAAAGAATATTCGTGCTATTCTTGGCTCATAGACACTAGTAGACAGCTTGTTCCGAGCCAGATATCGTTATGGCTTCCACTTAGCAACTAGCGTAGCTAATGTAAAATCGTAACTGATTCCAACTTTGATGACGCGGGTATCGAACAGATACTACACTGATAGAAGGTATAAAAACATAAATGTCATCCACACAAGCAGAATAATAGTATATATGATATTGATGTAATAACAAAGAAAGCAAGAGTAGGCTTAAGGAAGCTTTTTCTGCTGAGCACAATTGACACAGGCGTAGTGAATATTTATAGTATTCTACAAACGAAAGAGTTCTTCAAAGGGAGGTAATGATAAAACAAGGGCGATTACTCTCGATTACTTTATCACACTTGATATTGATGGCACCACTGATATTTGATGTTTAATAAAGTGCTAAGAACATAAAGGAAATATTTAGAATTCTCACGGGTGTTTCAAAGGGGAGGGGAATTTCAAGAATGTGGTTACAATTTATAAAATCTTGACATTCAAATAGCTCTTTCTTGTCCCTGTTTAAGATGAATACAACGAATCTACAGAATAATACAAAAATGTATAAATCCAGTTTTCATATGTTATAGAATTTGAAAAATGGAACAAATTCGAAATACACCTTTTCAAAATAAAAGATTTACCCAGTAGCGAGTATTTTTTGTAAAGGGCCCAAAACCTAATATGTCCACAAAAAAAATCTATAATTATGCTTCATTAGACATAATTAATAATTTTTTAAATGAACAAGTGAATAAACAAAAACATTCTTGTCAGTTCTCAAGAAAAAATTGTATAGATTCTGTTTCATGCGTGATGTTTTATTAAAATTCTGAAAATAGTTTTAATTAGAATTACCGGAAGAATATAGAGCAATAACAGCGTCAAGAGGAAACAAAAATAGTCTTTTAACACAGTTTTTTTTCTTTTTCTTGTTCAACTGAACAGATGCTTCTTGTTTTTATTTAAGAAATTTATGCCACATTCAGTTTAAATATATGAACTCTAAAAAAGCTAACAAGTGGAAATAAATAAAAAAAATCATATGTGAACAGTTCCAAAATTAGTTTATTTCTTAACTACTTATATTACTCTTAACGAAATAGATATTTTCAGAGAAAATCTAAAAAATCTTTTAAAAAATACGTAGCGGTAGTGCATAGGTATTTTTGTCACCTGATGTAACCAATGAACTATAAAGCACCAAATCAGAGGATCGTAAAAATCAACAAAAAGCAAATATGATGTAAAGAGATTACAAAGAAGAAATCTTTTTGATGAGGCACAAGTCGAGACTGAAGAATTTTATTTCTGCTGTTTTTCCTTCAGACTAATTTCTACTCTTTACATGGTAACTTGTGTAACCTGCGGAAAAAAGTTTCGCGTAGGGAAAATTTCCTGCTGATCACTAGAGGAATTCGCACGCTTCACCTCCCGACGGAACACCGCCATCGTAGGCAGACGTCAGAGAACAAGTCAAAAACAATTCGAGCGGAAATTGACCTCGACCAACATGGCGACAAAATTGTTGACGTAGAAGTAGGGAAATGGCGTCTTAAACTTAAGTAAGTTTTTTTCTTTCATTTTTAGTTAGAAGTTTTCATAATGAGAAAAAAGGTTTAAACAATAAAAATGACATTAATAACAGATTTATAGTAGTAGTAGTAGTAGTAGTAGTAGTAATAATAATAATAATAATAATAATAATAATAATAATAAGAAGAAGAAGAATAATAAATTAGTAATTCTCACCTCTTTGCAAATAGAAATATAGCTATCGATCATAGGATACTTTTAGTTAGCAAATTAATTCAGAAAGCGTCTAAAAAAACAAAAGGGTGTTGAAAAGTTATCGGCTCTAACCACTTCGGAAAATCTAACTAAATTGGAGAATACAATATTTTGGGTGGCTTTCTTGTTCGATCCGAGAACTTTTCAGTGCCTTTGGTAGATATGACATAGGTAAGGAACAGTGATCTAAACTAAGTATTTAGACACACATTTTAGTAGAGTAGATTTATTTTTAATCAGTTCAACCCAAGCAAGGCAACAATGCCACTAAGACGCAAGGGGCTAGTGGGAGGGAAGTAGAATGAAATGACTTCAGAAGGAACCGAACACCCAGTCCTAAACAAAGAACAAATTATAAATATAAACCTTTGTATCCGGGAATATAGACATATTGTACATGACAGAAAATATTTAGAAGTATGACATGCATGTAACAGAGGCAAGATATCAGTTGGGCAGTTTGAGAAAATAAGGAAGAACCGACTAACAAGCCTGTGTAAATGAATGGCAGAATAGAGAGTTGGGTGGGGGGCAATAAAAAGAGAAATATTTCTAAAACCTACAAAGAATAGGATTTCTGTCGAGTGTCATGAACGTCCATGTCCTGACGTAAGAGAAGAAAAACATTTTGGAATGTAGGAAGAGCAAACGAAAGCTGACTAATAGAAAAGTAAAGTAGAAAAACCTATTTTTATTAAGCTTCTTTTCTAACTAAAATATTGCAGAGAAGATGAAATACAACCAGTGTTCAAATTGTTTAACTTATGAAGAGTTAATAACTCCAAACTGAAAGAATCAAGCCAAAAATGGAGAACTTCTGCCATATGTGGGTAGGAGATGCCAATCTTCACTTCCCAGTCTTGAGAGAATCAAAAAGCGTTCCATGGCCTTGTGGGGGATGAATTATTTTCCACCTTAAAACGCCTTTCCAAAAGACGGCACGTCGCAGTAATATAATACAGAGCACCTGCCATTGTCTTTATGGTGTTTGTCAATGATTCCTGCGAAATCCAGACAAGGAGATATGCGAGATAAATTGTTCAGTCAGGATCTCTATATTTTATATGAAAGGACACGAGGAAATTGGAAAAGATGCCTGCAGTCTAGACAGACAAAGTTTATGAAGTGTATATTCCCTTTTGGTGCCGATAACAGCATCGACAACAATCGCAATATCCAAGTCACATATCTATATCTATTATCCGATTCCCAATACAAGAAATGCCAGGATCGGAATGGAATCAAATACAAACCAATAGAGAAACAGACAAAAAAAGTAAAGAATTGTTTTTTTTTTATCAGCTGATTAAACAGAAATTGCCACCAGCATCTTTGATTTGAACAAAGATAATAGCATTAGCTTTAGTGCGGAAAAACAACCTGAATATACAGACGTGTTCATATCCCGAAAGATAAAAGTCGGCTGTCATGCCAGAACTGAAAAAAGATAAGCTCGAATAACAGGAATTTTACATCATAGGTAGCTCATCATGAAATCACACCGTTGCCTGTGTTGCTGTTACGCGTCTGCATAAGGAGACAGCACACACACACACACACACACACACACACACACACACACACACACACACACACACACACACACACACACACACCAATTATAATGATACATAGCAAGGAGGGTTGCTTCTAATAGTAACATTCACTTTAATACATGACAAAACCATTCAGAAATCTTGGATCAGCCATTGAAAAATGAAACGAAAATAATGAAATAAATATTATGAAACTATTTAATGACGTAAGCAAGCCAAGTTACGTCAACAGCCTTGTACATTTTACATCTGTGTATTAAAACCACGAAAGCTATCTCTCACCAGATGTTAAAATGTTGATCTTCAAATCCCAGTCGATTGTCAAGACGATGAAGATACCCCAATTCTATTACTGGTTTTAGGTTTGGTACTTGAACTACTTGCAATTCAATTTGTGCGTTTCCTTAGAGAAGCAGATTTCGAACTCAAAGCCTTCGGCAGATTCTTCCGTTAATTTTCTCACTAGAACTAAACTATGCACGATGGTTATCCATTCATATTAAAGATATGATGTTACGGCAATAGCAAGTACCAATGATGTTGAAACATTCTCAGCATAACTAGTTAGTGTTTCAAAAATAAATTCTGATGATTAGTCATTTTGTCGGATTGAAGGAAGAGTGTCGGACCGAAAACGCTTCAGAGACCATATTGAGCCATCGATTTGTGAGGAATTTGGGAACAATGTTATATTGCCGTGGGAAGGAGGGAGATGTGCTGGGGGGACGATTTTGGCAGGAAAATGTGAAGCTAGCAGTTGTGGAATGACAGCGGTTGCGAAGGTGCGTTCCAGACTGCCAAGCAGTCAGTGTGAGAAATTGATGTGTCAGTAAGTTAAAAAGTAGAATAATAAATGTGAGCGTAAAATGGTTAATAGGCGCAAAGCGAAAAGAAAATTATGGCCGGGATTGTTAGGGTCGCGTTCCCTATCCTTACTATAGCCTCTCCCCCAGCTCGCGGGTTGAGCGCCATCGTAAACCCCAGGTTCAATCGGATTTCTGTCGCGAGTGTCGGTCTGTCATGTTGGCTGTTCCTTTGAACCAGTGACCTTTCACGGCCTAGTTTAGTCTTCTATCGTCATTTAGTGGAGGGGGTCACGAAGGATCCTCTACGTGAACGGCTTGACTTGTCGGAGGAGGAGTTTCGCTCTTTCTAGTCTTGGGCGCCAGCGGCGGATTATCCCAGTAACCCTGAGTTTTCGCTTACCTGGCGATTGGCTCGGAATCAGCTGCCTCTCAATGATATGGTCTTCATATGGGGTTTGGCGGATTTGCCTGACTGTGAACGGTGTGACCTTGGTTTAGAGGAAACGGCTTCGCACGCCTTCTACCATTGTTCCCAGGTCCGCCCCTTATTGAACCATTTGGGCGGGTTGACGGCTCGTCTCCCTCCTGAACAGCCCGTGCTCATTGATCGCGCATACGCGTGTGACAGTGTGCCTCCCCCGTTTTCCGGGGGGAAATGGATGGTGTTTCTCACGCTGCTGGCCACGGTCCGAATGGTGATTTGGACAACGCGAATGGAGGATGTCTTGCGAGGTATCCGTCTTTCTCATCAGGATCTAATCCGATTCTTTGAGCATCAGCTCAAGATGAAGATTAGAACTGATAGAAAACGTTTGCATTCGATAGTCTTCAGCTAAAGGTGGGTGACTGAGGCGAGCTTGGTTCGTTTGAACGGGGCTAGCCTTGATTTTCTCTTTTAGGTCAACCTACGTCACATCGGGGTGGTTTCCTGTGGAGCCCCCCACCTATTTAGGTTAGACAAGCCTTTGTGTACCTAGGTAATGTGAGTAAGTGTTGTTTCTGGCCTGTTCCCTGCTGCCTCTTTAGTCATGATCCAAGTCGAGATTCCCAACCTCCCCAGTTTATTTCTGGCCCTCTTTTTATCTCGACTGGGTCAGCTTTTTATTTCCCATGTCCGTATATATATTCTCCACTTCCCATTCCTTTAGTAAGAGAGCTTCTTGATTTTATCCAATGGGCAGAATACAGCGGCCTCTCATTTTTGAGGGTTGGACGGGTCATACTAACATCAGTTATATTTAGTTCACTTTGTGTTCATGTTTAGTTTGTTATTGGTTTCATCTCCCTTCCCTCTCATTTTTCATCTTAAGAATTGTATATATAGTTTATTATCATTAAATTTTTATGGCATGGGGCGCGTTTCGTAGGTTCCCCTTGAGAGGATGTGGTATTATGGTGTATGGAGGATTGATTGGTGACGGATGAGTTTTTATGGTGAATGGGAAAATTGAAATGAGTGAATGGGTCGTGAACTGGATTAGCTAGGTATAAGATAATTAATGAAGACCAGTCTCACCCCCCTATTTCGACCTTGTGCCATAATTGTATTTTTATGCAATAAATATCCATTCCTTTGTGATATAGAAGAACAACAAACTCCACATATTTTTTCCAATTCGCAAAAACTCACTGACGCAAAGGCAAAGAGCCCTCCTATCGTCGTTTCATTCACGCACCGTGCAGGAACAGATGAACTGGACAGTGACGCTTATATATACCGAGATAGCCTACATTGTAATAGTCAGTTTACTCTGTTTTACCTCACCTATCACACTTAAGATGAGACGAGAAATCTCTGAAATTAACAGCAAGTGTTGTACGCTTTTCATAATAGAGGTAATTACTACGTCCTTTATTCACACCTTGTCCATCAAATCTTACGCTGTGTGCAACACGACAGTAACTTTCTATTACAAAAACATGGCATATTTCTTAATCATGGCCATGGGCCAAGCCCAGAAACAAATGAATGACAAAACCAAAGGAGATGGTGATGTAAGTGGAATAATAGATAATCGATTTGTTTTAAGCAGATAACACCTGACTCAAAGTCGATCAGATCATTGAATAGGTTAAGACTTCTGAAAAGGTACACACTTGGTAGCAACTCGGTATCTATGCTGATGACAAAACTATTTACTACCATCGTAATGGTGTGTTTGATCCGTTCAATAAAGTTAAATTAGCAGCTTATCTAAAAGAAAATTGACCTGCAATCTGTTATTAACTGGGGCAAGAAATGGCTTTTTAATTTTAACGCCTTCAAAACGAAATTTCTCTCTTTTACTCGTCTGAGAGAACCTTCTTCACCTTTCTTCAGCATGGCTGATGCTAACCTCCAGGAGAATGACCCCGTGTACTTTTTTCGGCTAATATTTTTCACTGACATAAAGTGGAAAGATTACATTGAATAAATTGCTAGGTTTGTTGTCTGGAAAATTGGTTCTGTGTGTGGCGCTAGACCATGTTTTTCGCCAGAATCTATCTTACATATTTATAAGTTTACCTTTCGTCCATGCATCGAATATTGCTGTCACATCTGGTTTGATTCTTCTTGTATATATTTAGAAATTCTTGATAAAACCCAAAGAATAATCTACTATGTTATGGATCCTGACCTGGCATCTCGGCTTCAATCACTTTCCCATCGCCGTCACGTAGATTCCCTGTGACTTTTCTATAAATATTTTCATGGCAATTGTTCCGATGAGTTTTCCTCTTTGATACCCAAACTTTATGTATTCAAGCATAACACCAAGTTTGCAACAAGCTCTCAATCTTTTTAGATTTGAAATGGCTAAGATATAACCTTAAATCCAATGCTAACAGTTTTTTCCTTCGCATTTCCCACTAATGAAATTCTCCTCCGGATTCTTGCTTTGATCTTAAAAAATACATGCAATGTCAATCGTTTTCTTTTGTCTTAATTCCTATTCTTTAACTGTTCCCTCTCCTTAATAATGTTTTCTTTTTCTCATAATCTTTCACACTCAGTAATGTCTTGCGTATTAGAGTGAAATGAATAAAAAAAGAAATCACTAGTCACTCCATATTCTGATGAATGGAGTGCGCAGCAGAATCAGACCAGAGATAGGACAAGAACAGTACGGGTTCGTTAAAGACACCGGAACAAGAAATGCAATCTACATGCCCAGAATAAGCAATACAAATGCAGAAGGACGTGTACCTATATTTCATAGACTACGAAAAGGCCTTCAACAAAGTACGCCACAAGGATCTGTTGAAAATTCTCAGCAATAATAACCTGAAAGTAGTATATTCGGGAAAGATATTAGAATAATCACGAACCTATACTGGCAACATGCTACATGCATGCGCATAGGGAATGAGTTCAGCAAATATACGAAAATAGAAAGGGGCGTAAGGCAAGGATGTGTCTTCTCATCGGACCTATTCAAACTATACAATGAGGCAATTCTGAGAGAATTGGAAATCCTACTGGGATTCAGTATCAGCGGCCACAATCTTAACAACATAAGATACGCAGATGACACAGTACTGATAGCAGACACGGAAATGAATATAAAAAGCCTCCTACAGAAGGTAGGAAAGGAGAGCGAGAAGAAGGGACTAAGCATAAATTACAAGAAGACAGAATGCATGGTCATCAGAGCCCGAAATGCGATTTACAAGTCGAGGACACTAAAATCAAGCAGGTGCGGAAGTTTAAATATCTGGGAAGTGTTTTGACAGAGGACGGCAAGTGTGACACTGAGATCCGTAGACGTATTGGGATGGCCAAGGACGCATTTTTGAAAGCTGGGCAGAGTATTGCGAGAGAAGAGGATCTCTTGAGAAACAAAGAAAACAGCTGTTACGTGACATCTGTCCCCCCCTTACGGCAGCGGATGTTGGACGGTCTCCTCAAAGAAAAAAAGAGACTCGAGGCGACAGTAATGTGGTTCTACAGAAGGATGCTGAGGATATCAGTGACCGAGCGTGTGAGTAACGTTGAGGTCTTAGAGAGGATGAAACCAAGGAGGAGGCTTATACTTAATATCAGGAAGAGGCAGCTGAAGTTTTTGGGACACGTAATGAGAAAGGAAGTCCTGGAGAATCTGATACTCACAGGTCGAATAATGGGAAAGAGAGACAAGGGAAAGCAACGCATGACATACCCGGCGGGTTTATGCAAGTGGATGACAGAACGTGGCCTTGGGGAGGTGGCAGAGGGACGAAACTTATTGAGAGCTACAAGGGATAGGGAGAAGTGGAGAGCAATGATCGTCTACGTCCTGAAAGAATGCAGCACATAAAAAGAAATCACTTCCCTAAATTAAAGTTTACGCATTCACAGTATGATCCCTTTGTTACTGATTGAAATAAACCGAGAGTGACTCCAGTATCAAGCTTCAGCTTAAATGATTATTCTCTGAAAGACGACACCATCAAGAGACTGTCCAGGATTTCATATCAAATAATAGATTTGAAAAACAAATGTGAAGTATTGGTCAGAATGCATATTTGCTGTCAATCGAGAAATGCATATATGGAAATAGCATATTTAGAAAAGAAAACCTTGGAGCCCCACCTGTTTTGGACAAAAAAGAAAGGAGACAAATCAGGGCTGATTGGGATAAAGCTCGCCCAATAAAGGGCTCAGAAAGGTAGAGGCTTACCTGTTAAAATAGACATGATGAATGAGATGTGTCATATGAATGGAATTGGCGGTTATGACAATAAAACTTCGGCAAGGTTCAAAGTTCAAAAGCCGAAATTGTAAATTACAAATTGGAGATAGAAAAATCAAACAAGTGCGACAATTAAATCTTTAGGAAGTGTTTAAACAGGACAGAAATTGCGATACAGAAATGCGGAGGTGCATTGGGATAGCCAAAGGTGCCTTCCAAAACCTAAGCAGAGTATTAAGAGGCAGAAAAACTTCGTTAGAAACAAAGAAAATAGTACTGAACTGTTACGTGATATCTGTTCTGCTGTATGGCAGTAAGTGTCGGATAATCACTTCAAAGAAGACAGAACAGAAACGGGGTTCTACAGAAGGATGCTGAGGATGCCATTGACAGAATATGTGAGCAACGACAAAGTTTTAAGAAAATGGAAACAAAAAGGAAACTGATACTTGTAACATCAGGAAGAGATAGTAGAAATTTTCTAGGGCACCTCACGTGGAAAGAAGGTTTGGAAAATCTGATACTCACGGGGCAGATCGAAGGAAAGGGAGACAGATGAAAACAACATACTTAGTGAATGCATAGTGGAACAGGGTTTAGGAGATATAACGAAAAGATTATTAAGTGCAGCAAAGGACAGGAAATTGTGGAGAAACATTATGGCCTATTCCATGAAGAGACAAAGAAGAAGAAGAAGAAGAAGAAGAAGAAGAAGAAGAAGAAGAAGAAGAAGAAGAAGAAGAAGAAGAAGTTGTTGCTGTTGTTGTTGTTCTTGGGAAAAAAAGAACTTTCTACGTATATTGAAATACGAAAGAAATGCGGATCCTGTGGAAATAGCATGGTATGCCTAAAATGTAAAGGTCTGAACTGGTGGAAGTAATGACGTGAGCTCAGCTGAATGTTTTCCATAGGAATGACAATAGAATAGCGATAGTCTATTCAGTATGTTTGTGGGAATGAGGGTGTACACTGGTGAATATGTCGGACCCACAAGAACGCTTGAACTATTTTGAACTCTATAATTCGATTAAGTAATTACATCTTCGGATGATGCCATTGCTATATTAGAAACAATGTAGATGCCTTTGTCAGTCAACACCAATTTCAGCAACATTTGTTTGCTATTGAGGAAAAAACTTCATACTACTTGATAAAACTTTGGAAAATATAAATTGCCTTGATGTTGTGTTGATATATTCTTAACGCCTTTGAGGGCGAAGCAAAATAAAAGGGTGGTTCGAAGCAACGCATACTTTCATAAATATAATGGTAATATCAGCCTTATCAGAAAATATTCTCTATTCATTGACCGAGCAGCCAGTGCCACTTTAGGCTGAAAATATGTCTCTTAAATAATTTTCTCGGCAAAATAAGGTTTTCAAGTCCAAGAACTGTCATTGACCTTTCTGCTACTGATGAGAGTTTCCTCCCAAAGATTTTTCTTTGATTTAGTGTTGAACGAAAACATCTTCATTCTTCCATTATTTTCTCTTTGATTTATTTGTGCTATACATTTTAGTTGTTGCCGCTGTTTAAAGTCCTCAAGTCATGATGTTTATTTGGTATATGTCTTTAAGTTTCTGTAGCGCCAATTCCAAAGAACTGGTTACGTTTGCTTCATTTTCATGAACATCACAAGACACTGGTGCAATGTATACACACGTTATCCATTGAAGTGAAGGATGTGTGTAGCATCAAATACATAAACTTTGTATCGTCTCATGACTGTGTTATGGGCGTGACTTATGTTCGTCTGATCACGAAGATGATGTCACCAGACTCAACTTGAATGATTCTTATTGTTCATAAAGTGACCACAAGAAAGCCAGTTAACAGTAATATTATTTGGTACAAAACAAGAAATAAGGGGAACTCGGTGTGGAACGAACTCACTGTTAATCATGTATACGCCCAGCATGCTGACAATGAACAATAAAGATCTCAAGTTGACAGATATTTACGTTTTGTGTTTGCCAGTTTCCATGGATATGAACGAGTTGTAGGACGCGGCAATATGTATACGCGGGCATCTGATTTAAAGTGTAGAAATTTTAATATGCATGTCACTATGCATCATATAATGTTACCATCGCAGGCTTGGGTTTTCTTTTTCTCTTTTTTATTATATGATGAGAGAAGAGGCTGCAAAAATCGTATAAAAATAAAGATATTTGACAACTTCCCTGGCCGGTACGAACGGAAGCCAGGTCCCCCATTGAATATGCATGTGAAATGATAGGACAATGCACCACACGTTCAGTTCTCTCACCTGCAAGAGGACAATAATAATGCATTGCAGGATGTTACTCGCCATCTGTACGATCGATCGAGTGCGATAATACAGGTCTTTGTAAAGGTTCATGTCGGATATCAGTCAGTTATGTGCCATGCGTGATACACGCGTAGGAGATCATGTATCTTTTGATACATGACAGACGAGGCAGATTTTTCCCCGCAGTAGGTTGCCATTCCCTTCTGCAGTAGACCAGTTGCCATCCAAGGCTATAGAACTCGGTCTGTCCTGCTATTTACCCATAACTGGAGGGGGGAGAAGAAGTGTATTCATACCTTTCCCAAAGGTATTAGAACGTAAGTGAATGTAATAAATTCGAACTCTGCTCTCCGATTCCTCAATCCGAGCAGCTATCCATTACTCCACCATGCTTCCTTTATACTGTATCTTAACAGGGCTGATATAGCCCTTATTTTGGAACCTGCAATAGTATTGATCGTAAATGTAGTCCTTTACTGTAAACCAGATATATAATCTGTATATATTCAGGCTGTTTCACTATTATTTTCTGTCAGTGTAGTTGTGTCACGTTTGGAGGACAATCTAACTAAAGAGGTCAATATCAATTCAAATGGGATGTGTATGAAGTTCAAACTGTGTTATTGTATTTAAAAACTTAATAGGTTTTATAAATATCTACTATTAGAATTCAAAAGCGCGTTTTGTCTTTTAAAGAAAGTAGACGCTTACTGAAGGATTCGAAACTAGACACTGAATATCAGAATGAATTGAAGACTGCCCATTTATAGCAAATTCTATAATAAACCTGACGTGGGCGATCAGTTTAAGATGGCAATGATAAAAGAACAATCATTCCTTTTTCTGTTCTTACGGAACAAAAGATCCCAAATAGATGAAAATAGTGACCTAGCTCGTATTTGGAAACATTGAATTAAGCAAACAAAAGGATTAAGCCTCCGAGATAAAAACAATCATAAGCTCAGAAGTTTTTAGCGTTTCTAAAGGGTTAAAATCTTGATTAAGAAATGAAAATGAAAAATGAATGGATCTTTGATTTCAAAATAGAAATTATATGCAATGAAAAAGAATGCTCAGGGCGAAATTATTTCGGATTTCCTTGGCAAGAAGCAAGAAAAATATTAAAACTTATATTTCAAACTTTCTTGACAATATATTTAATAATGATGATAATATTAATAATGCACAATAGCAGATTTTACTTTTGCAAATCAATGTTTTCGCATTAAGATTTCTGTGAACAATCGATTTTGATAATATACGTTGATTTATATAAACAAAATATCGCGTGAATTTTAACTGATAATATATTTCCTCCTTATCAATATAGATCAGCGTTTACTCAACCTTTTTACCATTATGTAGCCTTTAAAATAAATTAAATGTTTCAAGGAACACCTTCACAAAAACAAAATTATACGCCATATCTTTCTCATTTTATTTTCATCGTAGTTCATGTGGTAAATATCATAGTATATATATTTTAATAACTGGTTTAAGGAAAAATTAATACTTCTTTGTTAAATGTTTTGGTAATACTAAATAAAATGGATACTGTTCGTTTATAATACTTCATCAGGGAGTTTTCATTCGCACGAAAAAATTTAAACTCAATCGTAAAAAATCAACATAAGTAACCAATATCATATACCTATAATATAAATGTAAACAGAATGTAAACAGATAATTTCTGCTTCAGTTTGTTTTTATTTTTTATCCTATACTGGAAATGTTGAAAAGACATAAGGTTAATCAAGGTAAAATATCCTGTGAACCAATCTATGGGCTAAGAAAATGTTACTTTCAGAGCCATTTGATAAACATACTTCTTTAATGTAAACCCAGTGCCCGTCATTTGTTCCACAAATACTTAATTCAAAGTCGACCTTTAGATAAACACAGACGGATTTCATTCTCAATTGAGAGGAGACGATTTCTGTCTTTGCTCTTGATACTTGTTAAATAAGAAAAGGCTTGCTCACACATGACCGAGAATATATTGTATGCGTTTAGTAATATTACGTATATGAAATTAAATAAAAAGTCAAAATTGCATTAGCTTATCTCACCTGTCCTCGCGGAACCCTTGGGGATCTTTTGCGGAAGCTTAGGGTTCCGGAGAAAGCCGTTTGAGAAACGCTGATATAGATAATAACTTGTTTGATGATAAATAAATCAGAAATGTATAGACTGAGGAAATATATATTTGATTAACACAATATCACATGTACGTAAATAAATTATTTTACAAGTTAATATCGGAACATTGACATTCTATACTTTTCTTTGGCATTTTATTTGGTGATTATAATGTTTCGACAGTAACATTATTTGCAGCAGTTGTCTTTATTGCTTGTCTAGATATCTTCTATATTTGAATAATGTTTTCTTTTCTCACTTGAATTTCTTTTAATGATAGACTATACGTATTTCATTTGACTAATGTCTGGAGAGTGCCGTTCCATTTATTTGATGTTTTAGAAACTTTTTTTACAAGGTGTGAAATTACAGAAGGTGAAGAAACATTAAAGATTTTGGGTTGTGAACTGTGCCACATTTCTAAGAACTTATACTATTTCACTGTATTAATTTTAATAACGCATCAGCTATGATTTACTAGCCTACAATTGTTTTTTTATCTCGTGACCACAGTAGAAGTGGTGTGTCTTGGCCAAAATAACCTGACGGAGCCCAACCCTCTGAGACCGGTTGCCACCCAATGTTATAGAACCCAGGCTGCCCTGCCTGGGGGGGGGGGAGAAGAAAAAGATTCATACCATTGTCATTCACGTAAGTGAATGTAATGGATCCGACTGTAATTCAAACTCGGCTCTCCAGTTCTTCAATCCAAGTCGCTACCGATTACCCCATGCACCCCTTAATGTAATGTCTGAGTCTACAATAGTGTAGACCAAAACATTACTTCACTAATCTGTTTTCTTCTACGTCTTTATGGCTGATTATAAAACCCAAACTCATTACCCACTCATCATGTCCATACTATATATCTTTAATGTAAAGAAAGAATTACTGTTGAGAAATCAGTTTTCATGTACTTCTTCGTTAATCTTACAAATTTTCTTTTTGATGCTTTCTTTACGTTGATCGTTTAAGTGCTTTCATATATTCAGCCAATGTTTAACATAATACATCTTTTCATTTTCATTTACAACAAGAACCTCTTCAAGTATTTTCCTTCTAGTTCATCTGTTTATTGCTTATCAAAATTTAATTCTTTTTTCGATGACATTCTTAAAATTAGTTTATTTTTTTGTTCTAAACTTGTTTTTGATATCTATCCATTTCCATCTTTGCGTTCCTATCATTTAACAACTTTTCAAATAACTTTCTTCTGTTTTGATGTTATATCTTTTTACAAACCAATCTATATATATCTGAAATTTAAAGTAGGTGTCAATAGCTACATTATCGTATCTATTTTTTACAATATGTGGAAAAACCCTCGAGCTGTATAATGACATCTTACATCAGAAAACACAGTAGTGTAAATATTTCTAATAAAAAACTTAAGATGACATTCACATTGTAAATTTATCATATAAATATATTTTGAAGCTTACCAGCGTCGGTTACTAAATACTAATTTTAGTGTTAAATCATTGACTTCTATTATAAAATTTCATGTAGTCTTTTTACAGACCTTTATTCCAAAACCCATCAGAAGACTATATACAAATCCATGATCTTATTATTATTATTATTATTATTATTTTTATTTTCTTTGATATCTGGCGTTTACACATTTCTTTCCGGGTCCCGCCCAGGGACCTAAGGTTAGAAATGGCATCATGACACTTTTCGCTGCAAAGAAAAAAATATATACATAGTTAAAGCCCTTCGTAAAGTGTGGGCTGTACTTGTCAGAACAATGTTTTGTATCTCTTTGAGGCATGGACTTCCAGGGATCTCTTCAATCAGCCTACTGGAATATTTTCCAACCAGTCCAAGGGCTCCAACTACAACAGGGATTGTTGATGTTCCCATGTGCCACATTTTTGAGATTTCTATTTCAAGGTCCTCGTATTTTGACAGTTTTTCGAATATCTTCAAAGATACATTGCAGTCTGCAGGGACTGCCATATCGATAAGGAGGTACTTATTTTGTTTGTGGTCTTTAATAACAATGTCTGGGCGGTTGGCTTTGCTTGTTCTGTCAGTGTGTATTAATGGAATTATTTTTTGAAAAAAAAAATGCGTATTATACATGGAGAATTACGGTAACAGTAGTTTCAACGTGCCCCATTTTTTCAATTTGAATTTTGTCAAAAAATTTTTTGTTATCTGATGTCGCTATTAATGTATAACATTTTTATGCTTGCAATCTTCATTCACAATGTTACGTCTTTTAGCTTTACATGTCTGTCAATATAACTGATTAGCAGTTTTATTGACAGACATGTAAAGCTAAAAAGAATAGTGACTTTTTATAACACTTCCAAGATGATGCTCATACCATTTTTAGAATCCTTCTTTATGATTTTAACTGAAGTAGTAAAGGTAATTGTTGGGTGAGAAAGTCTATGTCCATAATACAGTGAAGCGGAATTGTTTTCTTGTTGGCAAGTTTTGATGTTGAGCTGTCAGCATAAATTTCTCTACTTTTTAAAAAACTTCTTTTTTAATTTCGAGCACATCAACCCGTCATGGATCAGGATTTTGTCAACATCGGGGTTTTGTGCTCGAAATGGTTGGCCTTTTCACTTGACTTTAACCTTACTTGAGTCTTTATAGTTTGCCTTTTATTTGATGTTTTCAGCCTCCATTTTTAGCAATTTAATTATTGCGATGATGATGTTTTTTCTTTGACATGTTTATTACGGGTTGCCTCCAAGACTCAACCAGAGTCTTCAAGGAACAACAAACCTTTTGCATCAGGTTGATGAGATAATAATAAATGTAATTGTGGTCATTGCACAAAGAGAAATCTACACAAGAAATATCAGTCAGTAGAATATGACATCTGAAGACAACAACATATTCAATTAGCTATCCGCTTGGGCGCTTATGTATCTTTCGATACATGAATGACGCAGTAGGTTGCCATTTCTTTCTGCGTTAGACCGGTTGCCACCCACAGCTATAGAACCCGGTTCTTCTATTTACCCATACCTGGTGGGGGGAGACCAAGTGGATTCATACATTTCCCAAAGGTATTAGCTCGAAAGTGAAAGGAATGGATTCTGCTGGAATTCGAACTCGGCTGTCCGATTCTCCAATCCGAACCGCTATCCATTACTCCACCTCACTTGTTGTTAGTGGAGCTGTGGGAAGGAGATCAAAAGGAGCAAACAAATACCCCTAAAATATGTGAACTGCAAAATATCATGCTTCTTCTAAATATTAATAATCAGAAGAAGAAGAAGACGTAAATGTATGATATTTTGAAATTCATTTATTTTAAGGGTAATTGCTTGCTCCGAATAATATAATTTAGGAGTTTTTTGTTCACATATTTTAATGATAGGGACAAATATTGCAGCGATGGCGCTTTTGGAGGACTACTGTAACTGGTCAACAAAGGCGTAGAAAGCGCACAGTTCAAATAACTGTAAAAACAATGAAACAATTTAATGTGTTGCTGAAAAATATTTTTGAAATAGTTTTATGGCAGTGACTTGTCTACTAAAATAAAGGGAAGATATAAATAACCATCAGTTGTCAATTATGATTCTGTAAAAACCATTCAAAGAACCTGACCCCTAACGTACGAAACTTTCAAAGAACCTAAAATCAACAGAATGTGGAGATTTATATATGATTCAGTACACATGTAAGTAATCTCTATCTGTAATCAAAAAATGAAAATACATTTATTACAGGTCAGTACATTTACAATTTTCTACCTAGACTATCTTCTCTTTTTACTCGTAATTTTAATGTTAATACTAACAGCAACCATGGTTATTTACTAATCCTAGTTAATTTTGACTAATGATCCAGGAAAAGGGACGCTATAAGAAGTTGTTTCCAAACTTTTTAACCAACGGCACACCTAAGAGCAAACGAAAATATCACGGCACACCTGGGAGGAAAAGAAAATACCACGGCACACCTGGGAGGAAAAGAAAATACCACGGCACACCTGGGAGGAAAAGAAAATACCACGGCACACCTGGAAGGAAAGAAAATACCACGGCACACCTGGGAGGAAAGAAAATACTACGGCACACCTGGGAGGAAAAGGAAATACCACGGCACACCTGGGAGGAAAAGAAAATACCACGGCACACCTGGGAGGAAAAGAAAACACCACGGCACACCTGGGAGGAAAAGAAAATACCACGGCACACCTGGGAGGAAAAGAAAACACCACGGCACACCTGGGAGGAAAAGAAAATACCACGGCACACCTGGGAGGAAAAGGAAATACCACGGCACACCTGGGAGGAAAAGGAAATACCACGGCACACCTGGGAGGAAAAGGAAATACCACGGCACACCTGGGAGGAAAAGGAAATACCACGGCACACCTGGGAGGAAAAGAAAATACCACGGCACACCTGGGAGGAAAGAAAATACCACGGCACACCTGGGAGGAAAAGGAAATACCACGGCACACCTGGGAGGAAAAGAAAATACCACGGCACACCTGGGAGGAAAAGAAAATACCACGGCACACCTGGGAGGAAAAGAAAATACCACGGCACACTTTGAAGAATTTTTAAAGGGTATACATTTCAATGTTATTAAATAAAACCATAAAATAAAAAAATACATACATAAATATAAACTTTCTTTGAATATTAAATGAATATTAAAACAAAGTATTTAAAATAAAATAATCGAAGAATAGTGACAAGAATTACTTCAAGTCTAATACTTCTTCATTTCTTCAAATACTAACGCTGTACCATTACGACTTCCACACACAGATATGTTAGCCGTGACAATATTTCACGTCACACTTAAGAGGATCTCGTGGCCCACTAGTGGCCCACTAGTGGGCGGTTGAGATTCACTGAAATTTAAAGCACTAGGCTGATGGTCTTCAAGTTCAGCCTACTGACCCCTGTACTTGTAAACACGCTCGCAGTTGTAATATTGATAATAAAACACTAGGCATATTATGTACAATCCTTTTTGCAAGCTCGACGCCAGTATAAAGAAGCAGAGAGATGCTGAAAGTCGGACAGAACAAATTATTTTTATTATCCGATGTGGGGAGGCACATTCTCAACGAAATATTTGAGGAACGAGATATTTATTTTTTCGACACTAGTCCGGTTCTGATATTTATTGAGGATCAAACTAATTTTAAAATCGTGAACATCCTTTGTTAGAAATGGCACTTGAAGTCAGAAAAAAATAATTCCCTTTTGATTCGGATTTGTGGAAAATCTATTTTAGAAAATGATAACTTAAAATACGTAATATCTTTTAGGTGAATTAACTCCTTTTTATAAAATTCACAGTTGATATAAGAAGTTGCCTCCCCGTACGATCATTGAAGTTAAACAACATCGTGCCTGGTCAGATAGGTGACTACTTGGCAATACCAGGTGTTGTAAGCTTGGATGTGCGGGTGATGTAGTGGTCAATGGCTTAGAATTGGTCATTGGCTAGCCGAGTTCCAATTCTCGTTGGAATCGTTATTTTCACTTACACGCAAATACCAGTAGAAAAAGGTATGAATAAACCTCTTCTTGGTAAAACTTGTATCAATAAACCATTATTATCTTAAAAAAAAGATGTATTCTTACAATCTAAAAAATTTATCGCTTAAACAGCAGAGGGTTGATAAGCCGTAGAAAACGAATAAGTTTCAAGTTATCTCCCTTGGACATAAAAGCGGCTAAAGATTACATTTACTTATTGTTCTCCGTCTGTGGTATAGTCAATGATGATTGGTGAGACGAGTGGAAGCTGGAGGAAGCTGAAGGAAATTTACGGCGTCTTCAGTTTTCAGATTGATTCAGTTAAGCTGGCTGTCTACTGTATCCCTATATGGTGGTCAATACCGCAGGAGACGAGAGTTCTTTTTATAGAATATCTGTATCTATTGCCCAAGATCGTTGCTTTTGTCGTTGGTCAGCTGATCGAACTGTAGGGTCTGTAGAAGTCAACAGAATTCCAATCTATTCGACCAGAGCTTTCCTTGCCTTAAGCAAGAGATACATGATCAACGCAGAGCAAGCTATGTTTTTGTAATAATTCTCTAATGCTAAATACGCTAAACACGCATATTAAACTGTTAATTATATTTCTATGACGTGATCAAAATTAATTAGAGTTAAATACGCTAGGTCTTATGTCAAAGTTGTGTATCATTTATATAGAAATGGCCAAGACGTTCGTAGTGTTTGTTCGTGAGTTTATTTATACATACAAATGTGATTGCAAACATTTTCTAATACACACAATGCAGTCATATATGTAAAAAGATTCCTGTAATATTCACCCAACCTCACAGTTAATTACTTTGGTATTCAAATTTATTGTAACTAAAATCTAAAGCGAGTACTTTTGTTTATAACAGGCGCTAGATTTTTCATACTGGCATAAAACAACGTATAATTCAACAAGTTAAAAATACTAAATTAACTTGTAAAATATTCATTAAGAATTTCTACCCTCATACGTACGCACAGAGTATGCAACCCAACCGGCCCATCCAAAAATATACGCTTAAGTAAAAAAAAAAAGGGAACCTTTATGTCCACTAACTGAAAAGAAACGCTCAGTGATACAAACAACGTGAAAAAGAATAATCATTTGAGCGCGCACAGACAACAACAATCAACAAGACAATTGCAAAATAAAGCATATCATAACAATATCCCGTCGTACGTTTAATCAATGCAACATTTACGAAAAAAAGGCAATTTGAAATTTAATTAACATCATTGTTTTCCATATTTCTTCTTTTGTGTAGTTTGGATGTGTCTGTTATCGACGGTAGAGTCCCATCCCCAGCCTTGTCGACCGTGCCCTCGTGGAGGAGGGGATGGACGAGGATGTATGGCGCCAATTGGAAGAACGAAATCTTCATTCAATTAAGAGAAAAAAAAGCAAAGAGAAAACGAAAAAATAGGAAGCTAGAGTTTTTTTTTTAAATGAAAATAAATTACAGAAAATTAGAACCAAGAATAAAACGAGTGAATAATAATTCTACCTTCACTGCCATTGATTACAATATTGTTTTTGATGATTTAAAAAAAAAAATGTAGCCAACAATAAAAAAAATATCAATTCTACAGATAATTTCAATAAATAATAACTCTATTAATATGAATCAGAACATAGCTAGTGGTGTTTGATGACTCTTACTATGGATTAAGTGACAACAAGTCAATTAAATTTCCTTCTAAATTCAGAATAATCTTCAGTAGTCATGTTAGTATCAAGAATCTTCTTGCTTTACTAGTTTCTATACTTTCTAGTTCTTCTATAAAACTGGTCAACACGACTTTTTGTGCCAAGAAACAGGTTAGTTAATTTGATGTTGACGATTCTGAAAATGAACTGAGTTTTTCATGGTTAGCTACCATTTTTGTTGTACTGAAATTGCTCATTTTTGGAAAAAAATCAATTTACGATCTTGGCTGATCGCAAAATTTCTTTAATAAAGGTCGTAGAATCCCATCAATTTTCTGGTAGACTGAGCAATTTATGTCTGTCACCTGAAATAAAGTATTTGTTATATGAAAAACGTGTTTTTGAGTAAAAAATTAAAATAGAAGTACTGAATATTTCCAATTTATCTCTAAAATTCAAATTAATTGATAAACTTTATCAGTAATAGACTTTAGTAAACCTGATCATTAAAGTGACATAAAAAATGAAGCCCTAAAATCTTGTTTGATATTCATAAATTTATTCCATCACTACGGAAAGAAACCAAGGACACTGAGAGCATTTTGCTTTCACGGTTGGAAAGAAAGTCCAACTAAAGACATCCCAATTGAATGCACCTATTCCACTGTACATGATATTGCTGGAGTATCCAAAGGAACTTAAATAACATTGAACATGACAGACAATAAGGAAAGAGAAACTTTTTACCATAGTTTTTATGTTCACGAAGGTTTTATTTCTGCTCTTAATTTATTAAATGATTTGATGAAAATACTTGTTGGTCTTGGTACATTCAATCGGGTTATTTTTAAAGACTTAGGGTCTGTCGTTATTTTCAAAAATAGTATTTCTCAATAAGCAGACCAGTATTTGTTGGTCTAAATACGAATTGAGAGGTTTCTACGATTTTATTTTGAGAAATATTGCCATCGGTCAATATCATATATACAGAAAATAAATGAAAAAAAAGAAGTTTTTTCCCCCCCAAAATGAGGCATTTCTGCACAGCAAAAATGGGAGCTAACCAAGAAAAAATAAGTTCCTTTTTAAATTCAGCGCCCTCAGATTAGCTAAAACAGTTATTTGGTGCCTCGACACCATTTCAAATATTTTTGTTGGCCAGTGTAATTATTCAAGTCTTTTTAGAATTTTCTAGGCTGCCAAATAATGTCGGGTTCAGTCGCCATTCTCATATTAAACATTTATCATTTCTTGAGTTCGCGGTTATTTCCCTTGTTTTTCATTTGTATCAGTTTCATTCTGTGCCTTTCTGAAACCGTATATAAAATATCTAACGAATTTTAAGAGAAACAGACAGAAAACTGCAGAGATTCCACTAAAGATAGTTTTAGGGTTGATACCGTGATACTTCCCTGATACCTCGGAAAATGAGAGCCTCTTTTCAACACGTCGTGCTGGGTATGTGAGTAAAGACAGTTTTGTGATATTCGCTAGTTTTCCTTTTCACTCCCCGAGAGAAGGCACGCAACAAATTATTTATTGTTCTCTTTCAATAAAATAAAGCCTTTATTTACATTCTTTCCATTTCTCTCTAGCTCTTTTTTTCTTTTTAATGCTTGGATAAATATCTGTTCCAGCAGAAGTTGCTATTAAGACCGGCCACATATATTTGATAAACACATAATCTTTATTGGAGAGTAATAAACAGCTCAAATTCTTTTTAAGGGTGAATTAAACCCAATGATAAGAAAACACTCAAAAGCTAACATTAATAAAATTATTCGGAATACTGAAGAGAGTGCTGTAGTTTTGAGGAAACGTAATGTCAATAAATAAAGATTCTCATCAGGATAATATTTATATGACATAAGAAATCAAATTCTTGCCATTTGTTATTTTATTGGTTGATTGCTCCAAGATACTTCTGTCATTTATTCGCTCAAAGTCGTCAAATAGGATAATAGTTCTTTTCGTTGGATTCTCTTGTTTTTATTAGGATGTTAATTTCTCCATTCCTTCTCGCCTATTTGTTGGCGTGGTTTAATAAAAAACGTGTTTTTTATACAATTAAATCTTAACATCATGAAAGAAGAAAAGCTGGCATTTTGATAAATTTACTCCGAATGCATTGCATCCAACAGATATTTGTATTAATTCATTTCGATAAATTATAAATAATCAGTTTTGTTTTGTAAAGAGAAAATTCCTGGCATGTTTTAATAATAGTCACTAGTTTATCCGTTTAAAACGATAACATTCTGTGATCTTTTCTCGTAATTCTTCACCAAGTTTTGTACATTTATATTCACTTGTTTTATTTAAATCATCTTGGTTCCTGCCTCAAGCACAAATCTAGTGAGGCGGACAAAATTAACCTGGCAGCTCAAATTGAAAAGGACCTCCAATCGGTTGTGGACTGGGGAGAGAAATGGATGGTCAACTTTAACGCCTCTAAAACTAAACTGCTCTCCATTAACCACTACAAGGACCCATCCCTGCATCCCATTAGAATGTCTGAGGACCAACTTCTCGAGAGCTCCTCTCTGCGGCTGCTCGGTCTCACGTTGTCCGCTGATCTGAGATGGAACAAATACATCGAGTCAGTTGCATCATCCACCGCAAGAAAAGTTGGTTCCCTGTGCCGAGCCAGGAAATTCTTCTCCCCGGAATCGATCCTCCAAGTCTATAAGTCTACCATTCGCCCTTGCATGGAGTATTGCTGCCATTTATGGTCTCGGGCCCCTGCGTGTTGCCTCAGGGTTCTTGATAAGATCCAGAGATGGATATGCAATGTGATTGGCCCTGATTTGTCATCTCGTCTGCAGTCGCTCTCTCACAGACGCGATGTTGCATCGCTTTGCCTTTTCTACAAGTACTTCCACGGTAATTGCTCCGAGGAGTTGCTTTCGCTTGTCCCTAAGCCTCGTGAATTTAAGCGTCCTACGAGGCTGGCATCCCGTTCCCACCCCTTCACCGTTGAAACTGTTAGATGTAGACGTCTCTTCTACTCCAATAGCTTCATGTCTCGCACATCTCGCCTATGGAACTCCCTTCCCTATTACTGTTTCCCTGACAAATACAATCTCCAACGGTTTAATTGTAGCGTCAATCGTCATCTCCAGTTGCCTTGATCTATCCACTTCCCTTCTCCACTTCCTTTCATCTTTCATTCCTATCTGCTCTTGCTCTAAATATTCTGTAACCCCCTTGCCTTGATCGACCCTCCGTCCTTCTCTTTCTCCACATCCCTTCCTTTACCACTCCTATCTGCTCTTCCTCCAACCCTTCTGTAACCCCATGCGTGATAGTGGCCACCAGCCTTGCTTAGGGTGATACGCTTAAAAAAAAAAAAAAAATCTAATTCTTGCGTTACATTCGCTTCCAATTGACTCCAAAATTCTTCTATCTGATTCAGGTCAGAACTTTGAGTGGCTCATAACAAACATCAATCTTATTTGTTTAAAACAAGGTTTTCATAGAATTTAAAATACGGTTGTTTTATAAGTGTTTTATAAGCGTAGGCCGGATATATGGGCCACCCAGTGAGGATCGAACTCACTATTCAGTCTTAATTGATTTAGCGAGACAAGTTTGCTAATCATTACACCACGTCCAAGTATCCCTCTGAATTTAATGTATGCTTCAGGTCATTATCCTGCATGGTGGCCAAACGACGTCACCACAATATAAACGTATTTCTCCTGTCTCGTGTTACCATCACCTTTATCTAAAGGTTCAGCACCTGTTAATGTCAAAACGCCCAAGAACACCCAGCGTCAACATCCATGCTCCACAGTCGGGACAGTGTTCTTCGGCCGGTGAGCGTCACCACATTACCCCGCCCCTACCAAACATGTGACATATCGTTGTGGCCAAATAACTCTATTTTGGTTTCATCAGACCATTCTCTAACATACTTCCAATGTGTCTTCAAATTGTTGAAGGTAGGTGACTTTTTAGGACGATATGCTTGCAGCCCCCACGTTCCAAAATTATTGGCCTATCACTGAGAAAGTTTTTCACTTACAACTGCTAATTCATCAGTTATTTCTCTTTTTGGTGGCGACTCTAGAGTTATTCGGTGAAATACTCAGTCCCCTGCTTTCTCCTGGATTTAAAAAACAAATAATCTTTTACAGTCTCTTCCACGCTTATTCATTACATTAGCAGAATCTTCTAGAACAGAATATTCTAGAAACTGCATATTAATGACTTTTTCCGAGATATATGAATTTTGGTATTTCAAAATGAGAAAATTAGAACTGTGCCAGTAATTATACCCTTAATAAAATTGCTGTTTGATATTTGCATTTTATTTAAATACACTTCAAACCTTTGTATTACACGTAATGAATTCGGAGTATATTTATGTAAATAGTGCTTTTATTCTACGTTTAATTATAGCCACAAGAGACGTACCTATTTCTATTGAACCGTGGCAATAACTATTCACTATTACTAAGAACACAGTTTTAATAACGACATTCTTGCCTGGAGGTGACCGCGCGCTATTATCAGAGGATTGTCTGGTATCACTGTATTATACATGATTCATTTGACTACGTAAAAGATCCGACCAGAAAGCGATGAGTATCCACCCAACAGTAACGCATTTATCAATTTGGCCTGTGATACATTTTAACATAGCAAAATCATATAAGGTATTATTATTATAGATTTGCTATGATCCCCGTTTCATAGATGTTTCAGCAGAATAATGATCGCCATAACTTTGCTACTAACCGCACCTTACAGATGCAACACATTCCTTAGCACATGAGCTATTCCCAAAAACGCTGTCACCTGTACTCTCACAATATATATATATATATATATATATATATATATATATATATATATATATATATATATATATATATATATATATATATATATATATATATATATATATATATATATATTAATTAATATAAAAGTGAACATTGAAGTCAACACCCAGAGGCGACAGGCTGTTTCATGCTAGAGTGTTGGCTTCAATGTACGCTCTATATCTGATATTCAGCACTTTATTCCATAAATATGGCACGCCCTAAATCTATATATATATCTGCCTCGAAAGTCATCTTGGTAATATATATATATATATATGAAACCTCAACAGAATTCAGAAAGCACTGGACGACCGTTTCGTCCTATATGTAGGACTCACCAGCAGTGCGCATCCACTACCTAGAATTGAAACCCTGACAGTTAGGTTGTCAAGCAAACATCATACCAACTGTTCCAACGGGCCTCGGTGACGAAGAGATAGCGAATCAGACTCAATATAGCGCCGCTCGCTCACATATTCCGTGGCTATATTGAGTCTGATTTGATACCTCTTCGTCACTGAGGCCCGTTGGAACACTTGGTATGATGTTTGCTTGATATCCTGTCAGGGTTTCAATTCTCGGTAGTGGATGCGCACTGCTGGTGAGTCCTAAATATAGGACGAAACGGCCGTCTAGTGCTTTCTGCATTCTGTTGAGGTTTAATAGACTCAATGAATTACTTAATGATATATATATATATATATATATATATATATATATATATATATATATATATATATATATATATATATATATATATATATATATATATCACCAAGACGACTTTCGAGGCAGATATTCTTATCTCCAGGCACTGCAATATCTATTACGATCCATTCATGGCAGCTCTTGTTCACATGCGCTATAACGGGATGATTGCGCTTCAAGCGCTTGTCAGTCACACGTGAACTTGTTCAATATCGACCATTAACAGTGGTGAATTCTTGTACTACTACTTGAAGCCACACTTCCTGCATATTTCCCAATCTCTTCTGATGGCTACTTTGTCATGCCATCGTCTCTATGCATTTTGTGCTGTTTAGCTACAACCACTGACAATGTGTTGGCAATGTTAGTAACTTTCCCACACAGCCTGCACAAGCGTAAATCAGCTACTGTTTTAAAAGAATATTTAACATTAATTTTGAATTTTAACATTATTATTATTATTATTATTATTATTATTATTATTATTATTATTATTATTATTATTATTATTATAACCTGTTTTAAGTATTTGGATCGAGGATTAACTGGAATTATCAGAACGCAGTCGAAGAACAATCTTGTAAATCAGGCGTAGATACTGGTAGAAGTGGGATAATGAAAAAGAACAAAATATCACATTGGCAAGTAGGTGCCTGTCCTGAGAATAATGAATATTATTAAAACTTAAAATCAGACATTTGTCGAAATAAAAGTGTGATATAAAGAGTAAATTATAGAAGATAAAGAAAGGTGAAAACTAGTCGAGATAAAATTACTTGTCCAGCTGCTGATGGGAGAGTTTAGGGTCAAATTCTTGACCATTAATATTTTGGCCACTTGACCTTGCGCCCTGCTGCCAAGAATAACAAAATTCTAGACTTCCTTAATTTTAGCGAGAAGCGCCAAACCCAAAAGCAACCAGGAAAAGTTTTTACGCTTGTCTTTAATACGTTCGAGTGTCTATGAGTTCATGTGTATTTAGGGGACATTTAATAAGTTTTGTCGAATTTGTACAATGACAAAATTGTTCATCTAATTGTGATATTCTTCATGGATACTTCTGGTAAAGCATTGTTGGTGATGTGTCAAAATTGGGGAGGCGTTTAAATGTGTGATAGTATTTTGGAGTTACTTAAATAGATCACAGTCGAAAGATGCGTTGTGTTCTTCGAAAATTTTGAGTGGGTGAATTCTGATTAAAGAGACACAAAATGAAAGATGACCGTCAATGAATAAAGTGTAAACTATTTTGAAGTGTGTACTTGTTATGTTCTTGCACGGAAACCATGTTTCAAGGAAACCGTGTTAAAAGAAAACTTGTCATGCTCTTAAAAGGAAACCTGGTTTCAAAGAAAACTTGTTTCATGGAAACCGTGTTAAAAGAAAACTTTTCATGCTCTTAAAAGCTTACTTTTTTGTTTAGTGTAGATCTACCATTGGTTAATCAAGACATGCCCACAAGTTTATTTTTAATTCTGACCTTATGTTCCCTCGTCCCACTTTCGGAAAAGAGGTAACACTTTGGTTTTAAATTGTCCTAAAAATCATTTAATTACCGCTTACTTACAATTGCCTGAAGAAGTGCAATCAATGTAATGAAACATGAAACCTTTTCTGTAGTGATTTTAACATGTTTTTATTATAACCTATAATAATAATAATAATAATAATAATAATAATAATAATAATAATAATAATATATTGTCCTACTTTGTATTGAGCCTTTAAGTATGTGTGCGTGGGTATAATTGCATACATACTAATGTATGGCCGTAAATCAGTGTGACGATACTCCGGACTAAAAACCTCGACAGTCACTCGTCCTGGGTATGAAGATAAACTACATCCGGCAGCAAGGCTTCTGATCGGGAGGTTTTGAGAATCGTGTAAACACCTCTTAATTGCTGTTGTTCCCATGTTCCTTCTAACCCGGTGTGGTCCCAGCTATGGGTAAATAGTTAACCCCCAAACTGGGGTCAAATCATTATGAAAGTATGAAAATACATTTTTCTAGTAATACTATCAATACATTTTCATAATAATGAAAAAATTACCAGCAATACATTACTGAAAAGAGGAGAGAAAAATTATCAAAGTCCCCCCCCCCTCAATGGCTCATAAGAAGTCGATATGCCGTTAAACGAACAAAAGGAAACTAAAGCGGCAGTCGCGCTAGTTTAATTTATTGTTCGACAAAATGTCAGACTGGTCATTCATCACTTCATCTGCACATTCTTGTAATTTTCCTTTGCATTCATTCAGAATAAAAATGAAAGCAAATCGTATAAAAATTGTAGAGATCTTATTAAAGAAAAATATGTGTTCCCCAGCAGGATTCGAACTTGCGTTCCACGCACCCGGCCAGAATAAACCGTCGTTAGATCCGACGTGCTGTAAATATGCTCGGCCACGAAGAACTTTTTGTCGATACCGTCATGCTGAATATGGCCTTTAAGCAAAATACTCCTCGTCATATATTTTCAAAATTTCATATCCGATCAGATTCGTATCCAAACATAAACAAAGCAATTTTGGAAAGAAGTAATGGATTCTTTCTTTAATAATCCGACAGATTTTATCACTTAAATGCACATTTGAGTAGACCCTCTCTTTATTTATTAAACAGTATATTTATTTATTTTCGTCTACCGATTTGAATATACGAGATAGATACATAGATAGATAGATAGATAGATAGATAGATATGAATAGTCATAAAGATAGATAGATAGATATGAACAGTCATATAGATAGATAGATAGATAGATAGATAGATAGATAGATATGAACAGTCATAAAGATAGATAGATAGACAGATAGATATGAACAGTCATAAAGATAGATAGATATGAACAGTCATATAGATAGATAGATAGATAGATAGATATGAACAGTCATAAAGATAGATAGATAGAGAGATATGAACAGTCATAAAGATAGATAGATAGATAGATATGAACAGTCATAAAGATAGATAGATAGAGAGATATGAACAGTCATAAAGATAGATAGATAGATAGATAGATATGAACAGTCATATAGATAGATACATAGATAGATAGATAGATAGATAGATATGAACAGTCATAAAGATAGATAGATAGATAGAAAGATAGATATGAACAGTCATTAGGATAGATAGATAGATAGATATGAACAGTCATATAGATAGATAGATAGATAGATATGAACAGTCATAAAGATAGATAGATAGATAGATATGAACAGTCATAAAGATAGATAGATAGATAGATATGAACAGTCATATAGATAGATAGATAGATAGATATGAACAGTCATATAGATAGATAGATAGATAGATACATATGAACAGTCGTAAAGATAGATAGATAGATAGATAGATAGATATGAACAGTCATAAAGATAGATAGATAGATAGATATGAACAGTCATATAGATAGATAGATAGATAGATAGATAGATAGATAGATAGATAGATAGATAGATAGATATGAACAGTCATAAAGATAGATAGATACAGAGTTGAGACAGTTTTAGATCGTGATATATTGTGATAGAGCTGAAAAACGAGAACGAAATTGAGTTTGAAAGATCTTTACAGAGAAAGAGAATTTATCACGAGCACGCACACAAGCATGTACACGCTCAGAGGCACTCACGCAGATTGAGAGAGAGAGAGAGAGAGAGAGAGAACGGTGGAGATAGTGATGTCCAGAGAGAGAGAGAGAGAGAGAGAGAAAGAGAGAGAGAGTGGAAGACAAATTTATAGCTAAATAGAGAGAGAGAGAAAGAGAGGCAGAGACCCAGGGATAACATTCCACATAGTAAGACGCACACGAAAAGAAAGAGAGAACGAGGAGGAGAAAGAGATGCCCAGAGACAAAGTGAAAGAGAGTGACAGTGAGAGAGCGAGCGAGCGAGCGAGAGAGACAGAGAGACAGAGAGAGACAGAGAGAGAGAGGGGGGAGAGAAAGATATGTATAGAGAGATAATCTTACGCAGAAACACGCACAAAATGAGGGCGAGAACAAGGAGGAGAGAGTGAGGGTCAGAGAGGAGGAGAGAGGAAAGAGAAAAAAGGAGAGCGCGAGAACTAATGATGACCATATAAAGAGAGAGAAATCGAGAAATAAGAGAGATATGCCCAGAGCTAGAGAAATAATCTTGAACGCACGCACGTACAGACTGAACGTTAGAGAAAACGATGACGAGAGAGTGATAGCGAGAGAGTCAGAAAAAAATGATCAGAGAAAGGATGAGCGATATATAGAGAGAAAGTGATGACAAGGAATAGAGAGAGAGAGGGAGAGAGAGAGAGAGATTAGAAGTTAAAGAGGCCAATAAACGTATTTCACTCTCTTTGTTGGCTCTCAGTCAACGAGTTTCGTGTCACATAATAACTGATCAAAGAAAAAAAACTAAATAGAAAAAAAATTGTCTTGAACAATAAAAGAAAACAAAAGAAAAAACTAACTGAAACTGGCGCCAGCTCATTTTCTCTTCTTAGATTTTTTCTTCCTTTTCATTCCGGACGTGGGTTTATGTGAGCCGTGTGTCTTTTAAGCGTAACTTTTTGTTTTGTGTCTTTCACTGTCGCCCTGTCTTGACCGATCAGTGTGAATAACGGAAATACAGACTGTCAGCTCTTTCTTTTTTTTCCCTTTCTCACGGAAATTCATTCTCTAAGAACAATGACAAAGACGGCCAGGCTGGATCGTCTTTTGCTCAAATCAAAGTTGATTAAAGTGGCTGGATTTTGCGGTTGGTTATGACCATCTTAATATATATATATATAAATATATATATATATATATATGTATTCATAATTATATATATATATATATATATATATATATATATATATATATATATATATATATATATATATATATGAATACATCGAAGACTAAAACAAATACAATCCTCTGAAATGTAATACAATTATCTTTCTCTTTTCAACAGAAAACATCTGTATATATATATCTTTATATACCTGTATACAAGAATTCCTTTATATATATATATATATATATATATATATATATATATATATATATATATATATATATATTTATGAAGAAATATAGTCTTAAAGAAAGTGTGCTATATTTATGGGATAAAGTGCTCAATCTCAGAGATAGAGCGTGTGTAAATATAAAAGTTATTTGTTTATTTATTTATGTCAAATTATTTTGCTTGTTTTTTTTGTGTTTTTTTAAATTTTATTTTTAGTTTTTATCTTATATATTTATTTATTTATTTTTATTTTGATCGGTGTTTTTTTGTTAACGTAGTAAAAATTTGTTTATACAGTGTAACCCGGATATAAGAGAGTTGTCGGGACCGGTGACGATGTCTCTTATATCCGGGTTTATCTTATATCCGGGTTTGGTCTTTTTTATTTTATTAACACAGGCTCTAATTTGGGACCAGAGAAAATCTCTCTTGTATCCGGGTTTCTCTTATATCCGGGTCAATTATATCCGGGTTACACTGTATAGCTTATTGTTGGTAGTCTATTATGGCGGTCATTTACTGGAAGTCGGATGTTTGCTTATTTATTTGGGTCAAATTGTTTTGCTTGTTTTCATTTATTTTCATTTTTATTTTTTATCTTATCTTTTTATTTTTTATCTTATATATTTGTTTATTTGTCATTGATTAAATCTATTTGTTGAATTTTTGGGTGGGATGTTGTGGTTTGTTCCTACTATTATTTCGGTCGGAACAGTTTTTAATTTATCTATTTGGGTTGATTATCTTTATTTGTTTTTTCTAAAGGGCTAGTTTATCGTAATCGGTTGTTAGTTTATTTATATATCTGGATGTATTTAGATCAATTTATTATACTTGTTGTTATTTATTTGTTACACTATATATTTTGGCTTTCGATTTTTAAGTAACGTAGTATATTATCTTTTATTGATTTTTTTATTTTTTATCGTTATATAACAGTTATAACTTTCGTCTGTTCTTTTGTTTTGATTTTATTTCGCATATTCTAACAGGTGTGGTTTTGTAATTTGTTTGGAGTAATTTATTTTGCTTATTTTATTGTTGTTTTGTTTGTTTATATATTTATTTATTTTTCTATTTTAAGTTACGTAGTAAAAATTTGTTTTCAAGTCTGCATTTTGAGATTAGCTCGGATCTTTTATTTAATAATTTATTTTGATCTGGGAAGGTAATGATAGCTATTTTTTCCTCCAAGCAAAGTTTGCAAGTTTTTGATAGGTTGTTGTAGGCTGATGATTTTTTCCTTATTTTCCAAGATATTTTTGGTGTGGTGTGTGTTTTGTTTTTTATTTCCCGGATATACTTAGAAAGCATTGTGCTGTTCGCATATTTACTATTTGTGAAAGACATTTTGTGTACATAATTTCTTTGTTTCCATGGTCCTTCGGTTACTCCTATGTATACTTTTTCTTCATTATCTGCTGATTTTATCGTGGCTTGGTAGATTACGTTGTTTTGTAAACAATTACCGTTTAAGGGACATTCGTTTTTTATTCTGCAGTTGCACGTGGGTTTAATTTGTTCGTGTGGTTTGTTAATAATTTTCCTGTTGTGCTTTTTTATTATTTGTGCCATGTTCTCGGTGCAACTGTAGCTGATTTTTACTGTGTTTTTGTTGAATATTTTGTGTAGGGTGCTTGATTCCGGGAAGTGTTTGTGTAAAAGTTTGAAGAATATTTTTCCTATGTTTGTTTTTACGTTTTTTCTGTACGGTGGGTTGAACCATATGATATTTCTTTTCCTGTTGGTCTTTTTTGTGTTATGTGGTGAGTATGTGAGTGTTGCTGGGAATCCGCTATCTTTTAAGGCTGTTTCGTAGTCTTTCTTAGCTTTGTTAAATATAGATTCATCGGAAGAATTGTCGGAAAGCCTGCGGTTAATCGATTTTGGTATCTGTTTGATTATAGAAGGCGGGTGGTTGGAGTATATGTGTATGTACTGTGGTTTATCATTCGGTTTTCTGTATGGTTTGTGTGTGGCTTTTCTTAGGTTGAAGGTAACATCTAGAAAATCTACTTCGTTTAGGTTAGTTTTTATATCTATCTCGAATCCGTTATTTTTGAAAATTTTAATTATTGCTTTTCTAGTTTTATCTGTGTTTTGTTTGTTGCAGTTTCTTAAGATTATGAGACCGTCATCCCTGTAGAGCCCTGTGTCATTTCTATCTATTATTTTGCTTAGTTCGTGTAGTAAGTAAATACCTACGATTTCGCATGTTCAGCACCGTCAAAGCTTCCCATTGTAGTGTCAAATATCCCATCTTTCTTTATCCATGCTTCTTCATGGTGAAATAATAATGATTTACGGGAGTGCTTAATGATGTCGATTTCGTTTGGTTTTATTATTATTTGTTCCTGAGCTAAGTTGATGGCCTTATCTAACGTACGTTCTGTTATGGATGGGTAAAATTCTTTTATGTCTAATTGTAGGAAGTGGCAATTTTGTTTGTTATTTATGCTGTTGAACCAGTCAATGGTTGCTTTTGTGTTTTTCCACTGGTTTACTCCTAACTTCTTCCTAAGTTCAGAATTAATATATATATATATATATATATATATATATATATATATATATATATATATATATATATAGATTGTGTGTATAGGCAGCATATTTTCAGTCATACATGTTTCATTAAATAATATAGACAAGTTTTGTCTATTTATTCTATGTAAATTCTTTTCATATCGTCTGATAAGCTTAATAACATTATCATTAAACGAAGGAAGAAAATCACAATATTAATACTTTAGAAATATCATAAAGAAATACACTACCCCAACTGACCCGAATAAAAAATCAAATTAATTATCTACTACAAAAATTACAAACGGCTAACCTCATCCTCAAAAATAACAGCACACCAGCAAAATCAAAATTACAACGAATGAAGATTATCTATGAGTTCAAATGACCCTTAAGGAATTGTGTTCCTGATCAAACCAAATTCATAAATAATTACATAGGTCACACGACTACATGCCTATCCAGACGCCTTACGTTAAACTTATCTGGCCACAGCTCCATTAGAATCCATTTAAACACAGACATACAAATTTACCAGACTCCATCCGAAACATACTAATAGAAAATAAAAGCATAATAACCTCATACACGTGCAAAAAAGATTATAAATAATGGAAGTCTTAATAATAAAAAAAAGAAAAAGCCAACACTTAATAATATTAACTATGAACACGGCCACAATGTGTAATGTGTTGTGTTTGGAAAATAAAACATCTATATGACACTAAAAACATCCACGCGACGCACGAACCCAATTAAATTGAAAAGATAAAATCATCCTTGATAATGACTAAAAGTAAAGTCGAAAGTGCTCGGAATTATAGAACATTTGGACAGTTTCTACACACTCTGTGTCACCCCCCCCCAAAAAAAACCCAACAAAAAACAAAACACTTATTCGAACACAAGAAAAAGTAAATAAAAAGCTTAATCGTAGTACTTTATCTGTCGTCATTAATGAAACACACACACACACACATACACACACACACACCCACATATATATATATATATATATATATATATATATATATATATATATATATATATATATATATACGTCAACTAGTGTTTTGGAAAGAACAACATTGTATATCGGTCCTTTGGGACAGAAAAGTAAGTACATATGTTGGTTTGACGACCACAACATTATCAAGACGTGTTACACTCGATTTGTCGGATACAAGTTCTATTGCACAACATTTAAAAATACACCCCTGTCCACCTTAACAATACAGGATAATATTTGTTGATAGCACCAACATACTTTCCATGAAAATAATAAACACAAACTTGAAATTGTCTAGGCCCTCTATATCAAAAACAACCAATCAACACTGAACAACATTTATTACGAGTGTAAAAGCAACGTTTTAAAATGCATTTAACCAACATTTAATGCCATTTTGCATTTATACGATCTCTGGTTAGCTCCCTTATATTGGGACGCTTGCTTACAAAATCACCATAGCGACAACGGGTAAATTTAAAATTTGAAGATTATTATAACAGAGTGCGTTCATGCATACTATGAAAAAATCACCATCACAACGATCACAGATACAATAAGTATATCTTCGAAGTTCACCCCGGGTGATTATCACGGAGGAGATCGAAAGTATTTAGGTAAGGAAAAACTATGGCGCCTTCCTTGATGAAATTCAACTTAACATCAAAGAGCTAATTAGAGAACGAGATAAGATAATAAGAAATATAAATAGACATAATATAGTTATATTATTCAATTAAATATGTTTGAATGGAGATATGCTGCATATATATATATATATATATATATATATATATATATATATATATATGTGTGTGTGTGTGTATGTGTATACGTGTGTGTGTAAAATCTGTATGTATATATATATATATATATATATATATATATGCACTTTTTATATATATTATTTATATATTATATATGGGCGGTACTTATTAGAAAGCGCTCAATATTAGTGATAGAGCTAACAGATTTAGTTGGATTGATTTGAGTTTATGACCTTGGGTTTCACGCTCTCTGTGATCGTCAGTTTGTCTGACGATCGCAGAGAGCGTGAAACCTAGGATAACAAGCTCATATCAATCCAACTATATATATATATATATATATATATATATATATATATATATATATATATGAAGTAATGGATTTTTATTTATTAGTCCGACAGATTTATGTCACTTCAAATGTTATTTTTCGTGGATACCCATATTTGAGTAGAAGGCCCGTGAATTTATTAAACAGTATATTTATTTTTGTCTGCCGACCAGAATATTCAAGAAATATCATTAAAGAAAAAGAAGCTAAATGGCAGGATCCGTCCCCCTCTTCAGGAGAAACCAACATTTGATCTGATGTGCTTTAGTCATGAAGGGCGTTGCCAATCAAACACGGCCGAAGTTCCTTATAAGCCCATTTCTCTTGGAAGGCGTATCTTTATATTTAATAAGTGCACTCGAATATTGAGGCCGGTAGACGAAAATAAATATACTGTTTAATAAATAAACGGAATGTCTACTCAAATATCCACTAAAAATAACATTTAAATTTATTTATATAAGATTTTATATATGTAAGCCCTATTGAATTTTAACGCATATTAAGCCCGATATCGATATTTACACGGATATTGATCTTTTGTTTTGTGACAAAAAGCACACTTTCAAGGATGTTGAAATAATCACAACTACAATATGGCTGAATATCTACACTGTAAATAATTATAAATCTTATTCTAAATAAGAAGCTAATAGCCATAAAAATCTGGGTTACAAAAAACAAAGAAAATGTCTCCTAGATTCATTTAATCCTAAATCCAGGGTAAAGCATCATAAGTCTATTCCTTTTAACAAAGAACTGGTTGCTCGAACAAAAGAAGTCCTTGATTCGTAAGAGGAAATCCTACGTATTGGATTACAGCCAGAAGTAACGTCACTTACGATACGCATCTGAAAGATTATAGAAAAAAAGTTCTTGGACGAATTCTGCAGACTCATTTTTTGTTTTGGAAGTGAACGTTATCGCTTTTTCCTTTTGTTTGTAAAGGAAGCACGAAAAAAATTCTCTAATGCTACCAAATGTCGGTCAGAAACATAGTGGCTGTCGACTGGAAAATCACCATTTGTACAAAGACATGAGAATGGGCGAATAGTATAACGGATACCGGGGTGGAAAGTCTGGTTCAAATCCCGGTTTAGTATGTTGCTATTGCTAGCGCTAATACTCTTGGGAAAGACATGAGTTGGTCTCTTCTCCCGTAGCTATCGGTTAAATCGCGAGGCAGACTATGCTCTCTAGTTTTTGTTGGTGACCAGTCTCCGAAAAGGAAACCAGTGAATTCCAATGCTGTCAAAAATGGTAAGGCGAAAACTCTCCAACATCTCTCCCAAGCATACATGACAATTTAATAGTAATAAAGTAAAATCCGTAGAGATTCATGATCGTCTAAATCTTGAAGGGAAATGGAATTCAGAAAAGAAATGAAAGCTTGGAAAAAATTGTTTTCAAATTTTACATTTGAATGTATGTATAGAATCCCTTCCCAATACATTGTTTCGTCCTGGGTATGACGATAAACTACATCCGCGTCCAGGGTAAGACGATAAACTACGTCCAACAGCAAGGCCTCTGATCAGGATGCTTTGAGCAGCGTGGAACCACCTCTTAATTGCTGGTGTTCCCTGGTGCACCCTGACCTGGGTGGTAGCACCTATTAGGGTCCCAGCTATGGGCAAATAGTTAACACCGAAACTGAGGTAAAAAGCGTTATGAAAGTGTAAAAATAGGTTTTTATACCAGAAATACTTTGTAAAAATAATTATTACCAGAAATAAATTTTTGAAAAAAAAGAAAAAATTACCAGCAATACGTTTTTGAAAAAAAAAAAAAAAATCAGAAATAGATTTTTAAACAAAACAAAATATTACCAGGAAAAAAAAGTTATCGGCATTAAATGACCCATTGAGGTTGATTTGCCGTAAAACAAATCAAACCAAACCAAACCAAACCCAATACATTGTTAAATTAATTGGATTAGACGTTGTAGCAGATATTCTTTAGGGTGTTCCGATTAACGTCTATTGATGTTCAAAACGTTAGGATTAGCAAATCTCAAGATTTAACACTTTGAGCCCTGCGTTACTGAACAATTTTAGCCCTCCAGACTGAGCTCCTGAAAATGCTCAAATAATTAGTATGTAATGTTTCACGGTAGATATAAAAATAGTTACAAAAATATAAGCATTATACTTAGCAGGGAGAGAGTATGATTGCATGCCTTCACTTTATCACCAGAATTCTTTGTCTCTCAGTCTACCCAAATTAAGGCAACCAATAGCAAAACGTAACGCAAGTATTTACCTACCATTCAACCGGTGGTTGGGCATTAAGTCATTTTTCTCTACAACAGTTAAACGGTGGTCAGGGGTCAACGGGTTAACAGAGGATTAAGTGAACGATAGTCACAGATTATATATTTAAAATGAAAATCGTGAGTAAAATATTGTTTACTATTTTACATACTCTCTGTTGATATTTGTCAATGTTATCAAACTTATATATTGTGTCATTAAAAGTGAAATGTCCAACTCAAGAAATTTGTGTTAAAGCATTTTCCATTTTGCTTAGAAATTTACAGAAGTGGTTCAAGCAGATAATAAACGCTCCATTTGCAGTTTACCGGCATTTTTGAAAACATGTTCTTTTTTCCTGAATCTTTTTAATTACGAATATGAAATCAATGTTTAAGTCTTGATCACTTTTTCGTTTAAATCAAAAAACTTATATTGTTGTAGTAAGGTTGAGCTTTGGTCTATGCGTTGGGATACAAACGGCAATTCATTCCCTTTCGTTGTGATAGTTACGTGGGTCACATGGTGGCTGGAGAATGACGAAGGGTTGTTGTGCTGTTGAGCCCGAAGAAGAAGGACGTCCCTATCCGACAGCGGTAGGTGTTACAGAAAAAAATACACAAGGTCTATACCGGTTCATAGAGAAACCTCCGTAACTCCAGTTTTCCCTTCGGAAGTAAGGTTCTCCTTTCTTACACACCGTTTGTTGTTGCATATATGTTATAATTTATCTGCGATTATGTGTATATTTCTAACTTTTTATATGTCGTAGCATAAAACTCTCTCAGAGAAACAAGCATGTTAGTCATTCTTTTTCCCTTCTGGCATTCCGTGAAGTGCGCTGTTATTATGTCACGAATATAATAATGCCTATAGCGGGAGAAATACAAATGGGAGAATAAATCACCTCTTACCTAGCTCTCCTCTTGCCTAGCTCTCCTCTTCCCTAGCTCTCCTCTTTCCAAAACTCTCCTCTTCCCTAGCTAACCTCTGGCCTAGATCTCCTCTTCCCTAGTACTACTCTTTCCAAGCTCTCCTCTTCTCTAGCTCTCCTCTTCCCAAGCCCTCCTCTTCCCTAGGTCTCCTCTTCCCTAGCCCACCTCTTTCCAAGCTCTCCTCTTCACTAGCTCTCCTCTTCCCTAGCTCTATTCTTCCCTAGCTCTTCTCTTCCCTAGCACTCCTCTTCCATAGATCTACTTTTCCCTAGACCTCCTCTTCCCTAGCTCTTCTCTTCCCTATCCCTCCTTTTCCCTAGCCCTCACCTTTACAAGCTCTCCTCTTCACTAACCCCCTCTTCCCTAGCTCTCCTCTTGCCTATCTCTCCTCTTCCCTTGCTCTCCTCTTTCCAAGCGTCCCTCTTCCCTAGCTCTCCTCTTCCATAGCCCTCCTCTTCCCTAGGTCTCCTCTTGCCTTACCCTCATCTTTCCAAGCTCTCCTCTTCCCTAGCTCTCCTCTTGCCATCCCTCCTCTTTCCAAGTTCTCCCCTCTCTAGCTCTCCTCTTGCCTAGCTCTCCTCTTCCCTATCCCTCTTCTTTCCAAGCTCTCCTCTTGCCAAGCTGTCCTCTTCCCTAGCTCTCCTCTTCCCTAGTCCTCATCTTCTCTAGCCCTCCCCTTCCCTAGCCCTCCTCTTTCTAAGCTCTCCTGTTCCCTAGCCATCCTCTTTCTAAGTTCTCATCCCTAGCTCTCCTCTTCCCTAGCCCTCACCTTTCCAAGCTCTCCTCTTCACTAGCCCTCCTCTTCTCTAGCTCTCCTCTTTTCAAGCTCTCCCCTTCCCTAGCTCTTCTCTTCCCTAGCACTCCCCTTCCCTAGCCCTCCTCTTCCCTAGCTCTCCTCTTGCCTAGCCCTCACCTTTCCAAGCTCTCCTCTTTCCTAGCTCTCCTCTTCCCTAGCTCTCATCTTCCCTAGCTCTTGCTAACCAGTACAACATGTCTAAGTTAAAATGGCGATGGTATACAGACTGGCAAATAATCACACTTGCCATAACATCAAGAATCTATTATAGTACCTTGACTATAACTTCGAACAAACTGAAATCGTAACAAGGTGGTTCAATTTTTGTTTTAACAGTATATATACAAATATATGGCTGACTGTTAGACCTGCAGAAAATGCAATAATTATACTAAATTTAGTCATAGTAGGTCACTTGATGTCATTATCTGGATTTAATTTGTTTTCTACACTTTGCATTGTGCAGCACAAGCTCATAAGTGTGGTTCATTCAGTCATGATTAAAATTATTACATTAACAAAAACTGCTTAGCAAATTCACGTTGCAATCATAAAAGACAGCCATGGGGCTCGTATTGAAATGTTTCATCGCATACTGTTTTGATATTTGATGATTTTTAGTAACATTTATTAAAAATTATAAAAAACGAAATCTAAGCGTGTTTGGTAAGACGATAAACTGCATCCGCGCCCTCGGCAAGACGATGAACTACGTCCGACAACAAGGACTCAGGGCAGGAAGTTTTGAGGCACCTGAAACGACCTGTTAATTTCTGGTGTTCCCACAAGGTCCACCCTGGTAGCACCTGTTAGGGTCCAAATATGGGCAAATAGTTAACCTAGGAAATGGGGTTAAAACACTATGAAAGTGTAAAAGTAGGTTTTAATACCAGCAATAAATATTTTAAAGGAAAAATTATTACCAGAAATACATTTTTGAAGAAAATAAATATTATCAGCAAAACATTTTTGAAGAAAAATATTACGAATAATACATTTTGGAATGAAAAAATATTACGAGCAATACATTTTTGAAGGAAAAATCTTACCAGAAATACAAATTTGAAGGAAAAACAGTAGTATCAGCAACACGTATTTTAAGAAAGAATATTACCATTTTTGAGGAAAAAAGTATTACCGGCAATATATTTTTTGAAAAAATATTACCAACAGTAAATATTTTGTCGGCATTGAGGTTAATATGCCGTAAAACAAACCAAACAAAACCAAGCCAAACCAAACCAAACCGAACCGAAATCGAGTACAACAACCCCTTTACGTATTCTGATTAAACTAACTTGGAATGTGATATGAAAAAAAAAATTTCGATTTCTGAAATATTAAACATTGGGTCGTATTCTATTCGCTAATATAGCGTAACTATTTCATCCACAAAGCAATTTCAGTAAATGTTATTATATATCAATATATATTTATTACGTTTCTAACAAGCTTCACGTTTCACAGAACCAAAATTTGGACAAAACACTGATATAAGTAAAATGTATATAAATAAAATTTCCGTTTGATGTTGTAGAGATCCTGTACTTTCGCTATTTTGTTCATGTCATTATCTGTTCGACAATCCCAAAGACGATTTTATTAAACCACACCAGCTGTGTCTTTCTGGCTAGACGTACCCAATTGTCTTACGACAAATAAACAAAAGAAACTGTTGGCACACTGACAGCTGGGACGAGGGAATAAATGAAATTAATTCTTTTCGGTTTAATGTGTTGGAACCTAACGTTTTTGAAGAGGATCTTTTTTTTTTTTACTAGAACAACGCCTTAAAATATAATACATTAACGAATATATGGATATATTTTTCTCGTATATCTCTAATTTTCTACGTGTATGTAGTCAATACTGATTTTAAAATTTGATTAGATTTTTTAAACTTGATTATATTAATGAGATACACACAACATGGCCCTAATTTATTATTTGGCTTACAGCCACATAACGTTGAAACACCCGTTCCCGTACGATCACCGAAGTTAAGCAACGTCAAGCCTGGTCAATACCTAGATGAGTGACCACTTGGGCATACGAGGTGCTGTAAGCTTGGATGTTGGTTTAATGGATAATGGCTCGGAATTGTTAATAGGAGAGCCGAGTTTCAATTCGAGTTGGGTTCGTTACATTCATTTACGCCTAAAAATACCCTTAGGAAAAGTATGAAACCACCTCTTTCTCCCCCAGCTATGGATTAATTAATACTTGTATCACTAAATCCTTATTATCACCCACCAAAAAATCCTTACAATCTAAAAGTATTTTCTGGCTTTAAATAACCTGCAAAGGGTTGATAAAACGAATCAACCAACGAACTAGTTTATTATTTGCGATCATAGTATATTAGTGACGAGTCCAATTTTAATATGACAAATAGAACGAAGGGGGGATTACGAGTAGTGAAATTCACGAATATATCACTAACATCTTCTTCTTCTATGTGCCGTGCTCCTTCACTACGTGGATGATCATGGCTCTCCACAATTTCCTGTCCTTTGCAGATCCTAGTATGTTTTGTCTATTTCTCCTAATACCTCTTCTGCCAAACATTAAATGACTTGTGAGTGTCAATTTTTCTAAGCCCTCTTTTTTCATTATGTGTCCTAGATATTTCAACTTTCTCTTCCTGATTTTAAGTATAAGTGTCTTTTTTCTTTCCATTTTTTTCTAACCTTACTTTACCAAAGATATTTTTTTCTTCCTCCTCAGCGTATAAAAAAACCCGTTCAATTTTTAAAACATGAAAACGATTGCTATTATTATCGTTTCCTTTTTCTAAAAATTATGTTTTCGAAGGATAATGTTTTTTTTTTAAATAAAAATGAGTGGCTATATAATCATTCGACAATGTCAGGTTAAATAATAGCAGATCACGTGGCTACGCACGGCTTACAATGAAGAAAGATGGACAGTGACCATTAAATTCAGTTTGCAGGTTTTGATACGAAAATGAGAAACAAAAGGACTTTCATTGTTCAGGAATTAATACAAGTATTGTTGATAAAATTATTATTATTATTATTATTATTATTATTATTATTATTATTATTATTATTAATAATAATAATAATAATAATAATAATAATGATAGCCAGTCGTTTCCGAGTATACACGTCTGCTATTACGGCTAGCTAATTCCTATTGCAGGTACCATTTTTGTTTCTTCAACCGAAACAGAGCCACCATTTTGTTTATACTGTATCTACATATGCTGTGAAGACCTTAGTTACAGTTTCTGGGAGAGATTACCGAGCCTGGTGTTTATCACCTGTTGAATGAGACTAGCACACTCGAATCGTCGGTCACTAAAATGTGGCTTTATATTTACAAAACCATCGACAGCTTCTGAATAGTTTTGTCGACCTAATTTCATCACAAGGCTTCACCCAACCCATTCTATGGTTTCCCGGCTCTTCGCAACGCTTTGGTTAATTTCTCCGGACGTTACTGACAAGATGTCACCTTGTCAAATCAACGATAGTCAAATTCGAACCATGAATTGAAATATTAATGCTATAATATATATATATATATATATATATATATATATATATATATATATATATATGTATGTATGCATTTATGTGTGTGTATGTGTATAAGATGAGACGAGTTATTATCTGAAGATCTTAACCCTTCTTCCATTTTACACTCGTCAGAATAAAAATTATTTGAGAAATCTGTCGTAAAACATTGGAACGAAAAACATCAAAGACATCAAAATAAAGGAATTGTGAAATGATAGTAGAAGGTCGAACAATTTGATAGAAAGTTCGAGAATTCAGGATTAAAATCGAAGAGAATAGAAATGATGCAAAGTAATTTCTTTCAAAAACCTTGAATCTTTAAGTTTCATATCTTACATAGCAATGACCTTTCAACCGGATTCTTGGCACCTGAAATGACAATTGTAATCTTAACTCAAATAATTTGCCTTGTTTCAATGGAAACTTCAAAGACACAGAGACTGTCTTTGATGTTTCTGAATATTCAATGAGGTTTAATTGGTCTCACTCATTACCCAATGAAATTAACGGAAGAAGAAAGTATGTAAATGATACATTGTTTCCTTTTTATTATTTAGATGTATTTATTCGTTTTGTTTATGTCAGACGATTATCCACAGTTTAAAAGAATCTCAAAGAAAAATTGGAGGTTGAATCTGTGCAAAAGTTGTCTGTGATATTTGTTTTGCCATGAAAAAGATAAGACTTCATTATTTAAAGTCAGCCATTTGTAAACAGAAAATCATACGAACAAATTAGTCACGTCTATACAAAAACAATGACATTGATGTATACAGCAATTATTATTTTAATAAAGAAGATATGAATAGCTGCAAAATAAGCGAGATTTACACACACATTCACAGCAACAATTAATTTATCAGGTTTGGTAGAGAAAAGGGTATAGATAATACTGGTATATAAATTTTCCCAAAGGTTAGAAAGAAAGAAATTTATTCTTTTTACTCACATGAATAATCAGTCAGTCATTTATGTGTCATGCGTGATACATGCTTAGGCTATCGTATTTTTCGATACATGACTGACGAGGCAGATTTTTTTCCCCGCAGTAGGTTGCCATATCTTTCTGCGGTAGACCAGTTGCTAAACTAGGCTATAGAACCCGTTCTGTCCTGTTATTTACCCATAGTATTAGAAGAAGAGTATTCATACCTTTTCCAAGGGTATTAGCAGAATGTAATGGAATTCGAACTCGGCACTAAGAGGAGTATTAATTAAACCCCTAAAAATGAATGTGGGCACGAATACATTTGCATACATCTAACAGCCATAAAGAATATATACACATGATAATACAAAAGAAATGAGTTGATTTGTGAATATTTAATAAACTAATTTGGTACGAGATCACAATAATGGGAAGTTCAGTAATGGCCCACAATAAGAGGTTGCAGATTATTCCTTGACGTTAGGCACGTGATGATTAGCGATTTGCACAATATACTAAATAAACATGAAGCAGTTTAATTGTCATTCTATTTAAGACGCCTTGAATCTCAGCGCTGCCTAATTTGAAATCAGTGCACGATCAGATATGTATATTTGATCATTTACACTGATTTAGATATATTACCTGTACGTCTTATCCTAGGTAAATTGAAATACATATACAATACTGCACTTTCATTTTGCATCATTGAAGGCACGAGTGATCTCTCCACAGTGTAGGCCTGTGCGGTGGTATCTCGAGCCCGTGTGCTGCCCAGACCATATGACCTCTCTCTCGGTCATATCTGCAATATTAAAATGATCTGTTAAGGCGTAAACCTGACAGTTGCTAAAAAGTGTTGAGATCTGTGTTCGCCCTCTTCAGATCTACAAATATTCTATCCTCCTTACTAAGTATGCTTTTCCCACAAATATAGCAACATTTAAAAAATACATATAACTTCAATGGAACGACACTTTTATCAGCTCAATTTGCTTGGGGAGGGGGCATTAGACTAACTAACTGATTCTCTAATTCGAGGAATTAATATTTTTGTAGCGCATTAAGTCTAAAATCAATTTTTAAGGGCAACTGAAATTCTCAGATACACACACACACATATGTGCAGAGAGACGGCAAACATAGAAATTAGAGGAAAAACGTATTTTCTAATAGAGGATAATTGTAAGTAGAAAGATTGTATTGCGCCAGGATAAAATATACTTGCTTTGAAGATCAGCATTTAAATTTTTTTTCTTTATTTCTCCATGGCTTAAACCCCAATCTGGTGGGAAATAAACAACTATTTCAGCCACTAACCAGACTAGATCTTTACTGAGATGTGTCAGTGAAAGAGGTGTTTAAATAGACAATGAAGAAATAGTGACATGTGGGAATGCCTAGACAAACTACGGAAAGCGTATTGTCGACAATAGCGGCTTGAGTTTGTTGCATCTGACTTTTGAAGAAGCGTTTATAGTGGAGGGCGCCTTTGCATTATGAAGAACCCCGGGGGCTAGAGGCGGCCGGTCAGTGAAGACAATGACGCACCTTCGCAAAGAATCTTATTGTGTGAGCGTGTGTATGTGTGCTGTCGTAATTACCTTCTCGGTGTTGACATTAAACATTGAGGAAGATTAATATCCGGGAGAGTAAGACAAAGAGAGAGGAAGACAGGGAGAGGGAGAGAGAGACAGAGACAGAGAGAGACAGAAAGACAGACAGACAGACAGAGATAGAGAGAGAGAGAGAGAGAGACAAGACAGAGAGAGAGACAAGACAGAGAGAGAGAGAGGAAGACACAGAGAAAGAGAGAGACAGAGAGACAGAGGAAGAGATAGAGAGAGGAAGACAGAGAGAGAGAGAGACAGAGAGACTGAGGAAGAGATAGAGAGAGAGAGACAGAGACAGAGAGACAGAGGAAGAGATAGATAGAGAGAGAGAGAGAAAAAAGACAGAGAGAGAGAGACAGAGATAGAGAAAGAGGGAGACAGAGATACAGAACGAGAAAGGAAGACAAAAAGATATAGAGAGATAGAGAGAAATATATATATATATATATATATATATATATATAGAGAGAGAGAGAGAGAGAGAGAAAGAGATAGAGATAAATATATATATATATATATATATATATATATATATATATGTATATATAGAGAGAGAATGGAAGTATAAATGGAAGCGAGGCACATTATTGAAACAAATAACGAGAGAAGAAGGAGAAAATTGAGTTAAAAGGAAGATATAGAAAAAGTAGAAGCAAAAGAAAAATTTTCTTTAAATAATATATATAAAAAACAAAAACAAAAACAAAACATTGATCTGATAATATGCACATCCATATTCGATGTGAATAAATAATTTTAAATAATTTTAAATACTGTAAGTAATTCTATTACATTTACTTGTTTTATATAAAAAAGTATAGCCGATTAAATTTAAAGTTAAATTTAAAAGTAGAATTTTTTAAATTGGTTTTAAAATTGTAATTAAATAAAACGGATTCTAAACTAAACATATTAAAATTATAATTAAATAAAACCTACTCTAAACTTAACACCTCTCCCAAAGTAATTCAAACACTTAAAAGAATCCAATGGAACACCTAAAGTTAAATGAAATTAATATAGGTTAGAATATATAGGACATTAAATGACCCATGTCCTTTGTACATACATGGAAAATTTATATTACTAAATTTATAAAAATAAAAGTTTACTGAATTAGTGAAATAATTTAGCTATCTTTGCCGTCATTGTCGTAAAGTTTACCAAAAAAAAAAAAAAATAATAATCTGGTAACATACATACTCATACTCGATAAGAAAATATAATTTTACAATTCTAATACATTTGCTTGGTTTTAAAAAGGAATACAGTATATTGGATATTAAAAATTAAGTTTTTTATAGCTGTGGTTAAAACATATTCTGAACATTTAGCAGATGTCAGAATGTGTTGAAAAATACATCCCTACCCATCCCTAGACATACCCCCCCGATTTCGAATGTAACTGTTGACTGATACAATGAAAATTAAACAATTGAACACCCTGCCACCCCTTGTCTAGATGAATGGATTTCTCGGTATCGATGGGAACCCTCAATTATGAATCTTTGCCGTGCCTTAAAACCGTAGATAAAAAAAAAGAAAAAAGTTACTTCAAAATTCGCTTGACGAGGAAATGAAACTAATGATTTGGTAAAAAAAAGAAAAAAATGAATTCAAAGGCTTTGGCTTCCATTTTTGAAACATGGTTATCACTGTGTAGCGACAAAACCATATTTTAAATCAATTAATATAAAATATATATATATATGTATACACACATATATATATTCAAAATTATAACATGCTTGTTATAAAATCACTACAAAAATTGCGTTTTTGTTTCAACACTACTGCTGTTTTATCAGATGATGGTGTTGATTCCATTTTTTTTCTATTGATTTTTTTTTTGCATTCGACACTATTACACGAAAAGACATCAGCTGTGTTGAAAGAAAATTGCAATTTTGTAGTGATCTCATAACACATATTTTATAATTTTGAATAAATATTATTTGCTCTACTCAGTATTGGATATTAAAAATTAAGTTTTTCTTATTCTTTTAAGAATAGTGTTTTTGGTTATGGGAATTTTATTCCATCTTTACCAAAACCTGTACTTGTACAAACACACACACACACACACACACACACACACACACACACACACACACACACACACACACACACACACACACACACACACACACACACATATATATATATATATATATATATATATAATGATAATATCGTTACCTATCGATATACGTAAAATTATACAATTCAACGTATATTAAGACGAACAGTATTTCTGTCAAAAAATACCCAATAGTTGTCTAGAAAAATAATTATTGAATCAGAAACAATAAAGTTCACAAAAATGAACGACTGTCATTTATGAATTTCCGTAAATTTTTCTCAGGCCAAGACTTCTGATCGGAACCTCTTCCCCCAACTGGCAAGGCGTAGAACGACTACTAATTCTACACAATAAAAATAAGCGTATAAACAGAGAGAAATATACTAGCAACTAACTCTTTGAAAATGCCTAAGGACTGACAAAGCACTTTGGCCGATATTTTTAATATGAACATTTTCTACACTCTCTTAGTCACCATAAAAGAAAAACTGAATGAAGACTTACAATAATTAGCTGTCCGAACCATTCACTGAAACACACGCACACACATCTACGTGTGTGTATATACAAATGTATACACACACACACACACACACACACACACACACACACACACACACACATATATATATATATATATATATATACATATGTATATTAATCATCTCACCCCAAGAGTGGCAGCAAGGCAACAAGGCTAAGAAGCAAGGAGTTACTTATTGATTTTGAATATGAGAGAAAAAAATTATTAAGGGTAGAAAAACAATAAAATAACAATAATTAAGAAGACAGAAGATAACGATTGACATTGTATTTATATTTTTGAAGATCAAAGTTGACTGGGAAGCAAGAACTTGTGAAGAGTTCCACAGGCGAGAAGTGCGATAGAAGAAACTGTTAGCATAGAACTTACGGTTACATCTCGCCATTTCAACTGTAAAATGATGAGACCTTGCTGCCAATCTAGTACTGAGCTTAAATTCATTAAGTCTAGGTGCCATAGAGGAAAGTTCATGAGAACAATTACCATGGAAGTATTTATAGAAAAGGCACAGGGAAGCTACGTTATGGTGATGGGAAAGGGACTGGAGCCGAGATGTCAGATCAGGACATGACAGATTCGTCTTTGGAGTTTATCAAAGATCATTAAATATATAGCAGGCGCATCAGATGAGATGTGGTAGCAATATTCAATGCATGGGCAAATGCTAAATGTTTAGCACGACAGAGTGAATCAACTTTTCTAGCAGCAGACCTTACAATGGATTCAATATAATCTCTCCGCTGCATGTCAATGGAAAATGTTAGCACAAGAGGGTGCAATGAGTCATTCCCAGGAGGTTAGTATCAGCCATATGCTAATGGAAGGAAAAAGCGTTCTCTCAGGCGATTAATAAAGAGCAGTATCATTTTGGGGGCGTTATAACCAACAAGCTATACCTTGTACCATTTAATAATAGAAGGTAGATCATTTTTATTTCATTTTTAAAAAATAAATAGTTGTGTCATCAGCATAGATATCGCGTTATCTATCTATCTATGTGTTTATCTCTGTTTTTCTTTCTTTCTTTCTTTCCTTCTATATTTTTCTATCTATCTATCTATCTATCTATCTATCTATCTATCTATCTATCTATCTATCTATGTGTTTATCTCTGTTTTTCTTTCTTTCTTTCTTTCTTCCTTTCCTTCTATATTTTTCTATCTATCTATGTGTTTATCTCTGTTTTTCTTTCTTTCTTTCTTTCTTTCTTCCTTTCCTTCTATATTTTTCTATCTATCTATCTATCTATCTATCTATCTATCTATCTATCTATCTATCTATGTGTTTATCTCTGTTTTTCTTTCTTTCTTTCTTTCTTCCTTCCTTCCTTTCCTTCTATATCTATCTATCTATCTATCTATCTATCTATCTATCTATCTATCTATGTGTTTATCTCTCTTTTTCTTTCTTTCTTTCTTTCTTTCTTTCTTTCTTTCTTTCTTTCTTTCTTTCTATGTATTTCTATCTATCTATCTATCAGTCGATGCATATCTATCTCAGTCGATTCATATCTACCTATCTCTCTATGTATCTATATATCTCAGTCGATTCATACTCTATCAGTCTATCCATATCTATCTGTCTCAGACTATTCATAACTGTCTGTCTATGTATCTATCTCAGTCGATTCATGTCTACCTATCTATCTATAGTCGATTCATATCTATCTCAGTCTATTCATATCTATCTATCTATCTATCTATCTATCTATCTATCTATGTGTTTATCTCTCTTTTTCTTTCTTTCTTTCTTTCTTTCTTTCTTTCTATGTATTTCTATCTATCTATCTATCTATCTATCTATCTATGCAAGATTTAGAAAAAATAGATACTTTTAAGATGAATAAATTTTAGCATTGAATATATTCGTATCGCTGAGGTTCGTAAGTTTCCTGGAATATTAATCAGGGTGAGTAAAAGATTTTAACTATCCTATGTGAATACCTTAAAAAAGCAGAACAGATATAGTTTCATACAGACCACACCTGTTCCCAACCCATGTCAACAGATCCTTGGAATCTTTCACAGGTGGTTTAGAAATGCCGAACAAGAGGATACTATCTGAAATTATAGTTTCAGTTGTGCATTTCTAATAAAGTTATATTCAAGAACCATCAAGAGAACAGTGAATAAGTTTAAGAAAGAAGGATCAGTGGAGAAGAAAACAGAATCAGGACGTAACAACAGAAAAAGAGATCATCATTTCAAGTTCGAGTTAAATAGATCAATTAGAAAAGATCCAACTCAATTCAGAAGACGTTTGGTACGTTAGAGAGGAGTTTCACCTATGACAGAACAAAGAGCAGTCAAAAAAGACTTAAAAATTGAAATCGTACTTGAAACGTGTCAGGCACCTTGGAATAATATATATATATATATATATATATATATATATATATATATATATATATATATATATATATATATATATATATTTGAACTTTATTTCAATACTTCATGAGCTTCCGATCATTAACTATGATTAATTTATGATCGATTTCATCACGATTCTCCTCTTAAGCTTGAAGCGTAATTATAGATTTTTATTGCTCAAAGTAGTCCAAAAATGATATAAAAATCCCGGAGAATTCCAGTAAGATATCTTTAATCATTTCGAAGTTACAACGGTTCAAGCTTAATCTAAGAATTGGACAATTTTACTGTTACAGGATTGGACAAATTTGCTGTTACATCTAGTATATTTATATATGTGTGTGTGTGTATGCGTGTGTCTATTCTTCTTCTTCTTCTTCTTCTTCTTCTTCTTCTTCTTCTTCTTCTTCTGTAGAGTCTCTTCAGTACGTGGGCGATCATAGTTCTCCACATCTTCCTTTCCATTGTAGCTCTTAGTAAGTATTGTGTTTTTTATGTCTCCTAATACGTGTTTTGCCAGCCATTTACACAATCTTGTTAGGTAGGTTTTTCGGAGTTTTTCCGTGTCTCTTTTGCCTTCACTATGTCCTGTGAGTGTCAAAATTGGAAAGTCCTCTTTTCTCATTACGTTCCCTAGGAATTTCAATTGTCTCTTTCTGATTTTAAGTATAAGTGTCCTTTTGTTTGCATTTTTTAAATCAATTCATCCCAAGCACTAAGACGCTAGGTGCTACTGGCAGGGAAAGAGAATGAGAAGACTGTAAAAGGAACCAGAAACTTAATCCTAAACAGAAAAAAAAGGGATAAACCTCTACTCCTGTTCAAAAGAGCGGAGAGAAGTGTGAACCGGATTATAGGAGAGCTTATCTACTCTGACTGAGGAAAAAGTAAATAAAAAATAAATAATATATAAAGTTTAAGAATTTAGGCGGAGACATCAGATAAATTGAGCGGAAGTAGATTTTAGAAGGCACCGGAAACACAATCCTAAGTAGAAAACAAGTGATTTTTCCCTAGAACTTTCTCGTTACTCACATGTTCGATCGATGTGATTCTAAGCATCCTTCTGTAGAAGCCGATTTTTGTTGCCGCCTCAAGTTTCTACCTCGTCTGTGAGGAGAGTGTCAAGCTTTTACTGCCATATAGGAGGACTGATATTACGTAATAGTTAAGTAGGATTTTCTTTGTTTCCAACGAAATTTTCTGAATTCTTAATACTCGGCCGAACGTTTGGTAGGCAGCCTTCGCTGTTTGCAGTGCACCTACGGATTTTGGTGTCACATTTTCTGTCGTCTGTTAAAACACTTCCTAGTTATTTAAGTTTTTTCTACTTGCTTTATTTTGACCTCTTCAAGTCTTAGTTCCCAAATTGGTCATTCTTTGCTGACAACCATGCATTCTGTCTTCTTACAATCTACGTCCAGTACTTTCTTCTCGCTCTCCTGTACTATTTTCTGAAGAGGTTCCCGTAGTTTCCTTTCTGCATCTGCTATAAAATACTGTGATAACAAAATTTCTTATGTTGTTAAGATTCTGGCCACCAATAATAAATCATGGTAGGACTTCTAATTCTCTCAGGATTGCCTCAATGTAAATATTGAATAAGTCCGGTGAGAAGTTACATCCTTGTCTTTCTATTTCTGCACTATTTACAGAATTTATTTTCTATCCATATGAAGGTGGTTTGATTTGCAGTATAAGTTCTATATTATTCTCATCCAGTGGTTCCCAACCGATTTTGGGCCATGCCCACCTTTGGTACTTCTAAAATTCTGGTGCCACCCTGTAATATTTAATTCTTACATATTCAAAATTTTACTGCAATTCACGAGAAGGAAACTTAAAAGCCCATTAACTTGGTCTCTAAACAAGCCTCCAAACCATGGCGTCCATGAAAGAGAAAACATTATAAAAAAAGACAGTTAAATATAGGTAGTTTAAAAACATTGTTATGGTCCAGGTTAGGACCAAGGAAGAACAACACGAACACAAGAGTAGAAATAACAAAGATATATTACACGGAATAATAATACAAGATGTGGAAGGTGTTAGTATGACTGTCAGTCTGGTTTGGAGTGAACTACTATCGGCTCGACTCGATTCGTCTCCTCTCTTGAGAGGCGTAGTATACATAGTGTTAGGAAGAGTTCATTCTGTAGTTATAGGTAAGGACCCATAACAAACATATAATAGAGAATTGTAAGGTAGAAATATAAAATATTTGAATGAAAGCTTATTTTGTAATATACTTTGACGATTTTAATCATGAAATAATAATGCAGAAGGAAATCTGAGCTCACTAGAAAACAATTCACTGTTAATAACTCATTCTCGAATTGGCCCCTTATTCTTTTGGTATAATAAGACGAAGGGTGCGCATCCAATGCATGCCCCACCAAAATATTACCACGCATCACCGGTAGGGCATTCCCCCCACGTTGGGAATCATTGTTCTAATCTCTTTCCCAAACATTTGATTAATTTATTATCGTTAATTTGGTTGTATTTCTTAAGTCTACATTGGTTCAATGTATGAATTGATGTCACTATGACATTGGAAGACATTTTTTAATTACTAATGTCATGAAATTTAGTAATCAGAGCAAAGCATAGGCCCAACACAATCTTTTTTGTTCATATCAATCGAATAAGATGAGAAATGTCGTTTGCCATCTTCCAAATAGAGAGAAAATCAGAATAATAATTATTTACCCGCTACCCCACGCAGCAAGATGTGGCATAAGGCCGAGTTTAAAGTGGGGTATCCGAGCACATAGGCTCGGGCAAAAATTCCCTATAGACCACGTAAAAACGGAGTCAGTTTCCCAAGAGGAGACTCTCCACTTTGGCAGAGCCTCGTCTGGGGGGGGGGGGGTACCCTCTGACATAAGCCAGGTAAGTAATACTGTGGTGGATATTCCAACATTTAAGTACCGAAAAAGTAACACGATATTTTACACAACGAGATATTACATCATCAGTCGCTTTGGTTTCACACGTCATACAATTGACTTTCCTAAAGCAATCAGCTAAAACGTGGAAAATGGAAATGAAAATTTACATTCGTCATGAAAGGAACAAGATTTTTCAAACCAGCTGGAAGTGTTTAATTTGATTCAAGATCTCAAACTGCCAATGTCTAAAATAGTGTTTCTGACATCAATATTGAGGAAATGGAACCTTTTGGTGAGACACAAATGGCACCTCTGTGACAATTTCAAAATGGTTATCTAAAACACTAATGGGGGATGTACAAAATATCTTTACTTTCTTTACCTGTGTATGGACCAGGGTGTATATTTTAACACTTTCCTTAAATGGTATTTGCCTCAAACAGATTACACTTAAAATATCGAGGGGAAATCAGACGGAATCCCTGAGTTATTGGATATCAAAGATTTTGTGAAAACAATGTTCAGTTTTCCGCACACACTTTTCCCCATATGTCAAAAGTAACAATCACCGAAAATAGTTTCACTTGGCCAGATGTTCACAGGTTGATTTAGTCGCAAGTGATATGAAAAGAAGGAAATATTGGAAAGGTGTTTAGGGAAGTGGCTGAAAATTTCCTTTCGATAAACAAATGGAGAATTACAAATGGAAGATGGAAAATCTGATAAAAAAAAAAACTCGGAAATGTTCATTTTCTTTTTTTCTCACCTAATTTTCTTGAGTGAAAATATTCGTTGGGATGGGTTGGGTGATAAACAGGAAAATTACATCAATATATAAGGTTTTAGAGGAACTTTGTACATATGAGTGCATATATAAATCATGAATAGAAGAAAACATATGTCTATTGTTGTATATATGGAATTTAATAATAAGATTCACCCAATGCAATGCTCAAGAGTAACTCAAGGTAGGAGTTTAATGTTAGAATATGAATAAATGAAGTGTGTAGTATGAATGAAAGAGGCATTTGTAGGAAATGGTGATTATGAAGATGAGGAGGACAGATAACGATTGGACCTTGAAGAGCTTAAGATTGTAGAGTTCAGAGAAGCGTTTACACGGGAGTCTGTTCCCCAAATTGGTTATTCTTAGACTTTCTAACTGGAACATACTTCTTAACTTTGAAATATGGAGAAAATGAATCCGTGGATGTAATAAGGCGTGTCCTCGGTGTAAAAGATTGAGCCGCACTCTAGTGTAACAA
>OZ038477.1:6324320-6349320 GCA_964036315.1 Acanthosepion esculentum
ATCGTCATCATCATCATCATCGCCGTCGTCGTCATCATCATCATCGTCATCGTCGTCATCATCATCATCAGCAGCAGCAGCACAAATATTATTACTCTCTTCAATTTTGATTCGTAATAATAATAATAATAATAATAATAATAATAATAATAATAATAATAATAATAACAATGCAACACTTAGGGAAGAGCTCGATTGAGACACAGTGTTTCATAATATTTAGCAATGTTTCGACTCTATGCCCGTCTTCTTCAAGTACAAAAATACTAACAGTCTTTGAAGAAACGTCGCTTGTCATGAGAAAAGCAGTTGTACTGATAACCAACAGAAGAAAGCTGACTTTCAGTAGCTGGCCTGAATCGAGTACAACTGAACGTCAGCAGCATGATGGCATCGGGATAATCATTAAAATCTCCATCAGTTGAGTATTTAGTAAGAGCAGTTCATCAAATAGTTTAGTATAAATCTGATGAAACTCGCCTGTCAGTGGGGCCTTAGCAATTTGAGTTTATTATTATTTTTTAAGGGTTGAAAGGTCGGTGGATTCTGGATATTTTTCATAATAATAATAATAATAATAATAATGATTATGATAATAATAACCTATCAAAATACAAGGACCAAGAAATCGAAATGTCAAAAATGTCGCACATGAAAGCATCAACAATTTCAATTTTAGTAGGAACCCTCGGCTTGGTTGTAGAAGACATCACTGGGATCCCTGGTAGCCCAAACCTTAAAGAAGTACAAAAAATGGTACTCGCATATAGAGCCCACACCTTACGAAGGGCTTTATCTATGTAAAATATATGTGATCTTATTTATTTTCTCAACAAATGCTCTGTGGAAAATGTATACACCAGAAACCAAAGGAATTAATAATATTAATCGTAATAATAATAATAATAATAATAATAAACAATAGAAATCCTAATGTAGATCAAACTCTTGCTCATCAGTTGTTGTCAGGATCTAGTCTCAAACAAGAAACGGAACTTGTTATATCTGGATGTAGCGAATTGGCGCCAACAGAGTACTTGCAACGACATTATTGAGTAGCTCAGCCCATACACTAGTCAATCGAATGTCTCGCATTCAACCATTCTGGCAAAGGGAATTTGGTAACTGTTATGGTCCAGGTTAGGACCAAGGAAGAACAACACAAACACAAGAGTAGGAATAACGAAGATATATTACACGGAATAATAATACAAGATGTGGAAGGTGTTAGTATGACTGTCAGTCTGGTTTGGAGTGAACTACTATCGGCTCGACTCGATTCGTCTCCTTCTCTCTTGAGAGGCGTAGTATACATAGTGTTAGGAAGAGTTCATTCTGCAGTAATAGGTAAGGACTTCTCTCTTGAGAGGCGTAGTATACATAGTGTCAGGAAGAGTTCATTCTGCAGTAATAGGTAAGGACTTCTCTCTTGAGAGGCGTAGTATACATAGTGTCAAGAAGAGTTCATTCTGTAGTAATAGGTAAGGACTTCTCTCTTGAGAGGCGTATTATACATAGTGTCAGGAACAGTTCATTCTGTATTAAGAGGTAAGGACTTCTCTCTTGAGAGGCGTAGTATACATAGTGCCAGGAAGAGTTCATTCTGTAGTAATAGGTAAGGACTTCTCTCTTGAGAGGCGTAGTGTACATAGTGTCAGGAAGAGTTCATTCTGTAGTAATAGGTAAGGACTTCTCTGTTGAGAGGCGTATTATACATAGTGTCAGGAAGAGTTCATTCTGTAGTAATAGGTAAGGACTTCTCTCTTGAGAGGCGTAGTATACATAGTGTCAGGAAGAGTTCATTCTGTAGTAATAGGTAAGGACTTCTCTCTTGAGAGGCGTAGTATACATAGTGTTAGTAAGAGTTCATTCTGTAGTAATAGGTAAGGACTTCTCTCTTGAGAGGCGTAGTATACATAGTGTCAGGAAGAGGTCATTCTGTAGTAATAGGTAAGGACTTCTCTCTTGAGAGGCGTAGTATACATAGTGTCAAGAAGAGTTCATTCTGTAGTAATAGGTAAGGACTTCTCTCTTGAGAGGCGTATTATACATAGTGTCAGGAACAGTTCATTATGTATTAAGAGGTAAGGACTTCTCTCTTAAGAGGCGTAGTATACATAGTGTCAGGAAGAGTTCATTCTGTAGTAATAGGTAAGGACTTCTCTCTTGAGAGGCGTAGTATACATAGTGTCAGGAAGAGGTCATTCTGTAGTAATAGGTAAGGACTTCTCTCTTGAGAGGCGTAGTATACATAGTGTCAGGAAGAGTTCATTCTGTAGTAATAGGTAAGGACCCATAACACTTAGTAAGCTCGTAGAGTCGCGCAGAATGATGAAATTACTATTATCTGAAATTTCAACTTTTAGACTAATAGATAAATCCAGACATATCGGCCAGACATGACTGTGAGAACCATATCGAGAATACCTCTTCGATGGATGTTGCAGTCACAGGTTGCAGAAAAAATATATTTGCAAATGTTTATGAAACTGAGTAAATACAAGGACCTTTTATAGAAATCAGTAGAATGTGGCATCTCAAGACAACAACATTACCTGTTGTTATGAGGGCTTTGAAAGTGATAACAAAAGGAGCAAAGAAATATACACATCAAATTCTTGGTCGTCCTAAAATATGTGAATTGCAAAAATTCACATCCAAGGCTACTTCTCGCATTTTGCATAGATTTTTCTCCATGCAGTGAACATAATTACGTCCTTTTTTTCTATCCCTGATTGCACGACACTGCACCTGTTTGCATCTTCTCATAAAAAAAATGGTTCTTGAACTTTGGTTGAGACTGCGGGAAAACTCGTACTACACAAATCAAAGTCTAAAGATACTACTACTACTACTACTACTACTACTACTACTACTACTAATAGGAAATCGAAATCTCAAAAATGTGGCACATGGGAACATCAACATTGCCGGTTGTAGTTGGAGCCCTCGGATTGGTTGGAAAAAAATTCCAGTTGACTAATTGATGGGATCCCTGGAAGTCCATGTCTTAAAGGAGTACAAAAAATTGTTCTCACGAGTCCAGCCCACACCTTACGAAGGGCTTTGTCTATGTAATTTTTGGAAAATGTCATGATGCCATTTCTAAGCTTAGGTCCCTGGGTGAGACCCGGAAAGAGCCGTCGGGAAGAAATATTGTTTTAAGGTGGGCTATATTTATGGAATAAAGTGCTCAATATCAGAGATAGATCGTATGTAAATATCAATATAAATGCGTCCAGCATGAAACAGCCTGTCGCCTCTGAGTGTTGACTTCAATGTTCACTTATATATATATATATATATATATATATATATATATATATATATATATATATATGTGTGTGTGTGTGTGTGTGTGTGTATAAATAAATAGAAAGAATAGTAAGATATATAATCCGTTGTTCTTATAGATATTTTTTATTTTTACACAATAGTGCTCAATGTAAATTTACAGAGCATTAATATTATAAATTAACTGATTTTAAATATGTTTTTCGCTACACAGTAATAACCATGTTTCAAAAATGGAAGTTAAAAGCTTCGAATTTAATTTTGTTATTAAATTGAAGACATCAGTTCAATTTCCTCGTCAAACGAATTTTGGAGTAACTTATTTTTTAAAATTTACAGTTTTAAAGGCACGGCAAAGATTCATAATTGAGTGTTTCCAAAGATTCAGTGAAATCCATATATATATATATATATATATATATATATATATATATATATATATATATATATATATATTAGACAGATAAATATAATATCTGATAATAAATTCTACTGAACTAACTCACCCGCTGAAGACTGGATTATACCTACAAAACTTGAAGTCGAGTTATTGAACGCATTATTTTATTGGCTTACAGTTAATGATGTATTTTCTTAATGCTGCTCACTGTGCATAAAATAATGTTTCCCTTTAAAGTCTTAGCCTCAAGAAATATACTGGTCGATTTTTTCCTTCGAATTACAGTATTTGCCATTATTAGATAGATAGGTAGGAATAGACTGAGATAGATAAATATATCTGAATAGATTGAAACAGATAGATAGATAGATGGATGGATAGATAGATAGATAGATAGATAGATATGAATCGACTATAGATAGATAGGTAGACATGAATCGACTGAGATAGATACATAGACAGATAGTTATGAATAGTCTGAGACAGATAGATACGGATAGACTGATAGAGTATGAATCGACTGAGATATATATATACATAGATAGATAGGTAGATATGAATCGACTGAGATAGATATGCGTCGACTGATAGATAGATAGATAGATAGATAAATAGATAGATAGATAGAAAAAACATAGAAAGAAAGAAAAACAGAGATAAACACATAGATAGATAGAAAAAATATAGAAGGAAAGAAAGAAAGAAAGAAAAACAGAGATAAACACATAGATAGATAGATAGATAGATAGTTATGAATAGTCTGAGACAGATAGATATGGATAGACTGATAGAGTATGAATCGACTGAGATATATATATACATAGATAGATAGGTAGATATGAATCGACTGAGACAAATATGCGTCGACTGATAGATAGATAGATAGATAGATGGATAGATAGATAGATATGAATAGTCTGAGATTGATATGAATAGACTGCGATAGATAGATATATAGCTATGAATAGACTGAGAGAGATAAATACATATGGACTGAGATAGATATCATCCGGTTCACACTCAGTGAGTTTCTGGTTCCTTCTAAAGTTTTCTCATTCATTTTCACTCCCAGTAGCCCTTTATATTATATAGATGAGGAAGATGATACATGTGCACAGAGATTGATAAATATGAATACTCTTATATATATATATATATATATATATATATATATATGTATATATATATATATATATATACATATATATATATATATATATATATATATATATATATATATATATATATATATATATATATATATATCCACTTGCAAAAAATGGCTAAAAATAATGGAGGCCTTACTAATAAAAACAAACAAACCAACACTTAATAATATTAACTTTGAACATGGACATAATATCTTGACCGTGTTTTGAAACAAAAAAAAAAGAATCACTTTATAAAACATACATATAACAAACTATTTCTATTTCTAATTCTAACAGTTTAAATATAATCCTTGAAAATGGCTAAATGTATAGCCGAAAGCGCTCGGATAAAAAGTTTTTATATAATTTATCCTCTGAAAAGATCGCACGAGAAATTATATAAAAAACTAAATAAAAGCACCTTGTCAGTCGTTTTTAATGAAATGTGCATGAAAGAAGGATTGCTGCCTAAATACACAAATATATATATATATATATATATATATATATATGTTGTGTGTGTGTGTGTGTGTGTGTGTGTGTAAAAATAATGTATAAACGTAAATATGTGTATATGCATATGTAGATAGATAGATAGATAGATAATGAACAGACTGGGATAGATAGATAGATAGATAGATAGATAGATAGATAGATAGATAATGAACAGACTGGGATAGATAGATAGATAGATAGATAGATAGATAATGAACAGACTGGCATAGATAGATAGATAGATAGATAGATAGATAGATAGATAGATAGATAATGAACAGGTTGAGATGGATAGATAGATAAATAGATAGAGAGATAGGTCGCAAAAGATGGGAAAAAAGGAAAGAGAGAAAACGATCACTCAGATTTGTGGCCAGAGAGGCATTGCTGGTCATCGCCAACCAGATTCATGACATCGCCGTGTTGTATGTTCGTTCCCCCGAGAGCCAAACAAATAATGGTCAGTTGACAAGCACAGCAGATTGAATGGGGGTTGGAAATGGAGAAAGTGAGGTTTTCAGTAGAGAAGACAACAAGTTTCGAAGAGGAAGTTGTAATGCATCGAAGTGTGTCATGCCAGAAATGTCACTTGAAGCTGAACGGCGAAATATAAACATGACATTTGAATTAAAACATGACATTTAGATTCTGATTTGCCCCCAATTCCAGCCGGAGAAAATATGCTCTCTAATGTTCTGGCTCAGAAATAATCAGACACTCACTGTCACCTTTCTGTTTCTCTCTTTCAAGAAACATACATTGATCTCGGTGCATCGTCAGGAGTAATGGTTAACAAGTCAGTAGACCATAACACTGTTTTAGATGACCTACATTTAGGACCAGTCACTTTCCCGTGCCTTTCTATAAATACTTTCTTGATATTTGTTCTGGTGAACTTTGCTCTATGATATTTTGACTTCATGAATTTAAACGCAGTACCAGATTGGCAACAAGGCCTCACTATTTTACAGCTGAATTGGCTGCATGTAAGCATAATTTCTTTGCTAATGATTTCTTTTCTCGCACTTATCGACTGCGGAACTCTCTTTCGGTTTCTTACTTTCCAGCCAACTTTGATCATCAAAAATTCAAACGCAAAGTCAATCGTTATTTGATATTTTCTTGATTGCTCTTCTTTTATCATTCTCGTTCCTCAATAATGTTTTCTTTTTCATATTCTTTCACACTCAGTAAGCCCTTGTGTCTTAGTGGCTTTATTTCTTTACTTGGAGATGATAAATAAATTGTTGTAGATTCTGGGATGAATCCGATATCAATGAATAACAAACCTCAGGAATGGATAAGGAAAATAAATGTATTAACGTAATAATACAAACTGGTAATAGGGTTAGTAGATCCAGGAATGCGGGTTAGTAGCACGAATATATATATACAGTCTTCGTATTGAAGTATAGCGGTATAACTCCTTACTGAGTCTACGTGCTCGCTAACTGTGACGCTTGCCGCCGTCTCTGTGTGTGACTTACTCTACTACTACTGAACTCTGCTACTCTTCTGTCGTTCCGTCTCGACTCCTTCACTCTTCGGGTATTCACTGGTAGTAGTATATGTATAACTTGGGTGAATCCATTTGTGTGAAAAGGGGAGACCCCTCAATACCCTCCTCCTTAAATCTCTTTTGTGGGGAGTTAATATCTTTACCTTTCTCTTATGGTCGACAATTAGAGGCAATGTAAATTTTCTCTTCCTGCTAGTCCTTCCAATTTCTGTGTCTTCTTGTGGTCTTTGAATCTCAAAAACTTCAAAGATCGCCTCCATCGACTCGTCATTTTCTGCGGGTGACGAGCTTGGCTCTTCAACCCGTCTTTTTTGTATTTAGTCAATATGTTTTCTGTGGGTAAATTTTGCGCCTTTTGTGTACATCACGTTTCCTAATCTGTTAATTATTGTATCTGGTTCCTCATAAGCCATAGTAGTAGTATATGTATACCTTGGGTGAAACCATTTGTGTGAAAAGGGGAAACCCCTCAATATAAATAATAATTGAAATGAAAATAGGAAAAAAGGCCAACCTTACTGTAATCGTAGCAATACTGTAAAGCAAACCATTACTATTGTAGTGAAGTGCGTTTTCCACATATGTAAATTTATACTAGTCAAAGCGAATTTTGTTAAATCAGTGTCCACTGGAAAAAGGGTAGCTCGTAAGTTAATGATAGTGAGTTCGATCCTTACAAGGTGATATGCAAATGAGAGTTCAAACCTGATTGTATTTCTTAATTTGTATTTACTCAAAACGAGGTCAGGTTGTGACACAAGATCGGTTTAATGTGGGGACCCGAGCGCGTACACCAGGTCAAGGAATAAAAATTCCCCGAGCCCCCATAACAGTCGGTTGCGCTGGCCTCGGTGCGTGCACCGATCCTTCTGTCGTGCAATGGGACGGCGCGGCCTCGGGCAGCTGTGCACCTGGGCCGGCACCTCTTTATAATTTTTCTCAGTTGTGACTGTCCTTTGACGGAGTCGCCCCTGAATGCACTCTGCCCAAAGACAAACACGCAACTGAGAGAGGATAAATAGATGTGTTAGAAACTACCCGAAAGAGTAATTTACACAAGGGAAAGCTCAATATATGTTATGGTCCAAGTTTAGGACCAAGGAAGAACAACACGAACACGAGAGTAGAAATAACAAAGATATATTACACAGAATAATAATACAAGATGTAGAAAGTGTTAGAATGACTGGTTTGGAGTGAACTACTATTGGCTCGATTCGATTCCGTCTCGTCCCTCTCTCTTGAGAGGCGCAGTATTCATAGTGTCAGGAAGAGTTCACTCTGTCGTTATAGGTAAGGTCCTATAACATCCACCTCCCAAGCATTTACCTCGCAGGGGTCTTTAATATTTTTCCTCTTCGGATTAATCATCAAAGACTCTGTAAATTTTCTTTTTCTGCTTGATTTTCACAGTTCTGACATTGCTTGAGGCCTTTGCATATTGAATGTGTCAAATATTGTGTCCATCACTTCCTCCTCTTCCTGAGGTAGACCGTTAGAATCCTCTAACAGCCTCTTTCTGATCTGATTTAAGTGCCTTTTATATGAGATCTTCGGACCCTTAATTATGTAAATCACGTTCCCGATTCGTTTCTCTATTGTACTTGGCTCCCAATAGGATGTATTGTTTTTGTACATTTAAAAAAAATTCTCCCCTGGGTTAAATTTTCTTTTTGGTACAAACGACGTTGGTAATTGCTTTGTCTGTTTTGGCAGTAATTTGTCGAATACCAATCTAATTTTTCGGCCGAACATCACTTCCGTCGGTAATAATGCCGATGGCGTAGTACTGTTTGGTGTAATTCTATAGACTTGCAAGAATTGTTGTAAGGCCTTTTCTGTTGGTACGTCATAAGCTTTCCTTAGTGCTCTTTTTAATGTATCTACAAACCTCTCCGCTTGCCCGTTTGATCTTGGGTGATATGGCGGGGATTTGATGTCTTTCACCTGAAAAGTTTCACAAAATTCTTGAAAATCCGCAGATGTAAATTGTGTCCCATTATCAGTGACTAGACAATCAACCACTCTGAAACGAGCAAACAGCTCGTGAAGGCAATTTATTGTAGTCCCAGAAGTAGGTTTTCTACAACGAAATACTTCTGGCCATTTGCTGTAACTGTCTACTGCAATCAAGTAGTAAAAACCATCTAATGGACATGCGAAATCTACATGGATTCTCGACCACGGTCGATCTGTCTTAGGCCATGGCTTATGGATAATCGGAGGTGCCTTGACTGCAAAGGAACAGCCCTTGTATTTGTCCACCATATGTATAATATCTTGATCCATGTTTGGCCAGTACACGTGACTTCGCATTAAGGATTTCATTCTGTTCTTTCCTGTGTGGCCCATGTGAAAATCCCTGAGGATTCGCCTTTGTAGCGTTTTCGGGGTTACTACTCTTTCACTATATAATAGAACATTATCACAGAACGAAAAACTGTCTGATACATGCTTATCATTTCCTGCAATTTTTGTTTTCGTTTATAAATTCGTCATTGACGGCTTCGTTTCTTATTTCCTGTAATGTGACGGGGAGGTTTCGAATTGTACTACATAATGATGCTCTAATATCTTCCTCATATCGTAGAGCTGCGATTACGGAATCTTGAATGGCTCCGTTTTCTTTGGTATTAATCTCGAAAGACCATCTGCATGCCCGATTTTGTTTGATGGAAGATACTCCAATTTGAAGTTATAGTTTAATAAAATAGTCCCCCATATTAGCAATCTATTAGCAGTGTAGACAGGTAGACCTTTCTTTTATCCAAATATTGTCAATAACGGCTTGTGTTCCGTCTGTAAGGTGAAAAATCTACAGTAAATATATCTGTGGAATCTCGTAACTGCAAAAATAATGCCCGGCCCTTCTTTTTCGATTTGCGAGTAATTTTGTTCGGCTGGTAGCAACGTTCTCGACGCATGCGCAATGGGTTTTAGTGTCCCATCCGGCATTTTATGAAGTATACATGCCCGAACACCATAGGCACTAGCGACTATAATTTCCAATTTTGGGTCATAATGCGCTAAAAATAAATCTGCTGTTAGAGTCTTAATGATTTTGTCGAAAGTTTCTGACATTCATATGACCATTCCCAAACTTTTTCCTTTTTCAACAGTTCGTTTAGAGGTGCGCGTAATTTGTGCATGTTAGGAATAAATTATTGATAATAATTTACTAAGCCCAAGAAGCTTTGTAATTCGGCTAAATTTTTGGAGCCGGCAGTATTTTTATTGCCGTGGCCCTTTCTGGGTCTGGTCTTCCTTCTTCGTCAATAATATGGCCCAGATATTTTATCTCCTTCATAAAGAAGTCACATTTATTTTCCTTTACATTAAACCCGTAGTTTTGTATCTGCCTGAAAACCTCTTGAACGTGTTCCCAGTGTTGTTCAATATTTTTGCTATTTATCAGGATTTCTTCAAGGTATGCGACCGTGAAATCCAGTCCGCCTAGCATAGTGTCCATTATTTGCTGAAATATCGCTGGCGTGACCTTGATCCCGAATGGTAATCTCTGGAACTTATATAATCCTTTAGTTGTGTTTATGCACAACAACCTCGAACTTTCCTCATCTACTGGTACTTGTAGGTATGCTTGGGTCAAGTATATCTTTGAGAAAAATTTAAAATAATCAATAAATATACTAAAATAAATAAACATAAACTATAAAGAGAAATAAACAATAAATATACTGAAATAAATTAACATAAACAATAAAGATAAACAATAAATATACTAAAATAAATAAACATAAACTTTAAAGATTAATAAGTAATATATATACTAAAATAAATAAACATAAACAATAAAGATAAATGAACAAAAATATACTAAAATAAATAAACATAAACAATAAAGATAAATAAGCAATAAATATACTAACATAAGTAAACATAAACTATAAAGATAAATAAACAATAAATATACTAAAATAAATAAACATAAACTATAAAGATAAATAAATAATAAATATACTAAAATAAATAAACATAAACTATAAAGATAAATAAACAATAAAAATACTAAAATAAATAAACATAAACTATAAAGAGAAATAAACAATAAATATACTGAAATAAATAAACATAAACAATAAAGATAAACAATAAATATACTAAAATAATAAATATAAACAATAAAAATAATAAACATAAACAATAAAAATAAATAAACAATAAATATACTAAAATAAATAAACATAACCAATAAAGCTGTATTTTTAAAGAATTAATTTTTTATTTATTTATTAATCAGACAGTTTTAACACTTAAACACCATATTTAAGTAGACGCTTCGATTTTATATTTTAAAATAGGATACCCATTATCATCTACCGGCCTGAATATTCGAGAAAACAAAAAAATATGCGCCCTCCGGCAAGATGGGAATCTGCGTTCCCCTTGATAGGAGACGCCGCCGTTTATTGATTCTAACGACTCGGCCACGGAGGGCGTTGCCCTTCAAGCAAGAAGAATTTCCCTTAAAGGCTCTATTCACATTGTGTGATCTGTATAAGCACATCGTATATAACAATAGTTTCTCCTGCGAAGGGGGACGTAGGTTCGCTTCCTGCAAGACCGAACTTTCTTTTTCTTTAAAAAGATATATGTTTGTATGTACAAAGTGTGAGTGGTTTGAACGTTAGACGATGCCAGTCTGAATGACTGATGGGAAGTGGTTATAAACCCTGCCACAGATTGACGTACAACATGTGAGTGAACTTTGACGAAGCAGCTTGGAAGCCTTTGATGGTTGTATTAGCACAATCATTAGCGCATCGATCTTGCTTAAGTATGTCAAATTGTGCACTATGTATATCTTAAGAACGATAACTGTGTTCTGTTCAGCATAGTTACAGTATAAACCATATATGTTCACCGTGTAAAATCACTAATGTGCCTGAGAATTTGACTACAAACAGATTAACTAACTACCCTAGCAGACAGACATACTCAAAACCAAGCAGACATATTATGGGGCTGCTTATTTCAGGTTTATTGTGTTCTTATAATGACAACTGAAATAATTATAGACAAGCAAATGGTTATTTCCTGGTTATTGAATTTTCGTAACGGCCATTGTTGTCGATTCTTTCTCATTAATTATCTAGATCATATAAAGATTGGTCACAATTTTAAGTCGTTCGATGGTTTAGGGGTTGTATTTGAGTCATTTTTATTTGGTATTTACTGTGGTATTTTATTAATTTGTTACAAATTATTTATTATTATTATTAAATTTAATTAGTTATAAAATCTTTGTAGGTATGCAAATATTTTCATGACAACTTCTCTGACGAGCTATTTTCACTGATGCCCCGACTGCATGAATTTAAGCGTGCTACTAGGTTGGCATCTCGGTCCCACCCTTTTACTGTCGAAACAGTTAAATGTAACCGCCTATTCTACTCCAACAGCTTCTTCTCTCACACTTCCTGACAGTGGAACTCCCTTCCTCTTACTTGCTTTCCTGATAGCTATAATCTTCAAATATTCAAATTTAATGTCAATCAGCATCTTATGCTTGATCTTGATCATCGTCCTTCTCTTTATCCTTTCCTCAAACACCCCTCTTTACACTTACTTTCACTCTATGTAACCCCTTGTGTGCTAGTAACACCCCCATTTGGGGTGAAATGCTTAAAAAATGTATTCACTCGTAATATTTTTCTTTTCTTTTATTATTTATGTGTACGATATGTCTTATAATGTGTATGAATGTTCATATAATAAAACTTCCCGGTCCTGAAGTAATGTGACTCTCAAATTTTTGGTTGTATCTGTTTTATTGATTAATTTATTAAATAATTTTTTTTTTTTTTATCAAATAAAATAAATTCTTTCCTGGCGATAAGCAGAAGCATAGAAATATTAACCAAATCTCAAACAACTCTTATCTGTTAAATAAATATATTTTTATCATTCTAGTTATCTCTTAATGGGGTATTGTCGCTACATCTGGGCTGTTTCTGCCCAGTCCACACAGTCAAGCCGTGACAGAGTTCAAATGCGTTTACGAGGCCTTGTGGGTGATGGATTATTTCCCTCCCTGAAACCCCTTTTTACACAGACGAATCGTTGCTACTCTATCGCTACTTCAATGGAAAATATTCAAACGCGCTACATTCCTTCGTTCCACCAGTTTAGACCTTCACAATGAGGCGTCTCCATGCCTTGTAAATGGCGTTGTCAAATCACCCTTATTCTCATCTTATCCAATTAGTACGGAAGAAGTTCCACTCGGATGTGCGGTGCGATATAATGGATAAAATTTCGGAATGAGAAATCAGAGAGACAAGTTACGTGCAGTTACCATTGGGAATAATATGAATTCATCTATTCTCCCTACCATCTATAGGTTGAATAGCAAGACAGACTGCGTCCTATAGCCTTGGTTGGCAACCAGTCTATCGCAAAAATAAACGGCAGCCTATTGCAGGGAATCCTCTGCCTAGTCAGTCATGAATGGAAGGAGTTATGATCGCTCAAGTGTATATCATGTATGGGACTTAAGTTCAACTAAGCTTTATCCACAGTACAGGAAAGACTCCCGTGAGGATGCTTAACTACAATCCTAACCTCTTCAAGTCTACAGTCAACCGATAGCTAACCGACATATTCTCTTAATATTCACCCATTTTCTCTATCCCCCTCCTGTGCAACACTCTCACTTAGCAACCCACTACTTTGAGTGGCTTTTTGGGCCTTGTATTGGATGAACGAAAAACCTAATTTTCCCTATTTTTTCATATTGCTACTAATGTTCCCATATCATACGTCCTTTGCTGTTATGGGTGTTTTTATGTATTTTTGGTATATCACTTTATAACAACATTGTCAGCCTATTTAGACACACACGCGTACCTCTCTCTCTCTCTTTCTCTGTGCATATATATATATATATATATATATATATATATATATATATATATATATATATATATATATATATATATATATATATGATAAAGTATATAGTTTTTAAGCGCAAATGCATATACTTATACATGTTCTGAAAAATGTCAAGAATTTTGAAGTTGTCAGAAACTTTTACACTCGAATTGTTTATGGTGACAAAAAAACATTTCGTATTTCCGTCCATAACAAATTACGTTGTACAAATAAATAAAAAAAAGTACCGTTTAACTATGCAAAAAAAAAAAAAAAAAAAAAAAAAAAACGAAAAAAAAACATTCTTTATAAATTCGTTTTTCCAATTCATAAAAGTTTTTCCATTGGTTATACATGAAAAAAAATATTTTTAATTTTTTGAAGTTTCTCTCACTTTGGAGATAAAAATTGAACACTCTTAAAAAATGAAGTTTACAATCACATTTCTTTTTTTAAAATTTTATTTCAAGAACAAAATAACAAAGTCAGTCTTCTGTACAAAAGTTTCAAACGTTTTTCTTCCATCAAATTGTGAAAATTATTTTTTCCCATGATTCGTAAAAAATGCTTATTCTACGTTCGAATGGTTCCTTAAAAGCTGCATTTTGTCTCGACAAGAACTCACTTGGCAATTCGCTAGCGCGCATGCGCACACTATCATCAACTCAATCGTGCATGAGCAAACAAATATTAACACAATAGCGCATAGGCGCACATAGATATATGTATATACTTACAACATTTTAATTCCTTTTTTTCTGTCACTTAAAAAACATTAATTGTCACATATATATAGACATTCAATTGAAGAGTTCAGTTTGCTGATATGCGCAAAAATATGTACATATATACAAGTGAAAATTTGTACAGATTTTCGTGCTTCTTTTTTTTCATTTCTGTCTAAGACGGATGTATTTACCTAAGCGCACGTTCTTGTAAATCAGGAGAACAGGTAGGACACAGATGCATGAGTGTGTTCTTTGTACTGATACACAAGTCAACCTAATCGATATTAGAGCTTATTCTTTTACTTAGAGAGATAAGAAAATAAGAACAGCAAAAAATGCAAATATGTTGATACTTAGTTAGGACTTTTTACAAATAAATAAATGATATATTCGCACATCAGGAAATGCTTAACTAATTTAAGAAAATTGCTTAATTGTTTGTAATTTTAGTAATATATGTTGATAATAAAAGTGATTAAGCGTGATATAACATATAACATATCTTTTGATACATCTGAACTGCTACAAAATTTGGAGGGATGAGGAAGTATTTGCAGTAATATTAGCTTTTTTGTTTAATTTAAATATCATTTCTATGTCACGTAAGGAAACAGCAGAGATTACAACTTTCCACAGATAAATAGTATCTCTATTTTCCAGATTTCTTTTGGGAAACTTAGTCAAGTGATTTGCCTTCTCTACGGTTTCGGATTCAGAGTTTTTCCTTCTCTTAGAATGGTTGCTATACATACCTACATCATTCAGTCTATCTTGTTATTTAACCTATAGCTTGGAGTTGAAAAAATCAGAATCATCATGAACTCGGCTTGTTGATTCCAGTTTCGGTAGCGATGTTGCATCAGGTAAATTCAAGAAAGTTATTGCCTACACCGACTTTTCCCCTCGCATTTGGTGAAGGGGATCAGCGACAATTCTGTTTTTGATAATGATTGGTAGGGTAGGTATCAAGACAATAGTCATCATACCTTTCGTAATTATTAGGAAAGACCTTTCTTTTTACGTGCCCTGTCATTTCAGGACGTAGGCGATCATGGCTCTCCACCTCCCTCTATCCCTTGCAGCTCTCAACAAGTTCCTTCCCTCTGCTTCCTCCCCCAGATCACGTTCTGTCATCCACCTGCACAAATTCGACAGGTATATCACGCGTTGTTTTCCCTTGTCTTTCTTTCCCTCTATTCGACCCGTCAGTATCAGATTCTCCAGACCCTGCTTCCTCATTATGTATCCCAGAAACTTCAGCTGCCTCTTCCTGATATTAATTAGAAGCTTCCTCCTTGTTTGTAACCTCTCTAAGATCTCATCGTTGCTCACACGATAGCATCTTATAGAGAAGTTACAAACAAGGAGGAAAGAGAGATAAGCACCTTTTCCATTATCGATTAAGTTCGTTCATTGATTTCATTTGCTCATTGAGCTTCCCACAGAAGAGCCATGAAGGAGACAATGTATACGAATCTGGCCATCAAATGTTAATGAATGGAAAAAGAAGCTGATGCTCTTTTCCAAATACTTCTTTTGGCAATTCTCACATCTATTCCACCATTCTTTACATTTTTTAAAATAGTCAGCAAAATCTACTTTTGGAATTGCCATCAGGAATCTAAGAGTGTTTTCCTTAATCTCATCCAAGATCTGAAATAAAAGAAGTAGACCTAATATACGGAGGATCACCTTTTTTTTTAAACAGATTATTCAAATGCTTACAGATTTTTCCATTGTTTAATCAACAGCGAATTTAATTTTTGATGAAAAAGCAAATCTTTCAAGGTGTCAACTCTTGTTTATAATTTCACAGCAACTTTCCCTCACTAGAAACTATGTTAAACTATAGAAAATTGCAAATTATATACATACATATATATATATATATATATATATATATATATATATATATATACGTAAGTAAACGGAACGTCTACAAGCCAATAGACTTAATATTCACAGTTTAAACTAAAAGTAAAAATGGGACGTCTATTTCAAATACAAGTGTCCAGTATAACGTTAGAAGTAATAAAAGTGGCGGATTCAAAATGAATCCATTAATTCACTATACATAGATACATACATACATTTATATATATATATATATATATATATATATATATATATATATATATATATATATATATATATATATATGTATATAATAAAAAAGGCCCAATCATTAATATTCCAGGGTTATAATTTATTACATTGTAATCGTTATCACGATCCAATTCATTAGACCTACAAATTCAAAAAGAAATCGGAAAATATAACTCCGGGTATAAAAAACAAAATTTTAGTGAGAGTGTATGTATGGGAGTGGGAAACAAGTGTAAAAGTGAAATGTACGAAAGCTCTAGAGAGAGGGTGTAACAAAAGAAAGAAGAACAGGAAGGCCTAAAGATGAAGTTGGGGATTAAAATTTAATAGAGAGAAGTTTTAAAGAGAGGAGTTAAATAACGGTTTAAATGAGTGAGATACAGATAAATATGAATTATTTTTCGATGCATAATTCGTTACCGATTCGCTGACCTAAAATGAAAAAACAGACACCGGAAATGTGTGTATACTTTTGTGGTGACACTATGCACAATAAAAAACGATATGATCTAAACTTAAAATCCAGAAGATGAAAGAGTGACAGAGAGAGAGAATATATATATATATATATATATATATATATATATATATATATATATATGCATGTTTGTATGTATTTGCGTATATACAAGCTTATTTCTCTCTCTCTCTCTAACTATATATCTCTCTCTCTATATAAATATATTTATGTCTAACTATCTGCGTGTTTCTCTGTATGTTAATGTATGCGTGTACATGAGTATTTACCATTATATCTGTTTGTGTGTGCGTATAAGTGAGAGTTTATGATATATATGCATGTGTAAGTGTTTTCTGAATGTATGGTCTCCCCTTTGTCACTCATTGCTATGAATTATAACGAAGCGTAAATATTCGAAAGTCTATTTTACATTATATTTTTTCAACTAATCGTTTATTATTACTTTAATGTTTGCAGAAATGAAAAATCTGTAAATTGCCTCCAAAAACGAGGAACAATTGCCACTGTAAAGGAACGAAAATTAGCCGGCATAAAACTCAATGGAAAAATTCTCAGAAATAGCACAAGAAATTGGGCGATGTGGAATCAGTGAAAGAATGGTGGGAGAAAGAAAAGTGTCGCAGGATGAAATTTATAAAAAGAAACAGGATGCAATGAAATATAAGCAAATAGATAAACTGTGTGGCAAGTGATGATAAATAAATACTCAATGAAAGAAAAGCAAAATTGTAGAAAATTTGGGAATGGAAAAATCTAATAAAAACTGAAATAAAATAGGAAAATAATTTAGAGTTGAAAAACATGTTTGAAAAGAAGAAACAAACAAACAAAGTACTTAAGAGGACGAATAAGTAAGTGAATGAATCGAACGTGAAGAAAAATAAGAAGAATAAATAAAGAAATAAAGTATGATTACGAGAAGGAAAAATGAAAAGGAAAATAATAAAATGAATTGAAGTGAAGAGAAGACGTTTTATAAATATAGAGAAAGAAAAATGTGAAGGATGATTAGGTGAAAGAAAAAGGAAATATAGAGAAAGAAAATGCGAAGGAAAAAGAAAATATAGAAAAAGAAAAATGTGAAGGAAGATGAGGTGAAAGAAAAAGGAAATATAGAGAAAGAAAAATGTGAAGGATGATTAGGTGAAGGAAAAAGTAAATATAGAGAAAGAAAAATCTGAAGGATGATTAGGTGAAGAAAAATGAAATATAGAGAAAGAAAAAATGTGAAGGATGATTAGGTGAAGGAAAAAGGAAATATAGAGAAAGAAAATGTGAAGGAAAAAGGAAATATAGAGAAAGAAAAATGTGATGGATGATGAGGAGAAGGAAAAAGGAAATATAGAAAAATAAAATTGTGAAGGAAAAAGGAAATATAGAGAAAGAAAAATGTGAAGGATGATTAGGTGAAGGAAAAAGGAAATATAGAGAAAGAAAAATGTGAAGGATGATGAGGTGATGGAAAAAGGAAATATAGAGAAAGAAAAATGTGAAGGATGATGAGGTGAAGGAAAAAGGAAATATAGAGAAAGAAAAATGTGAAGAATGGTTAGGTGATGGAAAAAGGAAATATAGAGAAAGAAAATGTGATGGATGATGAGGAGAAGGAAAAAGGAAATAGAGAAAAATAAAACTGTGAAGGAAAAAGGAAATATAGAGAAAGAAAAATGTGAAGGATGATTAGGTGAAGGAAAAAGGAAATATAGAGAAAGAAAAATGTGAAGGATGATGAGGTGATGGAAAAAGGAAATATAGAGAAAGAAAAATGTGAAGGATGATGAGGTGAAGGAAAAAGGAAATATAGAGAAAGAAAATGTGAAGGAAAAAGGAAATATAGAGAAAGAAAAATGTGATGGATGATGAGGAGAAGGAAAAAGGAAATATAGAAAAATAAAATTGTGAAGGAAAAAGGAAATATAGAGAAAGAAAAATGTGAAGGATGATTAGGTGAAGGAAAAAGGAAATATAGAGAAAGAAAAATGTGAAGGATGATGAGGTGATGGAAAAAGGAAATATAGAGAAAGAAAAATGTGAAGGATGATGAGGTGAAGGAAAAAGGAAATATAGAGAAAGAAAAATGTGAAGGATGATGAGGTGATGGAAAAAGGAAATATAGAGAAAGAAAAATGTGAAGGATGATTAGGTGAAGGAAAAAGGAAATATAGAGAAAGAAAAATGTGAAGGATGATGAGGTGAAGAAAAAAGGAAATATAGAGAAAGAAAAATGTGAAGAATGATTAGGTGATGGAAAAAGGAAATATAGAGAAAGAACAATGTGAAGGATGAGTAGGTGAAGGAAAAAGGAAATATAGAGAAAGGCAAAAAAATTGAAGTATAATTAAGTGAAGGAAGAAATAGAAAGAAAAAGTCTGCAGAATGATTTAGTGGAAGAAGATCTAAACATAGCGAGAGAAAAAGAGTGAAGCATGATTAAGTAAAGGAAGAACGGCAACTAAAGAAAATTTAAAAAAAATGTAGATGACAAGTCTGGAAAAACGAAAATCTATATCCTTGACGAATGTTTGTAAAGTTCAATTGACAAAAAGGAGGCAACGGCAAATTAGAAAGAAACATGACAATAATGAGTAAAATAAAATATAAATGCAAATCCGAAAAGCATTCCTTGTTTACGCGGCAGTTTATTTAACTAGGGATTCAACTAATAACTTGTTTATTGACATTATCATCAGAATATTAAAAGAAAATGTGATTTCCTTAAAAACAAAGGTAATTGTTCTAAGATAAAGCAAAGGCGCAATAAATATCCATTTATTTTATCTCCTTCGTAAAATCTATATGCTCGGATGCTACGTAATTATATACGATTGCCGAGGAATATTTTCTGGATTATTTATTAAACAAAGTGGCAGATTAATTCTAATCAGAGTATTATTAATCTCCTACTGTAGATCGATCCTTATAAAAAGCGTTTATATGGACACTGGGCGGCGAGTGTAAATCAATTCAAACTGTACTGTCATCCAGGATTTTTGACATTATGCTGCATTAAATTAATCCGAGTAAGATATCCAGTGACTCGCCCTGAATCAATCATTAATTAGATTTTCTGGAAAGTCAGTAATAATGTAGGAAGAACAATCCTCATTGGGAACTCCAGATTTTCTATCTCGTACTAACTTAGAAAAATATAAATAATCACTTTGTTATGGCCATCAAGATGCTTATTCAAATAACAAATTACGAAGGGATTATTTCGATCTTTATTATCTCAGTGGTAGCCGCGTACCAGATTAAGACACGCTTAAATATCAGTTATAGCATTATGAAAAAAGATGATTTCATTTAATCTCCATGAGATTTTTGCTTTGCTCCTTCCCGTGCTTGTTGCCGATGGTTGGGAACCCTGGAGATGTGTTACGGTTTTGAATTCAGCGTTGTCCTTCCTCTAGAGTGGTTGCTAAGTTCTTACGACCATATCACGTTGAAATACCGGTTCTTGTTTGATTAGAGAAATTTACAAGCATCATGCCTGGTTAGTAATTAAATGGATGAGGCCTTGGAAATACCAGATGATGTAAAATTGGATATAACAGATACCCCGGTTCGTAATGAGAAATCAGAAAAGACAGTTTGAATTTCAATCAAGTTCGTTACATTCACATATGCGTAAATAATCTTACGAAATATGTGAATCCACCTCTTTTCCTACAGCTATGGGTTAAATAGTAAGTCTTGTATAGAAAAATCATTGTTACATGTACATGTTCTTTCCGACTCTTCCAATATTCCTTATGCCAACAGGGAAGAGAATCGCTCACCAAACCTCATGACAACGACAAATGAAGTCTGGAGAAAGATCAGTGAGGTCAGTGCACATTCTTCGGTAAGCACACACGCACACGCACGCACACAGAGAGAAATAAACACACACAGAATGAGGGAGGGAGGGAGAGAGAGAGTGAGAGAGAGAGAGAGTTCTATGATGTGACTGGTTACTAGCCACAGATACAGAGCTAGCCTGTCCTGCTATTAAACATAGTTGGGAGGAGAAAATATGATGACATCATTTTCATAAGGTTATTTGAGAATCTCGCAGATTTTCTCATTCAGAATCGCTATTACACCACCTGCACACCCATCGTATTATTTAGAATAAGTTAAATTAGTATGTGAAGGTTTTGACCATTTCAAGATCTGACCGATAAAGAATAAAACAAATTTGGAAGTAAGTTTTGACCGGGAAAGTTTTAGCCTCCACAACATCACAGTAGATAATAAATGTATGACAACAGCAGGGGAGTATTTAATAAATATATGACAAGAAACAATAAACTGACAATGATTAATTCTGTGTATGTATTGTGTATAAGAAAATAGAAAAGAGGTGGGCGGTAAGGAACGAATAAAAGAAAGAAAAGAAAATGAAAAGGAAGAGAAAATGCAAAATAAAGGAAAAAAGCTAACAAAGAAAGAAGGAAGAAAAAAGGAAAAAAACAAGAGGCATCAAAGAAAAAGAAGGTAAAGAAAGAAAGTGTAAGAAAGAAAGAAAATAAAAAGTAAAGGAGAGAAAGCATTAAATAAAAGGAGAAAAAGACAAAGAAAAAAGAATGGCATGAAAAAAAAAAGAAAGAAAGAAAAACGAAAGACGAAATATAAGAAGTAAACAAACAATATAGAAAGTGCAATAATAAAAAAGAAGGAAAGAATAAAAGGAAGGAATACGACAAAATGAAAAAAAAGAGAGAAAGGCAGCAGGGCAAAAGGGGAAGACGGGGCGGAATGGAGAAGGTAGAAAAAGAAAGAGAAGAACAACGAAAGAGTCAAAAATTTCTAAAAATATCAAAGAAAGAAAGAAAAATATTGGAAAGGAAAAAATGTAAAAATCCCCCAAAATTAAAGGAAAGCAAAATGGACGATAGAAAACAACGATAAGCGCACAACTGTGATGACATTTGCAAATCTAAAAGAAAAAGAAAGAAAGAAAGAAGTGAAAAGGGAGAAATAATAATAGACAGGAAGAAGAGGAGGACGAAAGAAAAGATTAGAATGAATTATTATATCAAGCAAAGAAATGAAAAGAATAATAGAAGCTTTAAACATTCATAAAAATGTCATACATACATACCGCGCAAATTACTATGTGACTATCAATCTCTCTCTCTCTCTCTCTCTCTATATATATATATATATATATATGGAGAGAGAGGGAGAGTGAGAGAGAGAGAGAGCGAGAGAGAGAGAAGAATATGGACAAAACAAACAGTTATTACTCATGAAATGAGGGTTCCACCGCCATCGCAAGGATGTGGAAAGTACTTTCACAATTTATATCCTGAAGCCAATATTGTTACATTGTTTTTGGGTCTGAAAAATAAAAAGAGTGCAAAATCATCATTTATTATATCTTCTACATTATTTAAGAAATCAAGTGTGTTCTACCTGAATTCTCAATGTCTTAAATCGTGCTATATAGAAAACTATAGAAAACTATATCTGTTGCATTTCTCTTCATCTCATTTATATATATATATATATATATATGTGTGTGTGTGTGTGTGTATATGTATGTGTGTGTGTATATATGTATGTGTGTGTGTGTGTGCGTGTGTGTATTTATAATTCTCTCGAGCGACAATCATGCCAGTCAAAGAGAAGAGAATAAAAATCCAGGAAGATTTTCAAAATTTCTCATGCTTACATAAAAACCTCATCCTCCGCATAAAACGAAAAGTCTCTTAAAAAAAATAATGTCAAAAAACAAATCACAGCAAAAAGAATAAACTGCAAAAAAGACGCCACAAATAAATTATGCTGTGAAGCCATTCAATTGTTTGTGAATTTGTGAAGACAGCGAATCAGAAACAATTTCCAAGTCAAATTTACATATATAAATACTTCCTGCAAATATAGAGAGAAATATCCCTGCATTTATAGCCACACATTTAAAAAGAAGAAAACATTTGCGATCAAACATACACATATGACAAAAAATAAAAGCACGTGGAAGGAGGTTCAACCCAATCAGATAGGTATTCATATTGAGATATGTGTATATATCTATAAAGCTGTATGAGACAAATTTGCTGTTCCTATTCCATAATGTTCGAACAGAGAGATAGGTTAAAGGGCGCGTGAATTGTAACACGCTGTAAAACGTCTATATTCTAGCCATGAAAAGCGGTCCACAAAGACGTTCACCAAAGCCAAGGGAGATTACCTATTGTGTCCAATCACAGCGACGTTGCATTGTTTTCTGCAAACCAAAACCAAGAAACAGCAGACTGGGACAGTCTTCTAAAAAAATTTAGAACCCCAACTTAGATCCGCTTTCTTTGATAACTTCTGGGAAAACAGGAAATTGCGGCATCTGAGAAAAGTCTAAGATGCAACTTACGAAAAAAAAAAAAAGAAAAAAGGCGCGTTTGATGACAAAGGCCAAAAGTTAATGAGCTCTTTTCTAAAAAAATAGTACAGAACAGCAATGCTCTATTTTCCCTTTAAAGGAAAGCACAAATCCTCACTAAGATACTTACATGACGCTCTCCTTAGCCAAGCGGAAAAGCACACTGGATCAAACGGTGGTTTCCCCTCAAAGGAGGACGTACGTTTTATCCGTGCCGGAGTGAGCATTTTCTTGTTGAAGTTTCTCGAATGCAGACATATTTTAAAATCACGTACACGCATACATTCACATACATACACGCAGACATTTAGACAAATGTACACACACAAAAACATATATATATATATATATATATATATATATATATATTAATAAATATACATATTATTCCTCACTGTTAATAACTATATTTATTAATATATATTAATGGTATCAACAAATCAGTACTTGATCTAATATAACAGGCCTATTAAGTAGATATTAACAGTGAGGGATTATATATATATATATATATATATATATATATATATATATATATATATGAGACACGTTGCTAATACGTGCTAATACCCTTGATAAAGTTCTGCATCCTCATCTTCTCCATCGAGCTATGGGTAAATAGCAGGACAGTCTGGGTTCTATAGCCTTGGGTGGCAACTGGTCTAGAAGAAGTACAACTCTGAATTCAAAACCTGCGGAGGGTCGTTTGAGGACCCTGTGGCACGTAGTGCACCAAGTCTCTGTATTCGGCCCTTGAAAAAGTGTGGTTGGTTCTGCACAAAACATTCACCACTATAATCAAATCTCATGTGCTGGTGTCGGGCTGTCAGTTTCATAGGAACTGATCTGCTTGACCCTCATCCGTCGAGTTCGATGGGAGAGTCGAGTATATATATATATATATATATATATATATATATATATATATAGCGCATAAAAAGCAAGAATTTTTTATTATAGGCCATGATAGATTTAAAATAAAAGCACAAACACCATTCAAACGGTTTCGTCCCCTCTCATCAGAATGGTTAACGGGGAAGACAAATTATGAAGAAAAAGAAAGTCTGTCGCGGATGACGTGAATGAATGGATGGGGAAGAAAAAATAAAAGTAATACCAGCAAAGATGAGTTTATTGATATTTGCAGCGATATTTTATATCGTAGTAATTTAACACCTCTGACTATACCTGAAGATGTTTTCGTTAAACTCATGAAATTTGCCACCATGTCTGTCGATTTTAGTTTCGACAATATCATGTATCGTCAGATCGACGGTGGGGCGATGGGTTCTCATTTGGGTCCTGTTTTGGCAAATATTTTTCTGGGTGTTTACGAAGAAGGCCTACTGTTAGGTTCTTCCCGGCCCAAGGTTTACTTTCGTTATGTGGATGACACTTTTTGTGTGTTTAACCATGAATCGGAAGTTGATCAATTTTCCTCCCTACTCAACGGTGTTCATCCTGCCCTTAAATTTACGGTAGATAAGGAGGTCACTGTTTCATTTCCCTTCCTAGATGTTCTGGTTCACAGAACTTCTTCCTCGTTCATTGCTTCTGTGTATAAGAAA
>OZ038477.1:6359320-6369320 GCA_964036315.1 Acanthosepion esculentum
CTTCTTCAGGTGATTGGAAATTCGAACCGAGTTTAGTTTTAATTATCAGAATTCTTGTTTAATTTATTTTAATCAGTTTATTATCAGCTGATTTATTGACAGCACCTGCGTTTATTAAACTTTCTAATTTTTCCACTCCCATTTTTGTTAAAACCGATTTTTAACATTTATTACGACATTTCTTTGGCATCTGGCAGTATATGTGTATACATACATATATATATATATATTTGAAACTTTTAAAACCCTTTATTCTACATTGAACATCATCACTTGATAAGACACCGTAGGTGTTGAAACAAAATGGCTATTTTTGTAGTGATTTTATAACATATTTATGTTATAATTTTTAAATAAACAATTATATATATATATATATATATATATATATATATATATATATATATATATATATATATAAGTGTGTGTGTGTGTATATGTGTATATATATATATGTGTATATATATATGTATATATATGTGTGTATATATGTGTATGTGTTTGTGTATATATATATGTGTGTGTATATATATGTATGTGTGTATATATATATATGTGTGTGTATATATATATGTGTGTGTGTCGATATATATATGCATATATATATGTCTATGTGTATATATATATGTCTGTGTGTATATATATGTGTGTGTGTGTATATATAGATATATGCATATATATATATGTGTGTGTGTGTGTGTGTGTGTTTGTATGTATGTGTGCGCACCCACACACACGCACAGTCAAGTGCTGACCTACACACGCGCAATGGCCCGGCACAATTGTTACATACAAAATTAAGTGAACTTAAAAATACATAGCCAATGATGTAGACTCTATGTTACGGGTGACATTTCAAGAAATCAAGCGCACTGAATACAGTTCATCCTGAAAAAAAAAAAATATATATATATATACAGTTGCGGACAAAATGTTTCAGAACGGCATTGTTTTCGTCAGAAAAGTAGGTATAAGTTTTTATCAAAGTTGTTTTATATTCTATCATTTTCACAGACAATACATACCATATTAATTGTTATTTTCTGAGATTTTGGTGTAATTTGAGAGGATAATTCAAAAGTTATGGATGATTTTATCCTCTCAAATTACATCAAAATCTCAGACAATAACAAATAATATCGTATTTATTGTCTGTGAAAATTATAGAATATAAAACAACTTTGATAAAAAACTTATACCTACTTTTCTGACGAAAACAATGCCGTTCTGAACATTTTGGCCGCAACTGTATATATATATATATATATATATATATATATATATATATATATATATATATATATATATATATATATGTTAATTTTCTTTCAGGATGAACTGTATTCGGTGCGCTTGATTTCTTGAAATGTCACTCGTACATTGACATATTTTGCCCTTTTTTCTTTCAGACTTTCTCGACGGTGTTTTTGTCGCAGAAAGTATTCGCCCTTCCTCGATCAACATTGGAATGGAGAGAGATTTTAAGGACACTCTTCAGAACCAGAGGTAAATAAATCAGTAATCTACTTTAGTCGAAAGAAGACAAAAAGAAGAGAAATATCTTTGTTCTGACTTTTTCTTTGTCCATTTCGCACTTCCTTTTTCTCTTTGCTACCGTAACTTTTCTTTTCTTCTTCTTTTTTATTTCGTCCATTCTAGACTCAACAGCAAAAAATCATCAGAGCAACAAAGAAATAATTTAAAGAATTAAACAGACAAGAAAAGAAGTCAAGAAAGAAATTTACTGAGAAATAAAAAGAAAAGAAGAAAGATTTGAAGAAAAATAAATCAGAGAAAAAGAAAAAAATTGAATGAAAAGAAAGAAAAAAAATTAAAAGAAAAGGTGGAAAAAATAAAAATATATATGAAAATATAAAATAAGTCGAACAGCGTAGAAAAGTAAAGGACATTTAAGAAGAATGACTACTTTAGTATATGTAAGTAAAATATATATAGAAAACAAATAAAGAATGACATCTTAAAGAAAGAAGGAAAAATGAAGGAAATCAAAAAGTTATACACACACACATGCATATGTGTGTTTGTGTGTGTATGTGTGTGTGATAAAATGTGTATAAAGCAAACGATGTAAAAGAGAGAAAGAAAAATGTAAATAAGAGAAACTGTTCACAAAATTTCAGTACGCCGAAAGTAAAAGAAACATTCCACTATTTTCGTTCTGTTGTTTATCGATATAAGTAAATATTCTCGCATGAACAGCGACACTTTTTATAACACGTAAGAAGAAATGGTAAAAAGAGATGTGCAGTGTCAGAAGAGTGTTGATAGAACGATTGACTTAAGAAGCAAGTGAAGAATTTCAAAGCACTGAGCTGTCAGGAATAAAAAAAAGCGCGCGAAATGGGAAAGAAGCTATTTAGTGGATACTGTCGATTCAGTCAATATTTGCTCAAGAGATGGCGGCGAAGAAACCACGATATTGTGACAGAGCGGATCAAAGAATGGGGAATAGGTGCAGTGAAAACAAATGGAAAGAGAGAAAAAAAAGAAAAGAAGAAAGAAGACGAGAAGAAGTGAGGAAAAAAAATAGAAAGAGATGAAGAAAAAGAGCGAAAAATATCAAAGAGAAAATGAAACAATTTAGTTATTTTTTATTTATTCAAACATAGATATTTACTAAGCTTGATTTAGTGTTGTACAAGGCTAAATTGGTGATGCTTTACAGTAAGGTTAACCTTTTACAAGGCGTGGTGGCCAATCGAGGTAGAGGGTTACGTTAGATGTCAATTTGTACGCAAGTGGAAGAGAACGGTTAACTCTAGTCTTGAACAGTTTAAGGTTCTAGTGAGCGTGGCAACATCTTCTTGGGAATTGATTCCACAGAGCAGTGGTGCTTCACGGGAAGAAGCTTTTCGAGTGGTTCTTACTTTTCACCGCTGGAATACCGAGGGAACATATGTGATTTGCTACTATGTAAGGGTCTTTTCGCGAAGGTTTGAATTAGCGAGATCAAGGTATGTAGTTCGTCCAAGCACATTCCGTGGAAAGTGCTTGAAAGGAGGATTGTGTAGCGCTGGACTTTATAATTATAATGAACATCCGCATTCAAAATCCTGTTTTTACATTTTTTACTATCTGAGAGAAACATATTGAGGTGACAGAGTTGTTAGTTTTCTGGTTATTGCATCCAGACTGGAAGTAAGGAGACCGAACTCTAGACAACGCTTAGAGAGGCAGCTCTGATCAACAGTCGCCTAATATAGGAATTCTTGCAGTGCTATGTCGTGCATGGATAGGTGTCCCTGCAACCAATTCAAGTAGGCACAATGAGGCCACACTATGCTGTAGTCGGCGTCAATTTCCAGCCTGTTTATATTTCCTTTGATGACCGGCACCTACTATTATTCTAGCTCTTTTCAGCACCTTTAAAATATATACCCTGACCAATAAACCAAGTAAAATTAAACCAGCAAAAGAACATAAAACATAAACCCCTCAGCCGCTTCAGGAATATTTTAAATTTGTCATAAATCAGCAGACTAGTGAACATTGCGAGTTTATCAAATATACAAAAGTAGAATTCGGACAAAGAAAAAAAAGAAAGAAAGAAAATGAGCAAGCTGTGGGGTAATACGTATTCTTTACTTTTACACTTCTGTTAGGTCCAATTGAAGTATAACTCAAGTTCATTTCAGCCAAGACGCTACGTGAAAATCCATGACGCTCTCATCAGCTGTGAAGTCCTTCAAGTGATCCTCATGAAACGGCCAATAAGTCACTGTGGATTTAAACAAATTTGCCTTTGCAGTTTTTTGTATCAAGCGAAACGTCACTAGAAAAAAGATGATAATATTTGTTGAAATGATTGGTGCAATTATGAAAGCAATTCATTGAAGAGTTTTAATTTAATGAAAGAAATGTAGAAATTGGGTTCAATGCTGAGGTTTTGAAAATTTTGAACTTTATGCTGGTTTTGGATTGATTTTGAATGTAACTTTACACCTGTAATTAAAATTAATATAAATATACACCTGTGTGTAAATCGGAGTTGATTATGGCATTTGCACACTAAATGATGTAGATCTTAATCTAGTAAAAGGTTAATGTGACTTGGATATTCTAGTTTCACGCTATTGATGTCCATCATTATTTATTTCTGAAATCGTAAGGAAGGCTAAACAAAATAAAAATATGATCAAAGGTTGCTTTAAGATTCTTAATCCCAAAAACAAAAATATACATTACACATGTAAAATATGAGATTATTATCTCAAGCCCAAATTAATAAAAAACTTATTGTATTGCAATGAGCCCAGTCAGGTTCCTCAACCTTGCTACAGGCGAAATTAAGCTACCATCCCGCCAGTCAAGACATCGGTTCACACCAAGCTCTGTGATGTGTATAAAATACTGAACAGCTACTGAATCACGTAACACGGAATTGGAAAAAAAGTTTCAGTTTCTCAAACAAGGTGATGCGTGTCACTGACTCAAGTGGATAAGTAACCAAAAACGGTTGCAAGATGTACATTCTTTCTCTTAAAAAGCGATAGGGAAGTAAATTTCCTTACCGAGTGATGTTGTAAAAGCACCGATATTGGTTATTTTTAAGAAGAAATCGAGGATCCTGTTCAAATTAGCTGAGGGACTATCGACTAATTCAATATAATTCAGAATATACGTTTCATCAGATGCATTAATTTGCATTTGACGGTTTGTCAACCCGTTTTGGGTTATTTAAAGCCGAACACCGTCTTTGTATTCTAAGAACGTTTTTACATTTGATTGAATGTTACATAAACCATCCTTTGAGAATAAAAATGATTTTTCTAAATACAAGGCATAACTTTGAAGAAGAGGTAGATTCACACCTTTCCCAAAGTTGTTTGCACACAATAGCCACACATTTTTCTTATTCGATAATAATAACTAGTAGCAAATGGCTCAGATTTCGATTTAAATCGAAGGAAATATTGCAATGACCCAAATATAAATATGAATGCAAATCATTATTTAATGAAGTACAACTGAAAAGATTCGAAACTGACAATTTTTTCTATTTCAGTGAAGCAGACGTTAAACACATAAAAGCATTATCACCTTCATTACTTTCGGTCTTTTTTTCTCTAAATGAAACCAAACGGCCTCACTGGTATGTCTTGAAAACAAATTAGTTCATTTTTTATGTCGCATTGGCAGAGCGTAACGTAAGCACTAATTATTATTATTATTATTATTATTATTATTATTATTATTATTATTATTATTATTATTATTATTATTAATAATAATAATAATAATAATAATAATAATAATAATAATAATAATAATAAAAGGCCGTTACCGAATGAGCAGGGCAACTTTGGACTTTTGGATCGGTGAGTCATTCGTAGGAACAATATGAGAAGTAGAAGTCAAACCGAAAAGTCTAGTATGGCTCTTCCGATGGATAAACATAAAAGCAAACTCCTACCCAAATAATGAATCTTCAGGTCCCATAAGCGGGATAATCCCAATGATGGCTCCGAATTTCAGTGAGCTGAAAAGAGAGACTAAAAGTGAAATCATGACAGCTCAGGAACAAGCCTGACATAAGAAAATGATAGAAGCACGTACCACCCTACAGATGACACAATGTGTAAACAAGACAATGTCATACATTTAATCAGTGGCTGTAAAATGCTGGCAGACAGATAGAGATAGAGATAGAGAGAGAGAGAAAAAAAGAGATAGATAGATAGATAGAGATAGATAGATGGATAGATAGATAGAGAGAGAGATAGAGAGAGAGAGAGAAAAAAGAGATAGATAGATAGATAGAGATAGATAGATAGAGAGAGAGAGAGAGAGTATAAAATTTCGACATAACCGAGTTTACCTTTACTTGTACTGGCTCTTGTGCTAAAACTTTGGTTACAATTGTTACCAAGAATTAGTATGACCACATACCATTGAGTGTGTAATGGAAGGAGAAACTAAGCGAAAGATAGTCTGGGACTATGTTATTGAACACTGAAGATCAGATATAATCATCCTGAGTACAACTAAAAATTAATGCCAAATAATTGATGTGGACACACCTGCTGATTGCAATATGACAGCGAAAACAAATAGGAAAGATCAACAACTACTTTGAACTGAAGGCTGAGATTATCAGATTGTGGGAATACCGGAGAAAATTATCATCCGGGTAATGATTGCGGAAGAGGCCTCTATCCCATTGAAGTTTAAAGAATACGTCGACCAACTTGGCATAAAAAGCACTTTACGAACCTTACAAAATTCAGTCATATTGGGTAGAACAAGCATATTTCGAAATGTACTGTTTGTCTGAGGTCCTTGTGACTTGATCGGCAGGATATTCCCTATTATTCAAGACATCTACGCAATAACAGTACAATCATACATTCAATAATAATAATGATAGTATTTTTGAGTGCGATACTGACGTAAGAGAGAGAGAGAGAGAAAGAGAGAGAGGGGGAGGGAGAGAGAGAGGGAGAGAGGGGAGAGAGAGAGGGAGAGAGAGGGAGAGAGAGTGAGGGAGAGAGACAGGGAGAGAGAGAGAGAGAGAGAGAGAGAGAGAGAGAGAGAGAGAGAGAGAGAAAACTTTCTCTTTAAACCGGAAACATTCCCAGCAGGCAACATTTTCATTTGCTTCCCACGGGAAAACGTAATTGTGTCTTTATCCTTCAAGTAAGCATGGTTTTGAAAGATGTATTTATTGAATGATACTATATTTTAAAAATCATCAGTCTCATGAAAACTCGTATCACATAATTTATGCAATTAACTAAAACAGCGACATCAGTTTAGTTAACTTGATGAGTGCAAAGTAAGGTTACAAGTTGAGTATTATATTTGCATTATAAATCATAAATACATTGAATCAATAGCTTCATTTACTGCTAGGAAAGTTGGCGCTTTGTGTCGTATCTATAATTCAACCATCCGCCCTTGCATAGAATATTGCTGTCATATATGGTCCGGTGCTCCCACTGTACCTCTCGATGTCCCTGACAAAATCCAGAGACGAATATGCAAGATGATGAAGTCCTGATCTGGCATCTATCTACAAGCGCTATCCCACAGACGGGCTGTGGCTTCTTCTCTTCTACAAATAAACTGTTCCGACGAGCTACTGCCGCTGGTTCCCGGATTCCATGAATTTAAATATGCTACCAGGCTGTCATCTCCGTCCCACCCTTTCACTGTAAAAACGGTTAAATGTAACCGTCTCTTCTTCTCAAACAACTTCTTCTCGCGCACTTGCCGTCTGCGGAACTCCCTCCCCCTTTCTTGCTTCCACGATGAGTATAATCTTTAAATATTCAAGTGTAATGTCAATCGACATCTGACATCCTGAGCTTGTTCCCCGTCCTCCTCTGTGTCCTTTCCTCAAACATGTCTCTTTACTCTTGCTCTCAATTCTCTGTAACCCCCTGCGTGCTAGTGGCACTCCCGCCTTGCTTCAGATGAATTGCCTTAAAAAAATACCTGGAAGAAAACTTAAAACATTTAGAAATTTTCAAAAGCATATATTTCGGTGTCCTTTTGAAACCATATAAAATTGGGTTTCTATATACCAATATAGAAACCCAATGATTTTGAACAGATATTTGATGAATTATACTAAGGCTCGCTTATCTCGCTAAAAAAAAAAAAATGAAGAAAATAAATTAATTTTGCAATATTGCATTGATTATATTTTCTGCATGAGTAATATCGAATTTTTATCTGGATATTTAAATATGTTGTTGAATATAAGATAGAATTCTGCTTTTTAAACCAATGAAATTAAAAAAGGCGAGAAAGCTAACTGGAAACAAAAGAAATGAAACAATTATATATTAACACTTTTATTAACCCTACATACCAATGAAATATCCAGTTGTAATTGAAAGAGGGGACATATTCGCTTAATATCATCAAGTAAGGTTTCCTTTTATCCTATCGGAATATCTCACTATAGACGAAGAGAGACCAAACTATGTGACGGATGAATAATTAAAGACATATTTATTTTATTCTACAGAATCTCCGCGTTTCAAGGAAAAGTGTCAACATAAGCAGAACAGAGTGAAAGGATAGTTGGTTTAGTGTCTTTTCTAAAATATTTTTTTTTTGCTTTCCATCAGTATGACTGATGTTAACCTCCAAGTAAGTAACTCATTGCATCTTGTTGGTCAAATTTATTCCAGTAATATGAATTTAAATTATTATATAGAGTCAGTTGTTAGGTTTAAGACTAAGAAGGTTGGTTCATTGTGATGTTAGACCATTTTTCCCGCCAGAATCCGTCTTATGCCGTTATAAATTTACAGTTGTGGTCTATGCATTGAATATTTCAGTCGTACTGCTTTTGTAATGTTTACTAATATTCTTGATAAAATCCAAAACAGAATCTGTAATATTATCGGTCCTGACCCGTCATCTTGTCTTCAATCACTTTCCCATCGCTGCAATGTAGCTTCTCCGCACCATTTTTATAGATATTTTTTATGGAGATTGTTCTGATGAAATTTCGTCTCTGGTACCCTAAAGTACTAGATTGCCAACTAGGTCTCATTTTACAGTTGAAATTGCTAGATCTATCTGCATTTTCTTTTCTAATAATCTCATCTGTCGCATTTCTCGTCAATGGAACTCACATTAGGTTTCTTCTTTTCATGTCAGCTCCGACCATCAAAAAATTTAAATGAAACGTCATCTTTTCTCACCTTGAAACTGTTCTTTTATTGTCCTTTCTGCTGAATAACGTTGTATCAGATTCTTTAACTTTCACTAACCATTATGCCTTAGTGGCTTTGTTGCCTTCTTTGCGTTGAAATGATAAAGGAAGAAGACATCAATTTCAAAGTGATAGAAGCAGTCAGAAATGAAGCTAGATATTGATTTCGTGTTTCGGACTCAAGTGCAAGAGAACATCTCCATATTTCAAATCATCCCTTGTGTCTTTTATGAAAGGTCAGTCAGCTGCATTAAACGAAGGAACAAAATCGTTTTTATCTTTTTTTTCGTTTACAATTGCATATGCAATTCAAAAGTCCATTTAAGCACTGCATTTTAAAAATCCTTTGTCTTATAGAAAAGCGAAATAAATTACCACCTCACCAACTGTCAATCGCAGTTTGCCTTAGCAGCGTTTGATCAAACCTTTAGCGTTCAAACTTTTATCCAGATAAAACGACTTTGAAAAACAGATCTCCACAGTTTAATATAGAAAACCACTGACACATAACCCAAGTATTGAATAATAATAATAATAATAATAATAATAATAATAATAATAATAATAATAATAATACTTTGAAAGTATAAAAAATATAATCAGCTTAAATGATTTCAAACTCGTCAAATCAGTATCTCTCTATGCTGAGGGGGAAATGCTCATTATTTAATAAAATAACATTTTCATCGTCTATTGGAATGATTTTGTTTTTATAGTTTGTTTTTGGGTGCAAGTTAGATATATAGTTTATTGGGGGATGTTAGGATGGACGTCATAACAATGGAGCTAATTCACCCCCTAAATTGGAATCAAATTATGCCTCTTCATCGAAACTCTCTAAGAAAAGAGAGAAGAAAACAGATTTTCAAGATGACGGTCACGCATCCTCACATGTCACTTATCGAACCATCATCTACCAGTAATCCACTGGTCATCTTTTACATCTATTATTATCCAATAAAAAATAAAGTGTAAAAGTTTCGAATTGTGTTTTCGTTTTTTTTTTTTACGCAGATAAGTATATTTAGCACTACAACAGGAGTGTTGCGTTCCCTGTCTTTGAATTGGTTTGTAGTGGACAGTAAATTTCAGTGCCGATTAAAATAAACATTGACTTCATTACAATCCAATCCTACTATTATAATCAACGAAAATTATTTTCTTTTCGGCTTTTTTTAAAAAAGAACTTAAAGAAAAACAAAAAAACAAACTTTGATCACATTTTTAAAGTAGGATGTTGATTTTCCAATTTAAATTTTGTACATATATATGATATTCGCTATTATCTACTTATTTCATCGTTCCAAT
>OZ038477.1:6374320-6459320 GCA_964036315.1 Acanthosepion esculentum
TTACTTCAACATACACACACACACAAACACATAGTTTATATATATATATATATATATATATATATATATATATATATATATATATATATATATATAAAATTCAAAAATACGCTTTTAAGTAGGCGCCCGAGGGGGTCGTCAGTGATGTTTTGACTTGGTTCATCAAGGAGTTTCGGGTCTTTCAACATCATACTCCCCATCACCAAATCGACCCAATCAGGGGAGATCTAACCCTGATTCCCCCTCACTTTTAAAACGCTAACAGTTACTCTGGCCTTTTTAAAGAATTCTACGAAGAAAGACCACGTATTCCGCACATCCGATTGGCTGTTTGTACAACCAATCAGCTGCGCGAACTATTTTTAAATGGCCCGCAGTGGGGACTAGCTTTTTTTTTTTTTCTTTTGATGGATAGCAGCTTCAATGGATAACCGAGGAGGTAATCTTAATATTCCTAAGTTTAATCCCTTCCCTAAGTGTTGCATCGTTTAAATATTGCCGGTTGTATTTTATTTGTTTTTTTTTGGGGGGGGGAATTAAACTCAACCCTACTATTACATTTATCGTTTAGCTTGATTCTTAAAATTTGTTACAGGTTAACCTTAACTGGATTGGTTTTATTCGCTATATTTAAATAATTGTCCATGAACATAGTCTATTTCTTTACACACAATAATAAAATTAGAAAGAAAATCGATAAAGTAAAGTAAGCAACATAATATTCCTCACCATTAAACTATTTACAAATTTAAGGTCGTTTAAATACAGTAGACTACGAAATGCTCCTGGAATATAATAATTATTATACTTCACATTATAAAACTACACACACACACATACATTATAAATACACACACACACATGTATACATATATGAATCGCTTAAAAGTAAACCCTATAAACTAATAATGTAGAATAGAAATAGTATACAAACGATTTAAAACAAAAATCGAGAGAAAAACTCTATAAATACATTATGTACGTGTTATAATTCCGATTAAAAAAAACAAAACAAAAATAAACAAAAAAAAAAAGAAAAAAAACGCTTAAGGTAAATAGTAATTTAAACTACTGCGTATAAAAAGGGTTTAACATAAAAATATATTTACAAATAACACAATTTACCAATTGACATATGTTCGTTGACTGTACCTGTACAAATCAAGTCATGTATTTAAATACATATATATATATATATATACATACACATATATATATATGAAAACGCTGTCAATATTATGTTACCATTATATAATAATTATTTACAGATTTAACTGGCTTAATAATTTTACTTTGTAGTCCAAGAGCTATCACGCTTAATCCATAACCATTTTGCTGTCCTTTCTGCTGTATTAGTTATGGTCCGAATGGCCTTTCTTTTGTTAGCGCCTGCTAAGCCAATATCAGTTAGGGCTTTGCAAAGCGACCTTGCAGCAAAACCCCTTACACCCACCTCGATTGGTAAACAGCTTGATTTCCATCCATTGTTTTTACAACTCGTTTTTAATTCGTCGTATTTTAACATCTTCCGTTCGTGGGCTTCTTCTGCATGCTCTTCCCATGGCACTGTCAGTTCCCACATTATTACTTTCTTAATATTGTTAGAGAAAAATACTAAATCTGGGCGTAAACATGTTTGCACGATGTGGTCGGGGAATTTTAATCTTTTCCCTAAGTCGACCCTTAATTCCCAGTCCGTATATATATATATATATATATATATATATATATATATATATATATATATATATATATATATATATATATATATATATATATACGTAAGAAATTTAGGATAATTATAAAAATAAATAGACCTAATATGTCTATATTATTCAACGAAACATGGTCGAATGAAGATATGTTGCATATATATATATATATATATATATATATATATATATATATATATATATATATATATATGTGTGTGTGTGTGTGTGTGTGTATATTCAAACATGTATTGTTAAATATAACAGATAAGGAATGTCTATTATGTTTTATCATGAGCCTTTCCAAGCGTCGTAAAATGGCTTCAGTTTCGAGAAGAAATAAAGACGAACCTGTCCGACATTTGGATATTTCTTTATTATATTAGTCGTCAATCTGAGCGTTCGGCTCACATAACCCATCATCAGATGTCGTTATATGGACATTACAACAGAGACGTTGACCGTCAAAGTTGACCTCCTGTTTTGTTTACATAGAAGATTGCTATGCGACAATAACAGTCGCAGAATAGCAGGCTATAAATTCTTAATGCGGTTCTATGACGTCGTACATGATCACCTGAGAGAAGGAAATGTTATCAAAAGAACCAGATGTTTAAATGCATTGGAATATATTGTGACTCGGATTGAAATGTAATTTTTTGAGTGTGGGTTGCTTTGTTTTAATATATGTAAGTGTTAATGGGTGCGTTGAAATCATTAGGAGTTTTACCGTGCATAGTATATGAAAGAGTTGAAATCTCTGATGCGAATTAATTGAAATAAGGCATGAGAGATATGTAGGATTATGTCAATATAATTGCCTAATGGTCCACAGGGCAGACATACAGATGAAAAATGAAAGTAAATTATAATCTTTTTTTGTATATGGGAATGTTTTCACATTGAAATTAAGAAAAACATAAAAGAAGATTTGCTCGGTATCAATATGATCTCAGTAAAAGAAAAATATTTTTGTAGTGTATATTATCACATTAGCAAATTATCTGATGCAACTTTTGACCCAAATCCTGGACTATATATTACAGGCTATCTGCGATTTTCAGGAATCGAAGTTTTTTTTTTTAATTATTGTTTCAAACCAGAGCTGTCTTTAGAAAAACGGATATTCGGTGAATTTGATCTTAGAAAATAAAATAAGCAGGAAAACGACGAGGAGAAAACAGATTATTTGCTTTTACCCGCCCCCTAGCCCTGGAAAATGCAATGGAAATTGGAGTTAACGTTACACGGACAACATAATGCAAAAAAAAAAAAGAAGTTAGATTCAAGTAGAATCTTCCCATGCGACAAACCCAATCCACCTGTAAATGCAAGAATAATGATAGCTTCCCTCTGGTGAGGTGCAAATTTGTAACTACCAATATGGTTTACCTGGTAACTGTGAAGGTTGAATCAGAAATGTCCTACATTGGTAGCGCTGAATGTCCATAGGATAAAATATACTATAACATCAAAAACACTATTACAAGAAGAGAGAAAGCCAATCGTACAGTACAAAGATTTCTATGCTTTTGTTGGAACTCAAAGAGTATATTAGAGAAAGACCAAAAGCTAAACACAGAATTTCAAAGAAAGCCTCCTGCCTGCAAGGCATGGTATAAAAGCTGTAGATTCAACCTGGAATAATTATTATGCATTATAAATTGATCCAAGCAGGGTAGGCTATTGAGTAAAAAGTTGGAATTATTTTCCAAATATCAGGCTTGAGTCTACGTAGCTGTGCAAACTGATTTATGAACACTTCGATACATGTATATCGTAGAGAAGCAAGAATGAAGGTATACCTGGCGCTATAAAAATCACCAGGTGTAAAACTGGCATTTGAGTCATTCTTCTTTTGTGTCCTTAAATCTTTTTTAACTTAGGTATATTAAGCTTTTGCAAAAGTGTCCAGCGGTTTATTTCTTTCGGAAAAGAGTTTTCTACAATCTATTGCGCCTTATTTCCAGTTTTCAAAAAAGAATGAACACAGACCCTTGCGGAAAGCAATATATATATATATATATATATATATATATATATATATATATATATATATATATATATATATATATATATATATATATATATTTTGAATTGGACAATGTCCGACAATTTATTTTAAAGACATTTATGATATGTTTAACGTTCTTTTTATAGATACAAGTATTTAAGCAAATGCTCTGTTCTCTGTCGGAGAACGAAAATTTCTATGAAAATTTCTCGGACAATCAGGCCGGTAAATGTTATTTAATACTGTTTACTATAAAACAGAGCATTTGCTTAAATACTTGTATCTATAAAAAGAACGTTAAACATATCATAAATGTCTTTAATATATATATATATATATATATATCTTTGAAAGCGTGAAACTCAGGGTCACAAACTCACATCAATCCAACCAAATATATATATATATATATATATATATATATATATATATATATATATATATATATATATGCGTATATTTCGGCAGCATATTTTCATTAAGAGAGGTTTCGTTAAATCATTTAGACATGCTCCGTCTACTTATTATCGATAGGATGCTTTCTTATTCGTGGATAAACTTTTTGTGCGGTTGTTAAAAGACGAGAGGAAAACACCTTGTTGGCTCATATTTTATTTATTATCGAGTACTTTCGACATAGCATAATATCATCAACAGGGTATTGTTAATTATAGAGTAAGTATTTAGTGTTAATGGTAGTGAAGGACAAAAATTGTTGTGGTCATCGGAAAATTACCATTTTTATATGTGGAGTCAGGAACGCTGTGTCATGGCTCCATAAAAAATATAATGAACATAATACCTTAAGATAGGATCCAATAGGGCATTTTCCTCTCGTCTTTCAATAACCATACAAAAAGCTTATCTGCGAATATGAAAGGATCCTATCGAGAATAAGTAGACAGAATATGTCTAAATAATTTAACGAAACCTGTCTTAATATATATATATATATATATATATATATATATATATATATATATATAGATAGATAGATAGATAGATATATTATAATTGTAGTTCAATATAACGTATTCTAATCCAAACACCCCTTTTAGAAAGAATCTTTAAGTATACAAGTACGGATTTAACGAGAAAAATGCCGAAAATGTTTTTATGAACGATAAAAAAACAGACGGCATGCGTTGAACGGATGTCAAAATTCGTTGAGAAATACACCCTACCCACCCTGAACTTAACCTCTTTTACGAACGTAACTCATAATTGATACAATAATAGTTAATAAAAATGAATACGCTACCGCCCCTGTCTAAAGTATTGGACTTCTCTGTATCCTTGGAAATCAAAAATTATGCATTGTATGTGCGTTTAAAACTCAGTAAATTTAAAAATAGGTTATTCCAAAATTCGCTTGAGCATGAAACGGAACTAATGCTTTTAATTTAATTATATAATTACATTTGAAGTTTTTAGCTTCGGTTTTTGAAACATGTTAATTCGTGTGTAGCGAAGAAACCATAGTTTGAATCAGTTAATTTATAATATTTATGCTCTGTAAATTTACATTGAGCACTGTCTTGTAAAAATACAAATATCAATAAGAACACCGGATTATATCTTACTGTTTCTTTTTATTATATATATATATATATATATATATATATATATATATATATATATATATATATATATATATATATATATATATACCGGAATAAACAAACACTAAAATATTTGTTAAAATCGTACACATTAAAAAACTGCTCAATTTCAAGATCGAAAAATGAAAACTTTGAAGAGATTTAATATAATAAAAAGATAAAACGCTGACTGTAAGACTACCGAGGTTTCGTTCGTCAAGGTCTCGTCAGGTGGTTTTAATCAGCGAAATAATCATTCGCTGATTAAAACCAGCGATGCGAAGAGACAACGCCAGAACTTAAATCGGGCACCAGAAGTAATTGGAGGAGTGGGAGTGGGAGAGATGAAGGAGAGCAGAAAACTTAATCCGTGTTCGTACCTCCCCAAAGGTAACCTCCTGATGTGCCTACATTTGGCATTGATCCCAGACCTTCCGTTCAACAATACAGCGCCAGTCTTGTATGTTGCAATAGCTATCTTTTCCTCTTGACACAGCCTACATGAGTTGTCATTCACTTTATCAGATTTACATTTCGTAAAATGCTCCACTTAATGACTGGGCGTGTTTTATATTTCCCCCTAAAGTTCCAATAGTAGTTCGCCTGTTTCGTATTGTACTTTCGTTTTGGTTTTCTAAATGATGAGGTATGATTATACCAACTCTTTTTTAAATTGGCCCTCAGTACAACCAATGTATTTTTTGCAGTCACTATCATTTTCGACACAAAAACACTACTCCTTCTATGCAACATACCCCATTTAAGGGACAATTATTTTTTATTCTACAATTACATAGGGCTTTATTTCCACCATTCACGTCCTCTTAAGATTTAAATTTCATTTATTTAATCTTTTGATAATATTGCCTAGTTTGCTATTGCCACTCAAGCTCAACTTGACTGTATTACGGCTAAATAACTTGTACAGACTGGACGCTTTCGGGAAGTGCTTATTTAGAAAGCTAAAAACATTATATATATATATATATATATATATATATATATACTTTTACGAATTGCGCACACAGGTGTGTGTGTGTGTGTGTGTGTGTGTGTGTCTGCCTGTAAGTGTATGTTTGTGTGAGTATCAGTTTGTGTGTATGCGCGCGAGAACAAGCAGACACACCTAGATAAGCAATTACAATAAAAGTCAGCAATAAAGACGCGGGCGTGTAGGCGAATTTGTGGCATAAAAACATCTGCAAAAATAACTAAATATCAGTTTCTATATAATTTGTCTGTTATTCACACCAACAGGCGAGATAGGGGACAAATGGCGTGTAATGGCTGAGGATGGCTGGGGCCATCCTCAGCCAGAGGCGGGAAAGCAGCGAATTAAGGAGGCGGTAGAGTCATGATGACGTTCCGCATGCTATTCAAATTCTTCAGCTAATTTTCCTTCTCTTCTCACGCTTTTTCAAACATCGTCTCCAGCCACCACCACCACCAGCAGCCAGGGCGTAGTCACGTTTCGCGTACGTTTTACCTAGTCGACTCTCTTTGGCCGCAACAATGGATGGCTTTTTAAAGAGAATGGAACGAGGTGGCACCGGAATTGGATCGAGCTGAAGAAGAAACTAAAAATAATCGTCTGCACTTTTCGGTGTGGAATTGACCATATTTTAATTGGGCGTCGTGGACAGTAATCTGGTAGATGACCCAAAAGAGATGAGAAGTATAAAGTAGATAATCACCGGAGAGGAAAAAAAAAGTGAATCTCTGTAGGAGGAAAGGTTCGCTATTCCCGGACGTAATGGACAAGATAGTTATGGCCATTGTATATGTCACATATTTCCTCAATGACCTCTACTCTCTTTTGGGGATTGGTATTTACATGTAAATTGTAATGGAATCTTGTGCAGCGTCATTCCGACTTTCTTGGCAGTCCATAAAACTTAATGCAGGGTGACCTAGTTACAATCTGACAGGTATCAATATATGGGATCGTTATTTTTATCCAATCTTTATAAATTCTTTTGTTGTTATAATCTTTACACTGTTTCATACGTGATAGCCATTGATTCCTATCATATAATATGCCTCTAAAGTTTGTTCACAAAGTTCTGATGCTTTTCCTGTGACTGTATGTCCTTGCGAAAGTATCAGCTCGAGTTACACAACGCATTATCTGTAAAATTATGATTTTTATATTCGTTGTCTAGTAACCAAGTTTGACGTTTTCTTCTAAATATTAATTTATGCACATCGCAAAATGACTGCATATTTTATTATTATTATTGTTATTATTATTTCATTGCCTTTGATTTCTGGTGTCTACTCATTTCTTTCCGGGTCCCAACCACAGAAATAAGTTCAGATATGGCGTCATGACATTCTCCACTGAGCAACTGAAAAAAAAAAACAACAAAAAACAACACATATTTTACATAGATAAAGCCGTTCGTAAGGCTGTACTCGTGAGTACAATTTGTTGTATTTCTTTAAGGCATGGACTTCCAGGAATCCCTTCAATGGGTCTACCGGAATCTTTTCCAAACAATCTGATGGCTCCAACTATAACAGGGATTGTTGATGTTCCCATGTGCCACATTTTTGAGATGTCGATTCAAGGTCAAGTATTTTTACAGCTTTTTGAATATCTTCAAAGATACATTGCAGTCTGCAGGGACTGCCATATCAATAAGGAGGTAATTAAATTGTTATTATTATTATTATTATTATTATTATTATTATTTCCAATAATTGTTTCATTGACTTTGTCGATTTACCTCCGGACTAAGTATTTATCTTGGAACAGTCCAGCTGGTACCCTCAGTGCAACGGATATAACTTTATAGAATAAAATATTATGAACCTCATGAAGAAGAATTCGCAAAGGATATATCTTCGGAATTTATATGCTGTAGCCACTTAAGGACAAGGATGATCCTATCTCTCCACAACTTCCTATCCTTTCTACAAGTAACCTGTATCTCCTTATCCTGCTTATTAAATACCTTGTACGTTGTTTCCCTCTGCTCGTCTTGCCTTCAGTAAGTTCTGTGTGTATCAAATTTTCCAAGCCCTCCTTTGTCATTATGTATCCCAGGAATTTCAACATGCTGTTCTTCCTGAATTTAATTATAAGCTTCGCCTATCGTCCCGTTCACAAGACACCCTGATCTTTTGGACAGGAGAAGAGATTCATATTAGATTTTACTAATAAGCTGTTTCCCTGACAACTATAATCTCCAGCTATTCAAATGTAACGTCAATCGACATCTCCAGTTGCCTTGATTTATCCACTATCCTTCTGCACATACTTTCCTCTTTCACTCCTATCTGCTCTCACTCCAAATCTTCTGTAACCCCTTGCCTTGATCTATCCAGTATTCTTCTCCACATCCTTTCCTATTTCACTCCTATCTGCTCTCGCTCCAAATCTTCTGTAACCCCTTGCCTTGATCTATCCACTATCCTTCTGCACATTCTTTCCGCTTTCACTCCTATCTGCTCTCACTCCAAATCTCCTGTAACCCCTTGCCTTGATCTATCCACTATCCTTCTCCACATCCTTTCCTCTAACATTCCTATCTGCTCTCGCTCCAAATTTTCTGTAACCCCTTGCATGCTAGTGGCTTCCAGCCTTGCTTGGGGTGAAAAGCTTAAAAAAAAAGAAAAAAAGTGCAATTTTAATAGCAATTCTATTGTGAATCCTTGACATACAAATTAAAATCTGATATAATATAGAATCAACTGAGTGAAGTCGATGGTGTTTGCACTATTAAATCGATCTCGGCTGTTGTCGTGGGAGTAGCAATGGTCATTAAAATATAAATGCTTGTGGCACTAGTTAAGATTAATGACAAATATGGTGGTTACTGCTGAATATATTTTTGAAAGCAGATTTAATTGTTAATAATAATAATGTTGTGATAGCAACAGCAATACTAACAATGATAATAACAACAATAATGGTAATAACCTATCTGGTTGCTCTGGCGTAGTAGCAATTGAATTTAAAAAAGCGATATGATATGGTAGTACTTAATCATTACTGGAAGATTGGCTATCATTATAACCATCCGTGTACAAGAAAATATGATACGAAAAAAACACTACCAAGATGAAATATTGTCGTAAAAGACTTCAAAGAACATAAAATCTATTCTATCAACCGAATTAGATAAAAATTGGATTTGATAATATATGAAGAAAATCCCAGGAATTCTATCTTAAATACAAAGAATTCTATTCATGAGTACTTCTCCCATACTTAAAATCTTAAATTCAATCTGCTAAATAACTTCTTAAGAAAAAAAATTTACAAAAGGTCTCAGAAGAAAAATTTGGTTAATGATTGTCTCAAACAATAACTGAATAAAAATAGTAACAGAAAAATGGTATAACAACAACAACAACAACAACAACAACAACAATAATAATAATAATAATAATTGGTCATCTTGTATCAGGTTGCACGATATTGGCACCCACTGAGTATAAAACCCGGCATGACAGAGTGGGCCAATATCTGCACTGGAAAATATGCAACTTCTACGGGAAGGAAACTGAAAGAAACTGGTACGAACACCACCCTGACCCGGTTACGGAGATAGGACCTGTTACAATTCTATGGGACTACACAATACACACTGACAGTCCAATCAAAGCTAATCGCCCAGACATCGTTATTAGAGACCGCAAAAAAACAAATTGCCTCCTTATTGATATGGCAGTCCCTGCAGACTGCAATATATCTTTGAAGATATTCGAAAAGCTGTCAAAATACAAGGACCTTGAAATAGAAATCTAAAAAATGTGGCACATGAGAACATCAACAATCTCTATTGTAGTTGGAGCCCTCGGATTGGTTGGAAAAGATTCCAGTAGACTAATTGAATGGGTTCTTGGAAGTCCCTGCTTCAAAGAGAAACAAAAAATTGTCCTCACAAGTACAGCCCACACGTTACGAAGGGCTTTATCTATGTAATTTTTTTTGTCAGTGGAAAGTGTCATGATGCCATTTCTAAACTTAGGTCCCTCGGCGGGACCCGGAAAGAAATGTGTAAACGCCAGAAATCAAAGGAAATTTAAAAAAATAATAATGATAATGAATAACCTTATTATACACCGGAGATATCTGTCATGGCTTCTAATCCTAATTGACTGGAAGTTTTAACCTGTACCTGTTTTTCCTTGGTGAATTAAGATGGGCTATCCAGTTTAGTACCACAGATTTGCTTGTCAGTTGCCTGACCGTAAGCAGTTGGGCGTGTCTTCTAGGCGCTGGCACACTGTGCATCTCTGTTCATTGCATAAATACTTTGGCAAACACTGTATCGGGTTCGTCTGATTGAATTTAGTTATCTGGCATCTCGACTTCACTCACTTTCACACAGACGTGACGTGGCTTCCCTCTGTCTGTTCTATAAATATTTTCAGGTCAGTTGTCCGAATGACCTTTCCTCCTTGGTATCTTGATTCCATGAAGTTAAGCGTGCTACTGGATTGATAAGTATTTTTCATCGTTCATAATATTGACTTAGATGTAACAGCAAGTTTTATTCTAATATTTTCTTTTCTCGCACCTCTCACCCGTGTAACACTTTTCCAGATTCTTGCTTCCGTGTCAACTACGGTCCTCAAAAGGCATCAATCGCAGTCTTCTGTCTTTTGATTCTGTTCTTTTATTGTTCTTTCTCCCTTCCACTCTGACTAAACCTCTTACCTCTTTGTGGCATTATTGTTTTACTGTTTTTTTTTGTATTTTCTTTTAAATAACAAACAAAAAATAAATGAAGTTATTTCTACCTGGGTTCACCTGAAATCCGTTTATGCACCTCTTTTATCAAAACCTGTTAACATATCACATGTATTTGGATTTGATTCATTTGCCTAGTAAACACTTATATTTGTACACTTACATCACCTTAGTGGCATACCGTCCTATCGATCAATAACTGTAAATAACTATAAATATGGAAGCAACTGAATGAAGTCGATGGTGTTTGCACTAAATCGACCCCGGCTGTTGTGGGAGTAGCAATCGTAAGAATATGCAGCGCAAAATAGTGATTAAAATTGGATTGATAAGCGCTCCAAATATAAACATCTGGAAATCGATCAATTAATAATAATCAATCAATCAATTAATTAATTAATAATAATAATAATAATAATAATAATAATAATAATAATAATAATAATAAATGCTTAAAAAAGAAAGCAAAGACAAATACAACCGACCCGACACAGAAACAATGGCAAGATAAACCGCTTCATGGCCAATACTCTGACCGTACCAAACAAACTAATGTAGACAAAACCAGTACCCATCAGTGGCTACGTAGTGCAGGGTTGAAAGCTGAAACTGAAGGTTTTATCCTTGCTGCACAGCACAAATGCTTTTAACCAGAAGTTATCAAGCACATATACTAAAATATTGTGTTATCCCAAAATGCAGATTCTGTGATAAATATCCAGAAAGAATTGATCATATTGCTTCAGGTTGCACGATATTGGCACGCACTGAATATAAAACCCGGCATGACAGAGTGGGTCAATATGTGCACTGGAAAATTTGCAACTTCTACAGGAAGGAAACTGGTATGAACATCACCCAGACCCGGTTACGGAGATAGGACCTCTTACAATTCTATGGGACTACACAATACTCACTGACAGAAAAATCAAAGCCAACCGCCCAGACATTGTTATTAAAAACCACAAAAAAGCCTCCTTATTGATATGGCAGTCCCTGCAGACTCTAATGTATCTTTGAAGATATTCAATAAGCTGTCAAAATACAAGGACCTTGAAATCGAAATCTGAAGAATGTGGCACATGGGAACATCAACAATCGCTGTTGTAGTTGGAGCCTTAGGATTGGTTGGAAAAGATTCCAGTACACTGATTGAAGGGATTCCTGGAAGCCCATGCCTCAAAGAAATACAAAAAAATTGTTCTCACAATTACAGCCCACACTTTACGAAGAGCTTTATCTATGTAAAATATTTTTTTGTCAGTGGAAAGTGTCATGATGCCATTTCTAACCTTAGGTCTGTGGGCGGGACCCGGAAAGAAATGTGTAAACGCCAGAAATCATTGGAAATAAAATAATAATAATAATAATAATAATAATAATAATAATAATAATAATAATAATAATAACCACAACAATAAGAATCACAACAACAAAAGTATGACGTTAATAATAAGTCAAAATGTAAAGCAAAACGTTTTTAGCATATATCAACTAGGAAGATTTGGTTAACAGTGGTTAATTGTCATATCTGCGATAATGTGACCAGTGAAATACATCATAATAATGTATGCCAGAAGCAGTAGGATGGACGAGAATCACCATGAGATGTTTTATTTGAGTGATATTTATAGAAATCCTGATAGCAGTTGTGTCGGTATTAATAACTGTTAAAAGTCGTGGGTGGGGAGTGAAGGTGGTAAAATGGTGCGTATGTCTGAAAGCTGGTGGTTGTGGCTGGTTGGAATAGTCTTGGCGATAACTGATGGCTGGTGTGTAGCTGCTTGTGCGTGACTGAAAATGCTTCACTTTTGAGCTGCTTCAGAATATCCACCTGTCGCAACTAAGACATCTTTGAAGACGCATGCACGCTCACGGTCACACGTACGCAAAACGCATAGGCATACATTCCCACCGTTACACCCTCACAAACAAATTCCCGAAACAGAGCGTGCAGACCAATTTTGATGCTGACTTGAAATATTGGAAAATCCAATGCGTTCGCTGAAGACATATCAAAGATACAGTTTTTGAAGAAGGCGGTAAAAACGTTATCATTTTTTAATTATATTTTTTTACCTATTTTTTGAATGGAAAATTATTATTATACATGTATTTAGGCAACTTGCTAGCTCTAATTCCAATGATTTAAACATTGTATTATCCTGCCTTCTTCCGATGTTTGTACTTGGATTCAATGGAAATACGGTAGCAATAAGTGTGTACCACTAAAAAGAACTAAACGCGATATCCCTAGACATTGGCGGTGGAACGAGGACAATTTTCCTCTGAAGGTTAAATAAAGGAATCAGTTCAAAATTTTGTGTAGGTTACCCGGGTCGACATACACCTGATGAAGGCCAGGGGGCACAACGATAGAGGAATTGCGATAACAACACAAATGATGTCAATACTTTGCATGTAAATAGTTTAAATAATATTATATATATATATATATATATATAAAAGTGAACATTGAAGTCAACATTCAGAGGCGACAGATTGATTCATGCTGAACGCAATCGTCAGGCCGCCTGATGATTGCGCCTAGCATGAAACAGCCTGTCTCCTCTGAATGTTGACTTCAATGTTCACTTTTATATTTATATTTACATACCCTCTGATATTGAGCACTTTATACCGTAAATATAGCACACCTTAATACTATATTTCTTCATATATATATATATATATATATATATATATATATATATATATATCAGCGAGAGGAATTTCAGAATTTTTAAATAATATATTTTTTATAACTGTCCTAGAAAATTGTAATTTTAGTATAACAGAAGTATACGTTTAATAAACTAACCTGACAAATGTTGTTATGACAGATTGAAGGAGACGGCTGTGACAGTTCTTTGAACACACCCGACTAAACACTACTTGTCATAGCTGATTAGTTTGCAGAATGCAGTCGGGACGTAAAGATAATTTTAGAAGCTCACTATACAATAAAGTTTTCTGTTGACAGAGATGGACATCAAAACTGTCTCTCTTCCACAGTCCGGACCTTGCCCCTTCTGGTTGTTCCCTAAATTGAGGAATAACATTGGGGAAGACACTGAAAAAAATGAAGGCGGCTGTGACAAGGATCCAGGACACGTTCACTTTGAATGACATTTATGGCACCTTCACGAACGGGCTGAAGCGCTACCACCAGTGCATTGAAGTCAGAAGATTTTATTTTGAACGAGATTAGTGTTTTGTACTTCTTTCGAATTAATGGATGTCACCCCTGAAAAAGTCTCAAAAACATACGGAATCCACCAAGTGCATAGGGATTTTCCAAGCGTAGCTTAGATGTGACACAAGGCCGAAATAAATAGCACACGGTGAGGACTGAACTCCCTACTCGGTCGTAATTGTTCTAGAGAGACAAGCTTGCTAACCATTACATCACCTCGAGGTGTCTAAATGATTTTCTAAGCGTAGCTTAGATGTGGCACCAAGGCCGAAAGTATGGGGCATCCAGTGAGGATCGAACTCACTAATCAGTCGTAATTGTTCTAGCGAGACAAGCATCATAACCATTACACTAGGTCGATGTGCCCACGTCTATATATGTGTGTGTATTGGGAGTGATTTTATTTGTCAAACGAAGAGTAGATAATCAAATGACAAAATAGAAAATAATAAGTAAATCGTTTCCTCTCTAGAAGGAAATTCAAAATAAAGCCTAGAAGAAAATTAAGAAAAAGCAATAAAAAGAGGAATGCATCGACATTTGTTGAAAGTCAAAAATGGAAACATTTAATGCTAAGTCTCCCTGTGTCTTTAACCGATTCAATGCAAAATTGTAACCGATGTTCGTTGTGTTTCTTATCCTATCCATATAAGTCTGGCGTCATTGATTATACCATTATGAGTCTAAAGAAGGTTCATTAATGGACGACACGCAGGAATATATATATATATATATATATATATATATATATATATATATATATATATATATATATATATGCATATGTATATATGTATATATATATATAGAGAGAGAGAGAAATATATATATATATATATAGGGAGAGAAATCATTATATATATATATATATATAAAGAGAGAGAAATAATGATATATATATAGAGAGAAATTATGATATATATATATCTGTAAATCATGATATATATTGAGAGAAATCATGACATATATATATATATATATATATATATATATATATATATATATATATATATATATATGTATATATATATATATATATATATATATATATATATAATTAAAATACAAGAAGACTAAACGATAGACCAGCAAAAAATAGACTGAAATTAATAATAAATTATTGACAAAAATCAAGGAACACTGTCCCATAGGAACTCATTAATTCCTATCAGAATTATGGGAGTGAAAGAGGAAAATCCCGGAAAGAAAGATAAGCTGGCTGAAAACATTACCAAGAAAGGACAAATTGGATAATGTGACGCGGAACTAAAAAACACGATCCAAATTCAAAAGAAAATACTATAATCAGCACAAAACAATTCCATGCGACACATCAGCAAATACAGAGAAAACCACTCAACAGAGGTAAGAACACTAATACATACACTACCACACACAAACACTTCCACACAACAAATACAATTACGAAAATATACTTAACAGGACGCAAAAATTCTTTAGAACATACCATCACATCATGACACAGACAAACATAAGTCAGAATACACATTCACAAAACTAACACTTACAAATACCACCTAAAACCAAATCTAACAAACCACCACCCATGTCAAGGAACACAAGGAACACAATAAATATTCCCTTTCACATACAAACCATACAGAGACAACAAATCCAGAAACATCTGGAACATCCCTTATCACACCAACAGACACACCTACCATAGAGTCATCTAAAAACAACAACCCCAATTTTACCAAGAGAAACTCTCACTGGGTAGAAAACCCAAAACGAGAAGAGAGAGGTGAAAAATATGTGGAAAGAAACAATTATTATTTTTTAGAGGGCCCAGTCCGAACAAGAAGACCAGTTTAGATGACACAAAGTAATAAACCTATCTACGTATACACTTACAAAAGACGAAATCAACCTATTAAAATTGAGCCTAAATTTCTGCCCTGCTCCGAAAAGCAATATAACAGACCTAAAAAAGATCTTAGAGAATTTGAACGCAAACTCAGACTAAAAGAAACATTTAATAATAACGAAAACATTATAGATGACTCATTAGTAAAAAATAAATCCAATTTCTCAAACAAAAATAATAATACGAATGAGCTAAACATATTTTTGAAAAGTCACTAGAACCTCGACCTACAAAACAAATCCAAACCATTCGACAAACAAACACAAGCTTTTGAAAAAAACATAAAAATAACTAATTATAAAGGAATCAGATAAAGGCAACGCTATAGTGATCATGGCCAAAATATACTATAAAACAAAAACTCTAGAAGCACTAGGGGATAAGAACAACTACAAATTAATCGACAGCAACATAGACAAAAATATTATATAAAAAATTACAAAACTCTGCGCAACACATGACAAAATATTAACAAAAAAAGGAAAAAGATTTCCTAATAAACTTTGCGCCAAATAAGTAATATCTACGGATTGCCAAAAATTAACAAATCGGGTGAAATAAAAGCAGCTATCCAGACACAAAAATACGAACACATTAACTTCCCAAACTCCAGTGACCTTATATTCAGACCCAGGGTATCAAGACCAGCCTGTCCAACTTGCCGACTCAGTAACTTAATATACACAATACTACAACCATTTGCTAAGCAGACTAAAAGCTACATCAGAGACGATATTCACTTCCTTAGCTCCATACCACAAAAAGTGGATCCGTGAACACTTATGGCTACTTTTAACATTAGTAGCCTATATAACAACATACCCCATGGATTAGGTAAACAGGCAATCTCAGTTTGGATTGAAAAACACCCAGAAGCACTACATCCTAGATTCAATAAGGAATTCTTTTTCAATAGTATAGACCTGATTCTAAACAGTAACCCATTTGAATTTGACAACAAAAACTATATCCAAATCATAGGTACCGCAATGTGAACGAAAAGAACACCAACATATGCCACCGTAACATTTACTTACCTAGAGGAAAACCTCTATGAAAAGATAGAACAAATATATGGGGGAATATAAAAACTCACTTCCTTGTATCTTGGAAACGATACTTAGATGATTGCTTCATTTTTTGGGAATCCTCTTGGGGCGATATTAACCAATTCCACAGTCTACTTCAGAACTTACACCACAAAATCAAATTCATCCAAGAATATAATTTTAATGTATTACCATTTTAGATATACACATTAGAAATAGAAACAACCACATAATCACAGAGATCTACCACAAACCGACAGACACCCAACAATATCTTCATCTCAAGAGTCATCACTCAAAAAGCTGTCTGAAATCCATCCCCTATTCCCCAGCACATAGGGTTTGCATTATAGTAACCGACAAACACCTCAGAAAAACCCGTCTAGAACTATATAGAACTCTAAAAAACCGAGGCTACCCCATAACACTAATAAACAAAAGTTTTGAACTAGCAGAAAAACACCATTGGGCCAACTCCGAAATCGAAAATAACGTAACGTCGAACAAACCCTCGCATATGTCACAATATACAACAAGAACAATCCAGAACTATTTATAGAAACTATAAGAAATCTAGACTTACTTATCAAGAATGACAAAATGAAAAATATACTAAAAACAAACAAAATAATTAAAAGCAAACGTCAATCTAAAAACCTAAAACACATATTAACCTCATCCATATTTAACCAACACAATATAAGGGGGGGATTCACGAAATGGAACAAAAAAGGGATGGAATTTGTGATGTTATGATAGAAGGGAACTCCTACACCTTTGTAAACACCACAACTACATTAAAAATAAATAAAAATTTAAACTGCAATTCCAAAAATGTGATTTATGTACTCAAGTGCACAAAGTTTGTGGTATATGTTGATTCATGTGCAAGCTAACGGGGACACGAACGCAATGCACAAAAATGGAAATTGATTTTACAGTCTGAGGGCTGATGTGGGGATAGAGGACATCTGTCATCAACACATCTGTCATCGCCACCACTAAGACAAAACCTAATGATTTTATTACCACTTAGGCAGTAATTCACTTTTGCCAACAGTCCGAAAATGAATTCAAGGCTCACTACAAATACAGAAAATGAACAATGAAACATTAAAAGAACGTAAGCAAAATTTATTCCTTTAAAAATTGATTCCATTAATTGGCCTGAAGAAGGTCACAAGACTAGAAACTCGTGTAGCTAAAATATGACGAATAAAATATAATATATACAGCAAAGAAAATCCACATTTTAACCAAAAGCGTTTGCGGTTTCTCTCTTTTTTTAAAAATAAACATTTTTCTCTCGTTGGAACAATTATAAACTTTTCCCCATATATATATATATATATATATATATATATATATATATATATAAAGAGAGAGTGAGAGAAAACATGATGTATATAGAGAGAATCTATTCCATGATATATATATATAGAAATATATATATATAGATATGTAGAGAAAGAGAGAGAGAGAGAGGGGAGAGAGAGAGAAATCATATAGACACTCAGACCTAAGAGGTCTCGTTAAGGCAGAGGCCCTAAAAGATTGCTCTCCTCCCAACGCCCATAATAATATCCTAACAACAAAACTAAAAATCAACGCAAAATATCTAAAAAACAATTCCAATATTGTCATCAGACGAGCCGACAAGCCAACACATGTAATTTTGGATAAAGCTGATTACCATAAAAAATTACGAAGCCTTATTGATGATCGATCTAAATTTGCAAAATTAAACAGAAACCTCACGGAGGCCGTACAAAGATTCGCCAACAAACTGATAAAATCGAATAACGCCGACGTTGGTTCCCTGAGAGTCGAAAAATCATCGGAGACTACCAACCGGGATACTTATACGGAAATATAAAAATAAGCAAAACCAGATACCAGCTACGACCAATCATTTCCCAGATGCCAACCCCTATCTACGAGATATCAAAAGTACTTAATGTTATCATTATGCAATACCTACCCACCAAATACAGCATCACATCAACCCACGAAATCCTTCAAATTCTAAAAAGTATAAAACCAACCCAACGTATTTTAACTATTGACATAATTATTAAATCAGTGTACATAAATAATTCCATTCCACCTCCAGCCATCAGACCAAATATCCTCAAAAAATTATTCCATGCTGGCACAACCAAAGTCCCCTTCATTGTCCATAATAGCAAAATTTACACCCAAACTAATTTATGTCCGCTATGTAGACGCTATTTTTTATTTCAGCGAAAAGCAAACAAAAATAGATAATCTCAAAACGACATTTGCAGAAATAAATCTAACATTAACTTTACCAACGAACCGAGTCATTCTTAGACGTTCTCGCAGAAAATAGTAACAACACTCTCTCCACCACATTATATAAAAACTCACTATTCATCCCCTCGTCTACTTTTCCTTAAAGAACCCAACAATAAAAAACAGACACTAGTTAATGGTTTTCCTAACTACCTCATCGACCACCAGATTAGACTATTTCTTTCTGAAGTAACTAATAGTGATACTGAACATACAGATAAAAACAATAACATTAACATCTACAAAAGCCAAATACACGTCAAATATAAGCAACATGAACCTTCACTTAGAAATATCATAAAGAAATAGACCAACCCAGTTGGCCCCAACAAAAAAATTAAATTATCTATTAAAAAAATTAAAACAGCTAACCTTATCATGAAAATAACAACACACCTGCAAAATTAAAACTACAAACAACCAACATTATTTACGAGTTCAAATGCCCATTAAAAAACAGTGTTCCTGATCAAACCAAATTCATAAATAATTACATTGGTCACACCACTACATGCCTATCCAGACGACTTACGTTACACCTATCCGACAACAGCTCCATTAGACCTCATTTAAACACACACAAAAGCCTAGCAGATTCCATCCAAAACATACTAGTAGAAAATACAAGCATAATAACCTCATCCACATGTAAAAATTTATAAATAATGGAAGCCCTAATAATAAAAAGTAAAAACCCAAAACTCGGTAAGAATAACTATGAACATGGCCATAATGTGCTGACCGTGTTTGGAAAACAAAGCATCTTTATAATTCAAGATACACACAAAAAACATTCAGCTAAAAGTAAAATAAAATCATACTTGATAATGTCCAAAATGATTGCCGAAAGCGCTCGGAAATTTTGAACAGTTTTTACACAATTTGTGTCCACAAACGAAAACACATAATCGAACACAATAAAAATTAAATAAAAAGCTTAATCACAGTTCCTTTTCTGTCGGCTTTAATGAAACATGTATAAAAGAGGTATTGATGTCTTGTCTAAATATACAATATTTCGGTTGAGCACTCTGGGGAGGATGTGTGGGTCTGTAAACAGTGACTATTACGGCTAATAATGCAAGACTCTTCGGTAAATCGAATCGAGTGCTGTGTGTTTATCTAAAAATAAATACGCTTTAATTCACCTTCTTCTCTGCCGTGCGCCAACGGCTTCAGGGTAAAATTTCCTACTGACGCGAATTCAGCCGGTTTTCGATTCTACCCAGAGGCAACCGGACGTCTAGCCACACTGATGAGCTGTGATACAGCGAAACAGTCTGTCTGTGGATGACAGTATATATATATATATATATATATATATATATATATATATATATATATATATATTATAAATTAACTGATTTAAAATGTTTTTGCCCTACACAGTAATAACCATGTTTCAAAAATGGAAGCTAAAACTTCAAATTTAATTTTGCAATTAAAAAGATTAGTTCCATTTCATTCTCAAGCGAATTTTGGAGTAACTTATTTTTTTAAATTACAGAGATTTAACAGTAAGGGAAATTCATAATTTACTATTACCAAGGATACAGAGAAATACAATCATCCAGAGAAGGGGTGGTAGCGTGTTCATTTTTATTAACTTTTGTTGTATCAGTTATTTGTTACGTTCGAAAAAGGGGTTGAGTTTAGGTATGGGTAGGGATGTATTTTTCTACGAATTCTGACGTGCGTTCAATGCATGACGTCTAGGATTATTTTTAAATTTTATTGTTTACGGCAAAATTCTTTCGGCATTTTTTCTATTTGTATACTTAAAGATTTTTTGGTGATGTTAGGTTAGAATACGTTTTATTTAACTATAATTTTAAAATATTTTCACTTTTAATTTTTTAATAGACTATATTTTCTTTTTAAAACAAGTAAATGTAATCGAATTACAGCATATAAACTTATTTTTCAATATCAAATATAAGTATGTATATTACCAGGTCACATTTTGTTTTCTTTTTGTTTTTAAAAATTTACTTAATGAAAATTTTTTGAAACTGATGGCAAAAAAGTAGCCATTTCATTTCTCTGATTCAGTAAATTTTTATTTTTTGTATTTTTATATTTTATACATAAACCTAGTAATATATAGTTTCTTATGTATGGACAAAGGACATGGGTCAATTATTGGCCAAAATTTTGTAGCTTTTCTTATTAATTTCATTTTTACTTGATGTCTTTTTAATGTATTCTTTTTAGTGTCAGAAGTACTTTGAGAGATATGTTTAGGTTAGAATACGTTTTATTTTATTTAAGTACAATTTTTAAATGATGTTTAGGTTAGACTACGTTTTATTTAAGTACAATTTTAAAATATTTTCACTCTTAATTTTAATAGAGTATATTTCTTTTTAAAACAGTATATGTAATAGAATTACTTACATTATAAAATTAATTTTTAATATCAAATATAAGTATGTATATTACCAGGTCGGATTTTAAAATTTTATTTTTAAATATTATTTAAGGCAAATTTTTGACAATGACGCCAAAAAATAGCTATTTCATTTCTCTGATTCAGTAAATTTTTATTTTTAATAAAATTAGTAATATATAGTTTCTCATGTATGCATTAAGGACATGGGTCATTTAATGACCTACACATTCTAGCTTTTCTTGTTAACTTCCATTTTACTGTAGGTGTTTTATTGGATTCTTCAGGTGCTAGAAGTACTTCGAGAGAGATGTTTGATTTCTATATTTATTCATCCTAAATGAACATTGATGTTGGTTGAAACATTTTTTGAACTCATGGCTTGTGCAACCTATATTGATTTTTATGTTTTCAGGATTTTTAATAGAAGAGATATTGCATTGGTATAGTAATGATTCCGTGCAACATGTATTTTGTAGAGGACAGTTGTGAGGGTTTCTACAGTTACATAATTTTTGTGTATCATCATCTATTTTTATTTTTATTTTTCTATTGTCTAAAATCTTTTGTTTCTGGTCTAAGTGTTTATTTAAGATATTAACATTATGTTTCTTAATAATTTTTTCTAAGTTTTCAGTACAGCTGTAAATTAATTTTAGTGTATTTTTATTGAAAATAATACTTAATTTATTTTCTCTAGGAAAGTGTTTGAATATTAATGCGAGGAATTTTAGTCCCAATTTGTTCTTTACCATTTGGTTGTATGGGGGTGTATACCAAATTATTTTTCTACTTCTGTTTTTTGTATGCTTTCGATTCTCATTTTTGATATAAGTTCGTTTTTGGTTTTTGTAGCCACTATCTTTTAGAGCTTTATTATAGAAATTAATATGTTCATCGAAAATCTTTTCATTTGCTGAATTTGTACTTATTTTTTTCGGATAGATAAAGGTATAAGCTTAATTATAGAAGGGGGTGATTTGATTTAGGGTGTATATATAAAGGATTGGTATTGGGTTTTTATAATGTGTATGTATTTTTCTTTAGATCTAATGTTATATCAAGGAAGTTAACTTTTTTAATTTAGTGCTAACCTTAATTTTTAAGTTCATGTTTTTAAATTCTTTGTATAATATCTTTCTAATTCCATCTATTTTAAAGTTAGTAAAGTTTTTAATATCCATAAGTCTATCGTCTCTGTATAAACCAATGTCAGTTATATTAATATCACGGTACGCTGTAAGATTGTATAAAATAAAAAGACCTATGAGATCAGAAGACTCAGCTGAGTCTAGTGATCCCATTCTTTCTTTTTATTTAATTATATATATATATATTGTGTGTGTGATACAAAACTTTATAACTGCCATAAAAAGACAAAAATTATTTTTTATTACCACTCATGTTGATAATAGATAAAAAGTAAAACTGAAAAGCGGGCAAGCTATCCGGTTTCGAACCTTGCTCAACAGAGCTAAATCCTAGGTTAATAAATTAAATAGGATTATCACTAAAAAAATTGGATATGTATTGAGTCTAAGTTTCAAAAATGTCTAGTTAAGTGGGGTAAGTAGTGGCAAATTGCCCACTGACATTTCCAATTTAATTAGACCCTAGTGTCCTATTCACCCCCATCTCTATGGCTTACCCAAAACTCATAAAGTTGGGGTACCATTGAGATCTATTCTATCTATGATACATGGCGTGAATAAATGGCTTCCTACTATACTACAGCTTGTTTTGGAGCACTATAACTCTGCTTGTATTAAAGATTCGTTCGAATTCTCTGCTTTTATGCAGCGTTATTCGTTGATGGATACATTGATGTGTTCCTACGACATCTCCAGTCTATTTGCCTGCGTTCCACTTGCCGAGACTATCGATATATAATGCAAATTATCAAGAAACAGAACAAATTCATTAAAAATAAAGAAAAGAGTACTTTTATGTAATATCAGTCCTGCTATTAGACAGTGAATGCTGGACTATCTCCTCACAGATGAAGAAGAGATTTGAAACAACAGAAATGTGTTTCCACTGAAGGATGGTGAGAATACCATGCAACAAATATCTAAAAACTGGAAATAAAAAGAACATTGATATTTATCATTAGTAAGTGACAGTTGAAATTTCTAGGGCACATAATAAAGAAAGACGGTTTGGAAAACTTGATACACACAAGAAGGATAGAATTAACGAGTTTGAGTAAATGGATGGCGGAACAAGGTTTAAGAGAGATAAAATATTATTAAAAGCTAGAAAGGACATGGAGGGCTATGATCGCCAACATCCTGAAGGGACATAGAATAAGAAGATACAGTTTGCTATAGTTGAAAATAATGGAACTGAACTGTTTAGTCTCAAAAGATCATTATTATTTTTTCCTTTTGGTTGTAAGTCAAGCTATTCGGCCCTTTACGTCTCAATTCAGGGTACGAGTTTGTTTAGCGGCCCGGTTTCCAAAGAAGATTTCAACATTGATAGTTTGATCACTGAAGAAATGGGCTTAAAGTTCTTAGCACCTATGCAACAAAAATGTTTCTGTTTTACAGAACAATAAATCTCTATCTTCATCGTAATGTCCATATTGATCTTTCTCTCCTCAGCTCTTAATAACTTCGAGGCTATCTGATTTCTTATGTAGCACTTTTGGCACTTGTCTGTTTTAAAACAGACATAGAAAGTATCAGTGGGTGTTATTTTTAAATGTGCGAAAAATAGCGACATTTACATATATTTTAACGACACATATCATTGGACAAGTAATGTGTGAAAAGTGGAAATAGTCGAAAGTAAAGAAAACTCTAGAAAGCCCTTGTGTAAATAACACGTGATCTTGGCTGCAGTAAATATTTGCTTGGTGTAAGTTATCATCATCATCATAAGAGTAATCCTCTAAGAAATGATGTAATATTTGTGAGAGAAACGCAGTTGTGCTTATGGTCACATTGTGCTGAAACTCTGGTTCTTGTATAATCCACGCAGTTAAACAACGTTGAGCCAGGTCAGTACCTAGATGAATGACCGCTTTTGAATATCAGATGCTGTGAGCTTAAAAGGGCGGGTAATAGCTCGGAATTATTAATCGTAGAGCCGAGTTCTAATTCCATTGAGGTTCGTTGGTTTCACTTACGCGCAATACTTTTGGGAAAGGTATGAATGCATCTCTTCTCTGCCAGTTATGGGAGGGGACACTTATATTTATCACTAGTAAGTGACAGTTGAAATTTCTAGGGCACATAATGAAGAAAGAGGGTTTGGAAAATTTGATACTCACAGGACATATTGAAGGCAACAGGGACAGTGGCTGAACCTATTTAACGGGTTTGAGTAAATCGATGGCGGAACAAGGTTCAGGAGAGATTAAAAAAAGTATTACAAGTTAGAAAGGACAGGAAATTGTGGTGGGCCATGAACGGGCATAAAATAAGAAGATACTGTTTGTTACACTTGAAAACATAAATCTGAACAAGTTACTCCCAAAAGAACATTATTATTGTTTCTCTTTGGTTGTAAGTCATGCTATCCGGCCCGCTACATCTCAATTCAGGGTGCGAGATTGTTTAGCGGCCCGGTTTCCAAAGAAGATTTCAACTGTTATCACTAAATGATTATTATCTCAAAAAAGAACATTATGAGAAAACAATGCCGCATCTGTTTTTTCTCGTTTTCTTTTTGCAACGATGTTCACCCTTTACAAGATCCAACAGCCACTCGAAGTGTTACAGACTAAGAAGTATCACCCCCAATCAAAGTTATAGCCACCAAGACGCAAGGTGCCACTAGAAGTGAGACAAAAAGAAAAATCTTCAAAGGAAACTGGCACCAATTCCTAAACAGGAAACAATGGATAAACCGCTGCTCCTCTTCAAAAGATGTGGGAGTGCGTGAACCGGACAACAGGCAAACCTATTTACTGCTATTCAAGAAAAAACAATTTAATCCCAAAAGAACATTATTATTGTTTCTCTTTGGTTGTAAGTCATGCTATCAGGCCCGCTACATCTCAATTCAGGGTACGAGCTTGTTTAGCAGCCCTGTTTCCAAAGAAGATTTCAACTGTTATCACTAAATCATTATTATCTCAAAAAAGAACATTCTTACAATCTAAAAATGTTTTTTATTATTAAATAACCTGCAAAGGGTTGATAAACCGTAGAAAATCAATCAGTGAATCAATCAAAGAAATGCCTTCCTTTCTCTGAGATGATCAGCAAGTTAAGTGAAAATCATTTATTATGTAATTGAATCTGATAATGAAACTTTTGCCTCATTATGGAAGTGGTTTCTTCAAAATACCCAGAATGAGAGTCTGCAAAAGATGACAAAATGAATATAAAATGTTTCGTGATTCTTAGAAAACTCCGTCTCATGCCAATTCGATAGTTAAGTCTGTTCGATTCTCATTTGAGAGCCATCAACTTCTGTCTTGTAAGCTGATCGTCTTTTAATAACTCGACAGGCATACATTTAGCAAATGTAGATAATTCTTATTTAATCCATGTCATTAAACAGTCGAGTCAATCCTTTCAATACAGAGATTATCTCATATTTATTTGGACAGAAAATAGAATAGGTAAATCGATTTCAATTTCAGGGATAACACTGTATTTATTTCGCATTAAGACATTTAAGCAAAACCAATTCTACCAGTCATGGCAGGTTAAGAATTACTCTTTTTTGCTCTCATCTTAACACAGTATAACCTCATAGCAATGGCATCCCTATGTGATCACCACTGTTCGGAGAATTGTCACGAAGGACCCAGTATGTTAACCGGAAAATGTCAATTTAAATTATCTTTGAGAGCATATCGTCATGTTTACCATTGTTTGGCTTAGATCAATTCATTTGTTTGCTGAGTTTGATTCACTATGGGTCTTCCATTGCGATGACGTTGTAATTTACTAAGCCTCCAAAATGTCGGGCCATATCCACGTGAAGCAGTCCTTCGGAAACTAGGCAAGCAAATCTATGAGTGACTCGCATTTTGTGACTTTGTCTAAACTGTGTGTATTATGTAGAGGAGAATAAGTTACGCTTAAGTATTTATCTCTTATGCGCCGTGACCTTCAGGACGTGAATTGTCATGGCTCTCTACAATTTCCTATCCTACAGAGGTATAAGTAATAATTAGTTCCTTACTATTCATCCCAGTCCATGTTTTGGCCATCAATTTAAACAAGCTCGTTAGCTTATTTCCCTTTGCACCCATTGACTTCATTATGTCTTGTGAGTATCAAATTCTCCAAGCCCTAATTGGCTTACAGCCGTATAACGTTGGAACACCAGTTCTCGTACGATCACCGAAGTTAAACAATATCGATCTTGGTCACCACTTGAGAATACCAGGTGTTGGATGTGCGGGTGGTGTAATCGATAATGACACGTAATTCTTAATTGAAGTGTCCAGTTCCAATCCCAGTTGGCTTCATTATATTGAAAAATGGTATGAATCCACCTCCCCTCCCTTAATTTATAAGGTTTATATCGCTAAATCATTATTATCTTAAAAACATCCTTATAAGCTAAAAATATTCTTACAAGCTAAAATATTTTCAAGATTTAAATAACCAGCAAAGGGTTGAAAATCCGTAGAAAATAACTAAAATAAACTAAAAAGCCCTCCTTCATCATTATAAGTCCCAAAATTTAATTTCCCTCCTGATTCCAAGCACATGTGTCCGTTTTGTTTCCATGTTCCTCCAATCATCCTCACTGCTACAAATTTCCTTACATATGATTCCAAACACCCCACTACAGAACTACATTTTCATTGCATCAATTGTCCTGTTTATCTACGAGGAAAATGTCCAGCATTCGCTGTCCTAGAGGAAGATTGATATTTAATTTTTAATTGATATTGATGTTTGTGTACATATATGACAAACGTAGGTATGACAGCGAACTTCCTCACAGATTTAGAAGCGAGAGGAGATGCGGCTCTGCATGAGGATTTAGTTGAAATGAGAAAAGAAGGCCTGAAGAATCTAATACTCACAAGGCACGCCGAACGCAGGATGAAATCAGCGAGCAACCAAAAGAAAAAAAGCGATCTAACAGAAAGCTGCACGTGTTGGAAATATATCATGATTTTGAATTAGGGTATTTTTGATATAGCCATTTGTCGGTCATAAGTCTAGACGACTGACAGAAAGGAAACGGCGTTGATGAATGCCTTTTTCATTCGTCCGTGAATTAACGAATCAGAAATTGGCCAGAATGCGAGGAGATTTCTTTTTATAAATGGAGTTTCTTCCATACCAAATATTTCAGTGAGATTTGTTGCCTCAGCAAACAAACGTGGTCAGAAACTTTTACATACTAACGAACAAAAGGATTGGAAGTCTCACTCACTCACGACTTTTACTTTTCCTTCATTGGCAAGTAGTCGGTAAAACTATTGTCTCTAAAACTTCATTGCTGGTCGCATGTTCGGTTCATGGTATTCTTGGTATCCTTCTGTAGGCACTCATTTGCTTCAAATCACTTCTTCATCTGTGTGGCGATTGTCTAGCATTCAGGGCCTTACAGTCGGCAATGATAAGTTTTTAGCGACCCTTGATTACAGCAATTTTGACGTTTGCAATAACACCTCTTCTTTTTTTCCGAAAAATCTTTTAGGCTTTTCCAGGTTAATCATCAAGCGGTTAATAATATTGTCAAGAAATCTAATGAAGCAGGCCATTGTCGTGTGGAATAACGTTCAGGAAGAACAAGCACCGTGTTTGAGTGAACGAAAAGGTCACTGAAGATGGAAGTCATCAGAAACCGTCGTCAGAGCGTCAAAGAGGTCGTCAACAGCATGGACATGTCACCATATGCGGTGAGAGAAACGTTGAAAGAGCTAGGCTATGAAATAAGAGTTGCAAGAAAGAAGACTTTGATTTCAGAGGTTAAGAGGAACAGGCCAAATTTGCCAAAATTGATAACCTTTTCTCTCGAATTCTCTCGTACATTTACGAGAGAATTCGAGAGCAAAGATTATCAATTTTGGCAAATTCTGCCAGTATTCGAATTCGAGACAGGTTTATGTTTGGAGAAATCAGAATGAGACTTGGAACACTGAATATATGCAGGCAACGGTGAAACATGGAGGGATTGGAGTAATTGTGTGGGGCGCTGTCTGGTTTGGAAGACAATCTGAGCTGATTCTTGTTGAGTGGTTTAATGGTCCAAAATACTGTCAAATATGAGAGAAAGGGCTACTCCCACTATTTGAAACCAATCAGATTGACAAGAATGTCTACCTTTATTAGGAAGATGGAGCACCATATCGTGCGAGTAAAGTATCAAAGGCCTGGAAAAAATCGCAAGGAATCAAGTCATTGCCATAGGTAGCCTAAAGTCCTGATATGAACAAGAGAGCACGTGTGGGAGCACATTCACCGAAAACTTCGAGAGCGTGCAACCAAAATCACGTCAGTAGGCAACCCTTAAAGAAACATTGCTAAAGGAGTGGCAAAATTTTGGATCATACAATTGTTGATAACTCGATCAAATCCATGAAAGATCGAATACAAGCACTGAAACTAGCAAATGGAGGACCTTCTCTATAGTAGTTCCAAATACTGTTTATTTATGTTGAGTGGGGATTACGTAATTAAATTTTGAAATTGGATGAAGTTTATTTCTCCTGGCTAAAACCATTTCTTAGGCCACTGTATAGGAGGACTGATATTACAGTTCAGTACACTTTTCTTTGTTCTTTGCTAAATCTTTGTTTCGTAATACTTTATTAGCTTATCGAAAGGATCTTTCATTATCCCAATGCACTTTCGAGTTTCCAGCCTTTGTGAAAACACAGTGATAGCAAAAATGAGAAAACATTTTCGCATATGTTTTTCTTGTTTTCTTTTTGAAACGATGTTCACCCATTACAAGATCCAACAGCCACTCGAAGTTGAGGGTTAAAGACTAAGAAGTATCCCCCCGCAATCAAAGTTATAGCCAACAAGACGCAAGGTGCCACCGGAAGTTCGAGAGATAGAAAAAGTCTTCAAAGGAAACCGGCAACCAATTCCTTAACAGGAAACAAGGGATAAACCACTCCTCCTCTTCAAAAGATCTGGGAGGTTCGTGAACCAGATAATAGGCAAACCTATCTACTCTTATTCAAGAAAAAATGTAAATAATCAGTAAATAAGTAGTCAAAGGTTTAAGCGGAGACGTTAGAAGTGTCGAGTTGAAGTAGAAACCGGAAACCAAACACTAAACAAGAAACAGGGGATAAATCTCTGCTACATTTCAAAAGACCGGGGAGGGGTGTAAACCGGACGATAAGTAAACGTATTGAGGAAAAAACATAGATAAATAGTAAATTTCATTAGAAACAAAGAAAAGAGTCTGGATTGTTATGTGATATCCATACTTTTATATGGCAATGAATGCTGGACAATCTTCCCACGGACGAGGAAAAAACAGAGATAGCAGAAATGTGATTACTACAAAAGGATACTGGAAGTTCCATGGACAGAGAAACAATGAAGTCCCCAAAAATGGCAACACAAAGAACACTCACATTCAGAATCAGGAAGACAAAACTGAAATTCCCTGTACCCACAATTAGGAAGGCAGACCCGGAAAACCTAACCCACAAAGAGCACATTCAAGGCAAGAGAGACAGAGGAAGGAACAAGATACCCACCCACCCAACTAATCTGTGTACATAGATGGTGGAATATTGGATAGGATCTTCAGCAAAGGAAGAATAACTGAAAGAGCCACACGAGGCCCATGGTCGCCTACGTCCAATTTTATTATGCGACAGTGGATCAGAGCAGACACTCTAGACACTAGCCTGGAGTTCAAGCTCCTAACTCGACTCCCGATGCAGAAAGAGAAACGCTGCCAACTGTACACTCAGTATGAAGAGTCGTAGCCAGCAACCAGTCTTATCACCAAAAGCTCAAGACCACGACCTTTATTAAGGCCTCAGAAGCAGAAAAACCTCCAAACTGAAGAGGAAACAAGGGATTTCACCTCTTCCTTTTCAAAAGGAAGGAATGAGTATTGATTGGGCGATATGTAGACATATTTACACCTGTTAAAAAAATAAATGGACTAGACCAGGCGCGGGGAACTTTTTTTGTGCAAGAATGCCACATTGAAATTCATCGGCCCTCATAGAGGTCACATTCACCAAGTGAATTTTTTACAGTTACATATTTTATATCTTAGGTAAATAATGCTTAAAATAGAATTTAATAAAAATATAATCTAATAAAAACAGACATGACAAAACTAAAAAAAAAGCAAGACATGTTCAAACAAATACATTATTCACCTTTTCGACAAATTAATTAATGACTTTCTTGAGGATAGCATTTTGATATCAAACTCTAACGTGGTACTTTTTAGTTGTAATTGGTCTTCTAATTGTTCATCTGTCAACTGTGTTCTCAACAAATTCTTGATTTGTGTCAAGTACGAGAATGTTGATTCACAACACTCTTTTCCTCCTCGCTGATATCTTATGGTCTAGTCACTAGTAAGGAAATGTAACAAACCAGAGTGGAATTCGAACTCAGCTCTCCAATTTCTCAGTCCAGTCCATGACGTCACACTGCGCATCCCAGTTCAGAGTACATATTCTATTAAATGCGGTTACCATAGAAGAAGGAGTTTCACTGTAAATAATAGTTCGGGTCAGGAAATGAATCCCTGCAATTCTGGGTTCGCTCCTCCTCAAAACTTTCATGTCTGCTTTGTGTTTGAATTAGGGAAGTCCGTCCTGGGTAAGACGATAAACTACATCTGACAGCAAGGTCTCTGATTAAGAGGTTTTGAACCACCTCTTAATTGCTGGTGTTCCCAGGTCTACCCTAACCTGGGGTGGTAGCGCCTGTTAAGTTCCCAGCTATGGGTAAATAGTTAACCCCCAAACTGGGGTCAAAACACTATGAAAAGTGTAAAAGGTTTTAATACCAGCAATACATTTTTACAAAAAATTATTACCAGCAATAGATATTTTGAAAAAAATATTAGCAGCAACACATTTTTAGCGGCAATAAAAATCTTGTCGGCATTAAATAAGCCATTGAGGTGTTGATATGCCGTAAAACAAAACAAACCAAACCAAACGTGAGGAAAGTGCTGTGATCATCAATAATTAAAAAGATAAGTAAAACTATTTTATCCCAGATATATAGAGTTAAAACATTTTACTGATGCAGAAATTCATCTTATACATAGGAACTGTAAAGATTCTTGGGAAATCGATATAATTATTGGCAGTCCTGTTTATACGTGAGTTTAATTAGGTCTACAGGTAAATGGTTCTCATTTATACTTGGATCTAAAGGTCATCCATCCCTGAGTTCACTTATACCTTTGTGTAGGTGTTTTAATCCTCTTCAGGAGATGCAGTCGTCTTATTGTAGGTATTATCATCAAAGCATCGGCATTCAAAATACAAAACTTCTATTACAACTTCATGAATATTGTTTTTTGCTTGTTTAAACGTAAAACTTTCCTTATTGATTTCAGGCTTAAATGAATTATCGGAGAGCCATTCTTTATCAGTTCACAAAGGATTACCATTATGATACAGGACTGACCGTCATTAGATAAGAAGATGCCGTTCACTTTATTTTTATCGTTTCTCAGTCACATGACTGTATAATAATATATTCAATAAATAAGAACGGTTTTCTTTCTTTTACTTCTAAAGTCAAGTAGCTGAATCTGCAAAAACAGTTTAATCTGCTTTCTGTGGAGAGCTCTTTTCGTTCAAATTAAATTGTGAGAACTATTTTTCTCGCCAACAGTTCAAAGTGAACAATATGGAAGTTATTTGTTTCTCTGTAAGGATAGAGTACTTACGCTTCCAAAGATTAAACAAACGAACGCAACCATATGCAAATTCATTTTAGCATTTGAGAATATATCCCGATGTGGATTTGCTCAGTGAGGTTTTGGCTGGATTTATCTGTGGTCGGACATTTTTGCGGTAAAGTATAGAAGTGCATCAGGTGTCAGTCTCGCATCTCGGATATATCGGACTTGATTCTATCAGAAAACAAAGAAATGCCATTTTTTCTGGATTGATTCCCTTTCCTCTCGTTTTGTCTCATATGTTCATTAATGCTTTTATTCTTTTCGATTTAATTAAATTTGTTTTTCGAGCCTCACATCATTATATGTAGATGGATATGGACTGCTAAACAGTTATCGTGTTTCTCGTTCATACACACACACGCACACACACACACACACACACACACACACACATATATATATATATATATATATATATATCCAAGTTTGGGATTGGTATATACGGAGTAAATTCCAATAACCAACAATTATTATTCTTTAAAGAGTGCTCAATACAGAGTAGAGCAGATATAATCATTTATTTGAATATTACAACATAAATATGTTATAAAATCACTACGAAAATAGCCATTTTGTTTCAACACTTCTGGTGTCTTATCAAGTGATGATTTTGAATATATTCTATATTTTCTATATTCAAAATCATCACTTGATAAGACACCAGAAGTGTTGAAACAAAATGGCTATTTTTGTAGTGATTTTATAACATATTTATGTTGTAATATTCAAATAAATGATTATATATATATATATATATATATATATATATATATATATATATATATATATATATATATATATATATAATTGATACACAGAGCCGAATGAGAGAAAACAGAAGGAAAAGAAACAGTGTGCAATGAGACAAGAAAATGACGAAAAAAAAAAAGAAATAACCACGACATTGTACGAACAGACGCAGACGCACACAGGTACACACACAGAGACACAATGAAAAAATTAACCTGACCAAAATGAGAATATCCGCAGTTAATTGCTAAAGGTTTCTGATGATTGGACCGAACGATTGCAAAAAGTTCGTCGACGGAATTCAGGCGCCCGTGTGCTGAATATTTCATCAATTAGCTAAGTGACAAATGCTATATCTGTACTAATCCTATCTCTCTGTATATATATATATATATATATATATATATATATATATATATATATATATATATGAAGAAATATAGTCTTATAGTGTGCTATATTTATGGGATAAAGTGCTCAATATCAGAGATAGAGGGTGTGTAAATATAAAAGTGGACATGGAAGTCAGCACTTAGAGGCGACAGTCTGTTTCCTGCTAGAGCAATCGTCAGTATATATATATATATATATATATATATATATATATATATATATATATATATATATATATGGTGGTACACGCTTGGAAAAACCTCGGATAGCTCAACTTGCAGTAGAATAAATCGGTACCCGAGGAAAAATGGGAGAAAAAAAAAGAAAGAACCAAGAACATTAAAACAAGGCGAAAACAATATGATATAAAATGATATAAAATAATCCTATCCATCTATTACACAAAAAACCGTCAACAAAGCTTTAGAGTTAGCCAAAGAATATGTGTCGATATCTAGTGATAAAATTAGTCTTATTAAACATTGTCGTAAATCACTGTTATACCACAATGACGTATTACGGATTAAAAAAGGAGAAAAGTTTAACTTTGACAACCCAATGAGGGCATATGACGGTGCCGAGGTATGTGAGTTGGTTGAGTCCCTCCTACTTAATACGTTAAACAAGTACATCGATCATAATAACCATGGTCTGTACAGAGACGATGGGTTAATCATAGTAAACAAATGTAGCCCTAGAAAATTTGACGTGATTCGTAAGAAATTACACGGGTTATTTAAAAAATTTGGATTCAATCTGGACATACGAATAAACCTAAAGTCACCCACTACTTAGATGTTACACTAGACCTACGTGATGGTACAGTTTCACCATATAGGAAAAATAACCAGCACCCATAATATATCGACGTAGGTTCCAACCACCCTACACATCTCTTGAAACAAATACCTAAGGAATTAGCCACAGATTGTCCACTAACATTTTTAATAAAAATAAACTAATTTATGAACAAGCTTTAAAAAGTAGTTGACATAGTAGTAAACTAAAATACATCGACACGAATAATTCCCCTAAAACGCAAAGTGAACATAAAAACAGAACTAGAAAAATATTATGGTTTAACTCCCCATATAATTTAGCGGTGAAAACCAATATAGGTAAGATATTTTTCAAATTACTTAAAAAAAAACTTCCCGCAGACAAATATGTTACATAAAATTTTCAACAAAAACAACGTCAAACTAAGTTATAGCTGTATGCCTAATATGACCAATCTAATTAATAAGTATAATAGGAAAAAATTAAAGACAAACCACGTACCGTCCCTACTAATTGTAATTGTAGGAATAAGGAAACCTGCTATCTCCAGGGCAAGTGCCAACAAGAGTGCCTGGTATATTAAGTAAAAATACATAGAAATAAATTGAATAATACTGATAAGAACCCTAAAGTTTACATCGGATCTACCAAGAGTAGTTTAAAAAGAAGCTATTACAACCACCTCAGTAGTTTCAATCGCGAAACCTATAAACATAGCAGTACCCTGTCCACGTATATATGGAAGATCAAACGAGAAGATAATAAGGACCCCATTTTGAAAAGGGAAATATTAAAAAAATGTTCTAAATATAAGGCAGATGATAAGTTCTGTTCTCTATGGACGGAGAAAAAAACTAGCTTTTGCTAGCTACAAAGAACCTAAAAAATGATTGAACCTAAAATCTGAAATTCTTAGTAGATGTAGACATAGGAAAAGCTGGTTTTAATAGTATTTTTTTTTGTCTTTTGTTGTTCATTAAAGTACATCCCCCACCCTCCGTTGTTTGGCTTTTATTTTATTTTTTTATTTTCATTTTTTCTTGTCACGTGGTCATGGTTATTTTTGTTTTTTAGCTATACATACTGTTCAATTATGTCCCTTTTCAGTCGGTATTACCCTGACGATCCGTGAAACCTAGGTAGGTTTGCCTGACTCTTTAGGATTATCTAGTATATTATATATGCGCGGTACTTATTGGAAAGCGCTCAATATCAGTCATAGAGCTAACAAATTTAGTTTGTCTAACGATTGCAAATTGCGTGAAACCCAGGCTCACAAACTCACATCAGTCCAACTATATATATATATATATATATATATATATATATATATATATCGGGTGTAAATTGTCGCCATTTTATATTTTTGATTTCGCGCATGCGCGTTGTTTGTTTTGATTTTAAGGACTGCTCTGTATAGTAGGGTCAGACCTCCTGAAGTTCCAATACGACCATTTCAGATTGTTCCGCGGACAGTGCAGAGGATTCAAAAGGAGACGCCTACATCAAATGCCTGGATGGGGTAGTACTCCCCTGGGTCAAGAGAGTGGCTGCTGGAAGACCCTATGTCTGACAACAGGACTCTGCACCATGCCACCTAAGTAGGAGAACCCAGTCATGTCTGTCAGACAATTTCTGCGATCTCGTCATCGCCTACATCTAGACGCCTAACTCTCCAGACTGCAACCTCCATGACCAACAAAACTCATTGTAACACCAAAGATGAGCTGAATACAAGGATTATGGCAGCATCCACCAACTTAAATAAGAAGACCGTCCAGAAAAGTTGCAGGAGATTCTGAAGTAGTTTTGAGATCGTGGTTGAAGCCAATAACGATTTTATTGAATTCATGTATTGTTTAGTATTTAAGATATTTTTGTGTAATTTTGGTAAATATACCTGTTAATGTGAGATGTCAGTGTTATTTTCATTTTGGCTAATTTAGACGACAATTTACCCATCGCACCATGAATATATACAATCTGTTTAGAATTAGCTATGTTTATTAGAGCGCGCGTGTGTAGACAAAAAGTGTAGATATAGATATCAGTGTTGTATGGTGATCGGTAGTTTTCGTCACGCGTGATCATGTAGTACGTCTTTTCGTTTACGGAAATAGATGAAACATGGGTTTTGTCAGTTTTATGAGCTTTTATGTGAGCATATTTCCTATTTCCAGATATCCTCTTTTATTTCAATATATATATAGGTATATATATATATATATATATATATATATATATATATATATAATTATTTAAAAATTATAACATAAATATGTTATAAAATCCCTACAAAAATAGCCATTTTGTTTCAACACTTCTGGTGTCATATTAAGTGATGGTTTTCACTGTATTCTACATTCAACATCATCACTTGATAAGACACCGGAGGTTTTGAAACAAAATGTCTATTTTTGTAGGGATTTTATAACATATTTATGTTATAATTTTTAAATAAATAATTATATTTGCTCTACTCTGTATTGATCACTCTTTTAAGAATAGTAATTGTTAGTTATTGGAATTTATTCCGTATACACCAATCCTATACTTGTATATATATATATATATATATATATATATATATATATATATACATATATATATATATATATATATATATACATATATATATATATATATATATATACATATATATATATATATATATATATACATATATATATATATATATATATATATATATATATATATATATATATATATATATATATATTGATGACCCTGACGATCTGCCTAACTGAAACCTTGGTAGTTTTGTCTGGCTCATTAGGTTTGACTATATATATATATATATATATATATATATATATATATATATATATATGAGCTTATTTATTTACTTTTCTGCGTTGCCGTATGGGTCGATATATTTATATGTGCTTATCTATATGTATGTCTATGTGCGTATGTCTGTATATGCGTACCTATTATGCGTATATATGGATATGCAGGTACATGTGTTGATTTGTATGCGTATGTGTGAATGTACAATTATATATGGAGGTGGTTATTTACTTTTGTCTGTAATGTGTTGAAAACTATATGATTTAAAAATGTATATATATATATTTATATATATTTATTTGTTTAAATTTTATCTATATATATTTGACCAGATTAGTTACATTTCAAGTTAAAATTCGTTTAATAACATATTAAGCCACGAATATATTCACTTTTAGCTATGACATCTGACCGTCTAGGTCATAATGAATGTGGATGTATGTGCCTGTGTGTATTGATGTCTATGTGCAAGGAAAGTGCATTTGCGTACGTGTGGTTGTATGTGGTGTAGATATTTTTTTATTTTTTTTTTTATCAAGGGTCGTGTCTCGTCAACGTATTTTTTTTGTGTGTATATATCTAAATACGTCTGAGCGCTTATGTATTATAACCTGCGTATGTTCGAATGATTTCGCGTGAGAGGCGACTAACATGTTGAAATGAAACTAAAAGTGTATACATTTCTGTCTGGGGTTCTGAACATCCCTTTCAACATAATTTCAATGAAAATACAAATTAAATAGCATATATATCTTTTATTTTTATTTTTATATTTTTATATTTTTTCTCCTCGGTAATTCTACAATTTAAAACTTAATAGAGATTTGATTTAGATTTCTAAATAGGTAATTTTTAATTTTTTACTTTTAATTTTAATTTCAAATTTTATAAATCTTTTAATATCTATGATAACCTTGCTTAGTTGTCAAATTTTGCGAATTACCCTATACTTGTATTTTGATTGGTCATTCTAGCTTATGTAACAGCGTTTACTCCTAGCTAAGGATCGTTAATTAATTTGAAACTTTTAAAACCATTTATTCTATATTCTACATCATCACTTGATAAGACACCAGAAGTGTTGAAACAAAATGGCTATTTTTGTCGTGATTTTATAACATATTTATGTTGTAATATTCAAATGAATAATTATATATATATATATATATATATATATATGTATATATATATATATATTCGTTTTATATTGATATTGTGCTTTGTGTGTATAATAATGTTGAACAATTAGTATATAATAAACAGTTTTTGGACTAACGACCATATATATATATATATATATATATATATATATATATATGTGTGTGTGTGTGTGTGTGTGTGTGTGTGTGTGTGTGTGTGTAACCTCTCTTCAAAACTTATCCAGTCAATTTTAACATCTAGAGAACCGGTTGCTCGGTCCTTATAAGTTGATCTGACTGCACTAGCGTGATTCGGCACACTAACACTGCCATGGGATTCTTCACTCGAAAGTCAAACATCTTCAGCGAGTTTGCGTACTGTGTAACGAGTTCATTCCAAATAATCGAAGAATTAGATCTGACTTTGCTGAATATATAAGCTACTCATTCCTTTGTCCTGTCAGGTTCAGTTAGCATAAAGATTCCTCCACTCATTCACCTGAGGTTTATCGGGCCCCTTCAGTTTCCCGTCTCATCTAGGATAACCACTTGAGTATTAGAGATTCCACTCGTTAAAAAAACACTTACATTCTGTCATAGCTTTTCGCACCAAACTGTATTGGCTTCTCTTCTCTGGTGGTTACTCTCCCAGCATATATTCTAGTCTGACTTCGTTCAAATCATTGCCCAACTGACACAATTAAGTGTACAATTTGCAGCTTATGTTTATTTATGAGAGATTTGTGTTCTTGTCGGGGAAAAGATTAAATGGAGGAAAAAAGGGATGAAGAAAAGATGAATGAAGTGCAGATGGTGCAAAAAGAAAAATAAGAGAGAATATGAAGGAAAATAATAAAGAAGAACAAGAAATAAAGACGACAAATGAAAGGGAGAAAGAATGATGAGAAGCTGAAAAATAAGAAGGAAAATAAAATGGAAATCGAGAAGGAGAAAATATTTATGATTGTTATCTACCGTACCTATGAACATTAATTGGTATGTCCCAATCCTCATAAATACATTGGAATCTAGTGTAAGGTGTGTGTGTGTGTGTGGGGTAATATGCTGTCTAAGTAGTCCACCACTAGCAGTGGTTTACCTACTTCACGCCGCTGGCGAGTATTGTATTTTGTTGATGTTATAAAGTTTGCCATTTCATTTCCACCGTTTTGGTTATTCCTCATTCAGTAACCTTTTCTAGGTCACAACAATGATGTAAACAAAAATTTAGAAAGACGAGAATGTAAAATTAATAATAATAATAATGGTTAGATTAGCCGTTTTCTTATAATCTAACCATTATTATTTCATTAGCTGAAAACATAACGTAACTCCAGGTTGAAATTCATAAAATATTTCTCTTAAGACAATTTTTCATATAAATAGGTTTCTCAAGTCGACTGTTTTCATTTTTATCGTATTGATATGGATTTCCTTCCTAACCATTTATTTAAAGCAATACAGAACAACATCAACTTGATTATGCTATTATTTTCTCTTCAAGTGACATGTACTATCCATTTTATTTGATGCTGTTGTTGAAAACTTTCAAGTAATGCTGTTTCAGTAATAATAATAATAATAATAATAATAATAATAATAATAATAATAATACAATGCACTAGAACAGAACAATCCAAGCTAATCCGAGACCACAAAAACAGAATATGCTTTCTTATTGACATAGCTGCTCCTGCAGACTGTAATGTATCTTTGAAGATCTTCAAAAACTTTAAAATTACAAGGACCTTGAAATCGAAATCTCAAAAATGTGGCACGTGATTGCATCAATAATTCCAGTTGGACTCGGAACCCTCGGATTCATTGGAAAAGGTACCCATCGATTCCTTGAAGAGATCCCTGGTAGCCCAAGCCTTAAAGAATTACAAAAGAATTGTACTCGGTTACAGCTCATAACTTACGAAACTTATCTATATGAAATGTGCGTGATCTTATTTTCTTCAAAAAATGCTTGGTGGAAAATGTCATGATGCACCAGAAATCAAAGGAAATAATAATAATAATAATAATAATGAAACAAAACGAAGACATACGAAACTCCCTAGATGAAATAGATACTCAAGACTAAAGTATCCTGAACGTCCAACCGATGCAGCAAAGAAAATAAAAGAGAGAGCTGCTCATATGAAGAGACTTGAACAAAAATGGATCTAAAACCTTGTATGGAAAATTACCCGAAGCATCTGACTGAACAAGGCATTGATTTTCGCCAAACTTATCAATCGCTTAGAAGCAGTGGTCTTAAGGGGTTGACAGAAGACCTTATTGTGGCAGCACAAGACCAATGCCTCTCAACTAATGCCTACACAAGGCTAAAATCAATAAAAATAGTTCAGATTCCGTCTGTCGCTTAGCGCACTTTGTATCATGGTGTCCAGTTCTTATTGAGAAGGAATATCTCATTAGGCATGTTAGGCTAAGACAATATATTCATTGGCATGTCTGTTCGAACTAGGTTTCAAACACCACCCGAATGATATCACAAAGGGTGATGGAATGACTATAGTGTAGAATTCCCCATTCCATCCAGACAGCAAAATTGATGTAAATAGACCGAACATAGTAATAAAAGATTTAAAAAATAAAAAAATAAACCTGCCAACTAATTGATATGACTTACCCACAGGATTCCAATGTTTCTACAAAAGAATTTAAAAACTGTCAAATTATAAAGACCTGCAAATCGAAGTAACAACAATGTGGAAACTTAAAACTACGATTATCCCTGTTGTGATAGGGGCATTGAGTATAAAGAATGGTATCGAGAATCTTGTGAGTAAAATTCCTGGACACATTAAGCGTGTAAATTCTTCTTTGGTGTGATTTGTAACACATCTATTTAACATCTCTCAGTTGTGTCTCTGTCTTCGATCAGAGTGCGATCAAATTATACTGAGAGGTGCCGGCCCTGGGGAACAGCTGCCCGAGGCCTCGCCCTCTCATTGCACTACAGAGAAGGATCGGTGCACGCACCGAGACCAGCGCAACCGACGGTTGCGTGGGCTCGGGGAGTTTTTGTTCCTTGCCTGAGTGTACGCTCTCAGGCTCCCCACATTAAACCGACCATGTGTCACAACCTGACCTCGTTGGGTGGGGGGTCAGCAAATAAAAATTCCTGGACGCATCAGGATCTCAGAGCTACAAAAGATGTCTTTGTGTGAAACTGCACATATCATTCGCAAAAGTCTCTAAACGAAATGTCTGAAATGAACACAGATAATATTTGCCGATAGTGCCACTTTGCAGATAATAATAATAATAATAATAATAATAATAATAATAATAATAATAATAATAATAATAATAATAATAATAATAATAATAATAATAATAATAATAATAATAATATATGCTCTGATGCTACACAAAGCATGAATATTATTGCGTCTGGCCTTAAGTAACTAGAGATGTTAATCCTAGAACACTAACCATCAATTAAAGTTACACCACTACTAACCATGGGTATATCATACCCGATTTTGAAAATATCAAAAAAAATATTAAATATATATCTTTATTTGAAACATTTTACATGCAGGCAATTCAAACTTTCTACTTTGAGTTAACATTAATAGGAACTGAAAAAACATATTATTTAGGTAAGTAAATCAGGTACTGAAAATTGTAAATAAAAATAGGAAAATTTGCGCTGGGTACTATATACCCATGGTTAGTGTTCTAGGGTTAATATATACATTATTTGTCTGGGTGAATTATAATGGGCTATAGTAAATATTATCACATATTTCTGTCTGAATTTCTGAAAGACTAATGAAAACAAGTTTTCAATTGCAGTAGCAAGCGAAGTTGCAAATTAATCAGCAGCTAGGTTAGGTTTAAAGCTCCAAGTTCATTATAGCAGATTGTCCTACGGGTAAAAGCGTTGGTTTGTGAATTTGATATCGTGGTTGTCAATTGAATCCCTGCGTCGACAGTGTGTACTTGCACTCACTGAGCAATAATTAACATTACAAATAAAAATAAGAACTAGACGTGGGCAGTGAAATGAGAATCGTTTACTCTGGTCGATTAAATAAAGTGTCCTGTTCAGGATTCCCTGTAGATTACACAGGTCGATATACACCTGAGGACACCCGGATGGCATAATGGCGGAAACGTTCCGATAACAACAACACAGATGTCCGAATATAAATAGTGCAAATTATCACTGTTAAAGAGCAGGCGTGGGGGGGGGGGGTGCGTCGAGGACGTATATCGTGATTTTTGTTTTTTTAGGATTAACGGATTAAGCAGCCAAGTCGATTTTGGAGTTAGATTTAGATACTTTGGAACACCTTCATCAGTGCCCCTGTCAAAGGACTTGAGGATTTTTGTAACGCTATGTGTATACGCTGCATTTAACAAACTATTGCGCACACTAAGATCTGATGAGTGTGTCTATCATATTCTTATAAGACTTGGCGTCATGATGGGTATATTGGCTTTCGTATATTTGTTCCCCGACGATGACGTTGTTGACGTGTTGCTATTTCCATCAATAAAAATAATAATAAGAAGAACAGGGGACACATGAGAAAATAGGATAAAGGAAGAGGGTGGAGGGTAAGTAGATATAAATGAAATGAAGAAGAAAAGTCGAAAAATTTAAAAGAATAAAAAGGATATACACATGGAGGGGGAAAAGTGTTCACATGTCAAAGAAGAAAATGAAATGACAAAGAGAGAAGAAGTAGATATGGAAAAAGAAAAAGATGATGAAGGATAAAAAGAAAAAAAAGACTAAGTTTAATACAATAAAGGAGAAAGGTAAAAGAAAAGAAAAGGAAATAAAAAAGGAAAAAAGGCGGCAATCTATAAATAAAAGAAAAAGAAAAAGAAAAAAAAGGTGGGATGATAAAAACGGAAGATAGTTAAGAGTAGAAAACGAAGAAGAAGAAGAAGAAGAAGAAGAAGAAGAAGAAGAAGAAGAAGAAACGATGATAATAAGTAGTAAGAAGAAAGAAAAGATGAAGAAAAGAAAGCTGGAAAAGAGAACAAAAAGCAGAAGACGGTGTAAAAAACCTTTTCTTTGCCATTGAGCATTTCTCACATGTGGTTTAGAAGAATATTATATTTTGCCTGTTGTGGACTAAATGCTATGAACTGTCAGGTGCTATAATTACGTCTCGTGTCTCAGCTATGGAATACGAAATAAAGAAGGCCGTTTCAATTTGAGGATGTCACCTGCTTGCTAAACGCGAAGGGGAATCCATTTACAAAACAATGTAACAAATTAAGTCGGAAATCCGGCAAAGAAATAAGTCTTTAGTGTCAGATACCAATTCTTTACGAATAGTGAATGCCGGAGGACTTTTATAGACATACGTATTTAACAGATTTCATATCAAATCATATAAATATATAATAAATATCTAATTTTATCCCTGATATCTAAAAATCGATCTTGGTTGTGAAGTCTAGTTACAATCCTGAAGATGTTCTTTATATCTATATGGACGCGGGCGAGGAGGCGGTGGCAGACATTTATTTCAGAAGCCGAAGAGTATGGCAAAAAATATCACTTAAAGAACTTTTCTGTCGTCACTAACTTTACTGACAAAAGAGCGACGCGACAGAACTCCATTTGTCTAGATGGATGGTCTCTAAAATAGATTCCGGTAGAGCACGATTGGAAAAGAAATACGATTTTTTAAATACTTCTTTTGACAGTGGATAAGAGCCGGCAAGAGAGTAGCACTAAAAAGTTTGCTGAAAAGTCATGAAGGAGTCGCTGGATGTTTAATTCTCTGTAAATATGAAGCGACTAACGACATTTGTTCCGTTCTTTTATTAGAATGCACTGCTGTTGACATTCTTGATTCCATGAGCTCTCGTTCCCTTTGATAGGTTTATCTTTAAAAAAAATATTTCGAAGACGTAATTGCTTCAACAGGCGATAAGCATCCGAATATTCCATAAATTATTATCAAAGAACTACCTATAGAGATTTTACCAGCATAAGATCACACGAAAACTGTCGAGCGTAATTCAGTTTTACTAAGAAAAATGTTACTAATTTCCTTAAGTTGGAAAACTTGTAAACTTAAGGAATCAGCACATATGATAGGCCACAAAAATCTCCTGAGCCGACCAAGCATAGAAATGAATACAATATGCGAACCAGTAATAAGGAGTGTCAGAGAAAAGCGATAATAAAAACAAAAATTGCAATATGAGCACTGGTAAAAAAGTGAAGGCTGAAGACATTAGGTTAATAATACCCAGATATTCATACACAGATGTCCTCAAGGACACATAGCACAGTGGATAATGGCGTTAGTTAGTTCCAGTGACAGGACCCAAAGAGCGTGAGTTCAATACTCGGTTAAGGTAGTAGAGAACATCGAGAGGGGAATTAATAGGAGATAACTGATAACTGACATCCATTAAACATGGCACATGGAACTACAACAGTCTTCTCCAGTGAGTGAAATAAAGGGTTCACTTCGACATTCCAACCACCTGAAGAAGGCCGGAGCGTACAAAGGCCGAAACATTGTAATAAATACGGCGACAATGATGAGGACAATATTCCAATTAATGTAAATAATGTACATAAGACCTCATCTTAGAAATATAGACAGATATTGAAGGATCAGTACGGACCCGATATGCCAAAATTATGGGACAGGGCACAAAGTGTGTGAGTTCAATACCCGGTTAAGGCAGTGGAGAACTTTCAGAGGGAAATTAACAGGAGATAACTGATAACTGACATCCATTAAACATGGCACATGGAACTAGAACAGTCTACCCCAATGAGCGAAATAAAGGGTTCAGTTCGACATTTCAACCACCTGAAGAAGGCGGGAGCGTACAACGGTCGAAACATTGTAATAAATATGGTGACAATGATGAGGACAATAGTCCGAATAATGTAAATAATGATCATAAAAGTGGTTACACATCTCAAAAGTATAAGCTCATTACAGCGCAAAAATCGGATATTTTAATCTTCAGTTAGCTCAAGACATTTTATCAATTGCAACTCGAAATGCGTTGTAACCTTGTTTTGAAATCTTGCGAGAATTCGCACTCATCAATTAAATGATTTTTATATCACAAACATATCATTCTCTTTCCCCTTCAAATTCAATTGGTGAGAAACATGTTCCACTCAGACAACTTCACCAATTTGGGGAAGAGATTCCCGAGAGGGTGCTTCTCCGATCGCTACAATCTTAACCTCTTCAAGACCGTGGTCAACCTTTTTCTATCCTACATATCCTCATAACAGGAACTTACCATGCAAAAAACTCAATGAATGGGCCTCTACTTTGTGTTTCCCTTGGGCCGTGTATTGGGTGAAAACATATATTACCATGAAATATAAACATTCTTATAATTACAACAAATAAAATATTGTTGTTGTTATCAAAATAGAGTCTACTCATGTGAAAGATAATTGCATTCGTTGCTTGAACAACTGAGCTATACCAGAGAGTGATGGTATTAATTAAGATGTGAACAGTTAAAGAACGTAAAAAGAAAGAAAAAACAAGGTAGAGAAATTATATACAAAAAGCAAATGTGAATAGCATTGGAATCGAATTGAAAAAAGAAATCCATCAAAGAGTAAAGAAATATAATAATAAAAATAAAACAAAGGAAACCTAAAAAAAGAAATAAAAGTTATAAGACTTGAGGGATTATATTCTTGTGTGCGCATGCGTGAGCGCCAATGAACCACCGATAAGAAATAACAAAATATGACTCGGAAATGTAGAATTGAGTGCGGAAGAGAAATGGCTGAATTCACCTCATGGAGTGATTAGAGAAGTCATTCTAAAAAATATTGCAAAGGTATTAGCAGCACACAATGAGGGGGCTTATTAGAATAAAAATAGTTTTCGCAATGTACAGATCAGTAGAAGCTAAGAAAAAGACCAATGAACAGTTATTTAGCAGTTAGGTAGAAATTCATATCGATCGACAGACGGACCGATGTTACAGATCGATGTATTGATTGATTGAAAGACGGTTGAGTGGACGTACATTGAACAATTTATTCCGTTTTAGTTTAACATGAACCTTGGAATTAATTTAAGCTAAGTAGGAGCGTCACTCATAAAATAATAGCAAAGCTATATTGCGAATACTTGAATATTATGGCTATATGACAAATTAACGATATTTAGTAGTCTTGATTTTTGTTAATGTTATATTCTTTCAGGATGTAAGCAATCACGACTCTCCACATTTTCCTTTTCTTTATTATCATCCGCGAGTTGACATGCGTTCTAAGGAAAGAAGGTGTAGTGTTTTCCTGATGTTTTCTCCGTAGTTTGGAATGAAGAGATTTCCTTCTTTTAGAAGAGTTGCCAGACAAGGCTAGACAGCCGAGTTTAGCCTACTGAAAGAGGAGAGAAGAACCAGATCCTTGCCATTTCCAAGGGTATTTCTGGAAAATGAACGCAAGAAATGAGTCCGGAATTCGAACTCGGCATGGAGCGTTTATTTTCCGTGCTGATAACTGTTACACCAGGCGCACATCACAGTGTTTATACAGAGCTACGAAAACCACTGAACCTGCTTTTAAGGAAGTGGTTACAAAGATGGCGTCAGATCATTAGACACCAATAACCATGCAATATCTCAAAATTAACTACGAAGGCGTCTTAAAAAATCTCGACCCAGTTTTATTTTTTAACTGTAGCGGAAAAGAATGCTATTTTATATTATATAGTGGCAATTTACTAGATCCTTGCACTTAGTTTTAAATCGTTTCCTATCAATGGTCTATAGCAACAAAGAAACTGAGGACTTTTCATAGAATTCATTTTCCTTCTAAGTAAATCCATGAGTATCTGGTGCAAAAATGGCGTAGCAGTTGCTCGAATACTCAACTGTGAGAAGTTATATGCTAACTCATAGCGTGAAAATTTTGAGATGTTAGATTCAGTCCAGTGTAAATGGAGGGCTTTGATCGGCATAAATAGTTGAAGTAGCTGATTATGGTAATAACCTAACCTTGGCCGATTGACGAATCTCGGCTAAAAGAAATTCTCAGACACTTGAGAAAACCAAGGAATGCGTTGTGTTTAGAAGCATTTGGACACGCAGTAGCCGTCGGTTAAGCGAGTGAAAAATGTTTTAATACCAACTAGAAATTTTATTTACTGCAATTTGTTTTTGTTGGGCAAACATTTTTATTGGGTGTTTCATCATTGTCGGCTCTATGTCAAGTATGCTGCATCACTAGAACATGAGTTTCACAACGACAATAAACAAAATCATACATGCGCATGTCATTTGTATTTTTATGTGATTATTAGTAATTATTTTGCGAATAGAAAATTAGTTTAATGTTTCACGCATTTATAACTATGAAACAGAAGTGTCCAGCTGAGATAAATATGTTATGATACAAATAATTCTTGATAAATCTCGTGAGACGTTCATAAATGATGTCATATTTTAAAAAATTTCTATTGGATCAACAGCGGCACCTAGATTCTTACGTCACTTTACATTGTTTGAGGACTGGACACTGGCATCGTCACAGTTTAGGAGGTAGCAATTCAGACACCCCTAGAAGTTTTGAATACATTTTACTATATTGTATAACAAATGTCCAAAGAACTACATTTTATTTAATGAAAATTTAAAATGAATGTTCATTGTTCACTTCCGGGGCTTATAAACTAATAAGCTGGTCCCCATTCGGTCCACAGATGTAGGTTGCCTTGTTGAAGCATTTCATCCAGATCGATTTTGCATAAACCGTACACCCTAAGCTAAGATATTTCTCAGTCATAGATTCTCACGTTTTCAACTCTTTAAAAATAACAGTATTTCAGTGTCTGAAAATTAGTTTTTATTTTTGGAACAGTTAAAGTAACTGGAGAAACGCTGAGCCAAACATATTAATCTTCGATGAGAATATCTGGAATAACATGTAAATTTCAACGTTCTAAATTATTCTCTTCATGGTCAGCATCTACCGAGTTGACTTTGTAAATCTTTACTTTTTGACAACGTCAATCGTCGAGGAACTTGGTTTCACTTAAACAGAGTTAGAATTAAGTTTGATGACTGAATGATATTTAAATGAAGGCTGCAATAGAAAGAGAGAAAAATAAAGACGGGGAGAGCGGGAGGACAAGAGAGGGAGACGTAGTATGTGGTGAAGTAAAATGAGAGATGTGTAGGAAAATTGAGAGAGTAGAGATTGGAAAGAAAAGTAGTGAAGAAAAGGTAACAATGTGAATGGAAGATGGAATGAACAAATGATGAGAAAAAGATAAAGAAACTTCACTGAGAAAAAGAAATATCTTTGCTGGAGGGCACAGCGACGAAAACGCTGTGATAATAAAAGAAAGAGGACAGGGTTAGGGTTAGGCTTAGTCCGACTGTAAATCATGTAAATAATAATAATTCCTCATCCGAGAAATACAGCCTGAAACGTGTGAACCAACTCAAAACTCTACCCTAACAACCTAAAGAAGGATGACAAATATATTTGAATTGATGTAAAAAAACAACAAAGATGCTGTTACTAGGTTGAAAAATACGCAGGATAATAATTCGCATGCACTACAGAAAGTCGAAGAACTCGTCGTTTGAAATAATAATAGCAGCTTGAAATATCCAAAGAAGAATCTGCAATGCTATTTGTTCTGACCTGGTATCTCGGCTTCAATCACTATCCCAACGCTGTAACGTAGCTTCCCTCTGACTTTTCTGTAAATATTTTCGTGGTAATTGTACTTTTGTACATCGACTTTACGAATTTAAGCGCAGTACTAGATTGACAGTTAGGTCTTATCATTTTACAGATGAAATGGCTAGATGTAATTTTAAGATCTATGCATGCAGTTTGTTCTTTTGAACTTTACGCTCGTTGAACTTCTGGAATCTCTTTTTCTTTTTCTTTCTCGTTAATAACGTGTCTTTTGCGCACAGTAGTCCCTTGCGTCTTAGTGGCATTATCCCCTTAGTTGAGGTTGAATGATTAGAAGAAAAATTAGTGAAAAGATTCTTAGAAAGCCAGACAACATTATAAGGCCAGAAAACTTTATATGCAGCATCAGAATAAAAAGTTCAACTATTAGAAAATTTCCGGAACGTTAGTGGGAAGTTAATGAAAGTCAAGGAAATATTCTGATTATGGACAGATATATATTAGTAATTATTTTTACTAGAAAGAAACTGGGGGCTTAATTTTGATACTTAATATAATCTTTTGTAAAAACCCTTTTATTCTCTTCACTTGCAGAATATAAACTTCAAAGTTGACCCCTGGAAAGGTCATAGTAAATGTTTTACAAGGCTTCAATTCGTAATACAACACAGTTTTCGTAGAACATTAGATAAAAAGTAATCTATTTTTTCCCCAAAATATTATTTTTACTCTTAATAACGTGGGATGTCCTGAAACTGTTGCGCATATGAACCAACTCCCTACAAATAAAAGGGCAATAAAGCTTTTGAAATATAAAAATATAAAACATATTTTTATTTTCGTGATTTTTCAACTAAATATTTCGTCGCGTGTATGGGTGTATAAGTTTTCATATAATCTTTGTTTGTAGCTGTTTGTTAAGATGAAAAGAAGTGTGATTTCGTCTCGTTTATGAGTGATGAAAAGAGGCAAGGGAGAAAGTCAAGAGGAAAGTGTAAGTTTCATGTAGCTTGGTGAGTAAGACAGGTGAATGAGTAAGAGAATTGTCGCGCCGTCATGAACTGTTGTTCTATGTTGCCTTCCTTTCTCCTAGAAGTAAGTTCCACTCGAACAGCCTCTTACAGCGAACAACTTCTCTGCGGAACCGACTCCCAAGTGAATGTTTCCCCGATCACTACAATCTTAACCTGTTCAAGTCTAGGGTCAAACGTTATCTTCTCCTAACGTAAACATCTACACTGAGTGGCCCCGGGGCCTTGTAAGGGGGACCCTAACTGTGAAAACAAACATGCACTTATCAACTTTGCCATAAGTCTCTACAAAGAAAGGAATATGAGAAAGGCAGGCAAGGATAACTCCATAAGTTCGAACCATGAAAGAATTTGCACTCGTGTAATTGGCATACAATATCATCAATGTTCTCACTTGCTGATCCACCCACTCACACACACTTTCTTTCTTTCTTTCTTTCTTTCTTTCTTTCTTTCTTTCTTTCTTTCTTTCTTTCTTTATTCTTTCATTCTTTCTTTCTTCTTTATTTCTTTCTTCTTTCTTTCTTTATTCTTTCATTCTTTTCTTTCTTCTTTCTTTCTTCTTTCTTTCTTTCTTTCTTTCTTTCTTCTTTCTTTCTTTCTTTCTTTCTTTATTCTTTCATTCTTTCTTTCTTTTTCTTTCTTCTTTCATTCTTTCTTTCTTTTTCTTTCTTCTTTCTTTCTTTCCTTCTTTCTTTTTTATTCTTTCTTTCTTTCCTTCTTTATTTCTTTCCTTCTTTCTTTCTTTCTTTCTTTATTCTTTCAATCTTTCTTTCTTCTTTCTTTCTTTCTTCTTTCTTTCTTTCTTTTTTTTCTTTCTTTATTCTTTCTTTCCTTCTTTCTTTTTTATTCTTTCTTTCTTTCCTTCTTTCTTTCTTTCCTTCTTTCTTTCTTTCCTTCTTTCTTTCTTTATTCTTTCTTTTTTATTTCTTTCTTTCTTTATTCTTTCTTTTTCTTTCTTTCTTTATTCTTTCATTCTTTCTTTCTTTCTTTCTTTCTTTCTGCTTTCTTTCTTTCTTTCTGCTTTCTTTCTTTCTTTATTCTTTCTTTCTTTCTTTCTATGACAAAGTGGAAAAGTTTTCTTGTGACGCGTTTAAGATAAATAACAGATAGCGAACCATTATAGGACTAACATATCTTCCTGTTATTAAGACTTTATCAGAGAATGAAGTATGGATTTTTTTTCTTGCATTTTTATTCAAACCCTTCGACGGAATCCTGATTACAAATTTTAAACACACGTCAAAAACATATCACCGACTTTTACTAAATACATTGCTAAGGAATCTAACCACTACCACTACCACTACCACTACCACGACCGGTGTTGATGTAAAAACATCCCCACATCAACATGCGGACAACCTCCAAGAATAAATAAATGCGGACAACCTCCAAGAATAAATAATCCCTACTAGACAGACACACGCGCGCGAGCATGCACGCACACATACACAAACAATATCATCAAAATCTCGCATAGTCAAATGCATTTTATGTAGGCACGTCCACTTTTTCAGGGAAAATACACCATAGCATGATGAACAAAAGGCCCCAAACACAATAAAACAAAGTTTTGTTATCAAAATGTTTATGTTATTATTAACAGGAAAGATCAAAGTATATTTTTTTTGGCTTAAAAAACTTGTCTTGTTTACGTCAGCGTCCGACGTAATGATAAAGGTTATTTTTGTGGGGCGGGGGGACTTTTATCAGTGAAATACGCATTCATTTGGAAATTCCTGCAAAAATCAAATAATTGTCAGATATTAATGAAACTTTCAGGACATATTTAGAAATGAATTAAATTATTTAAAAAAATTTTAAGAAAATCTTGATAATTTTTTTATTTTTTATTTTTACATATTTTACCACCCACTTACTTAATTTCATGAAATTTTGAAAAATTCAATTTTTAGGGAGGGATTTTTTTATTAGTTAAAAACAGGACTCCTTGGAGAAAGTAAATCATCAACTTTTTTTTATAATACAGTTATCCCTTTTTCCGAAAATCTGCTCTGAATTATAAAATAAAAAAATGTAATAAAACAATGACATTAGTTTATTAGAAAAGCTTTTAACTGCTTCGAAAAATAAGATTTAATGAGAACACTATTGTCTTAAGAAGAAAAAATCTTTCGAAGAATAATTTATTTTTTACAAGAATTGCTTTCATGTTTTTTTAAATTTAATTAAATAATTTATAATATGCTTTAATTTATAAAATCATTTAGAATTCTTCGTTGCTTTCAAGGCGTCGGTTTTGGTGACATCGTTAAGTGAAAAGTATATTTACGAATCAAAAATTGAAAAGTTCATAACAGTCGTTTGTGCCAATATGTTTAAAAAAAATTAAAAGACAATTTTTTAGGCTATAAACATTCCCAATTTCGATCTATGGTAAGCCACACATGACATAATTCTTAAAAGGTCACGCCATTTAAATGTCGTCTGACGCACTGCAATTCTTTCAATTTCTTAATTCAGTTCTTTTTCATCATTAAATTCTTTACAAATTATCCCTTCAAAATTTAAAAGTAAGTTTTACTTTTTTTTAATTACTATTTCACTAAATATTTAAATATTTTTATTTTATGCATTTATTTAACTTTGCGTCATACTTCAATTAATTATTTTTTGATTAAGTTAGTAAACTTAATGTTATGGGTCCTTACCTATAACTACAGAATGAACTCTTCCTAACACTATGTATACTACGCCTCTCAAGAGAGAGGGACGAATCAAGTCGAGCCGATAGTTGTTCACTCCAAACCAGACTGACAGTCATACTAACACCTTCCACATCTTGTATTATTATTTCATGTAATATATCTTCGTTATTTCTACTCTTGTGTTCCTGTTGTTCTTCCTTGGTCCTAACCTCGACCATAACACTTAAGAACCTATAGCCGAAACGCAAATTTCATAAAGCAACTTGAAACCTAACTAAAAGTCAATAAATATTAAATAATTGCTTAAAATATGTTAAAAACTAAAAAAAAAAAAATAAATATGTTGACTTCGATTTTGTAAATTTCCGTCAATTCTGGTCATCCAAACTAGCAATCATCACTTCATAACTTATGATTACGTCAATAAAGATCAAAGAATATCAGGACCCGTAGTAAAGAAATGTTTGTATTTTACTTTTTTATGCTATAAGTAAGTAACATTTATTTCAGATCAGATTAATTTAATTTTAAATTTTCTAATTTTACTCAAATAACGTGTCAGAAATATATATTTTATTTTTGGAAGATTTTTAAAACCCATAATTTTGTTTTGTTTACAAATCTCTTAAAATTAAGAAAATGGCCACTTTAAGAAATTTAAAAAAAAATCGAGCAAATATTTAACATTCCAATCTATATTATTTCTATGTGAAATAACCCAGAATATTTTACTTAAAATAATAAAATAAATCATTTAGCTTTCAATTAAAGGTAAAAATAAATCCTCAAGAATGCTTTTACATTTTTTTAAATTTATTTTAAATCTTAGGATTCGAAATTTTATGAGACACTTTCACAAATAAATTATATTCACGAACGCTGCTGGACAAATCAAATGTACGTGAATTCTGCTTAACCAATGAAAATCAAACAACACAAAAATAAAAATAACAGAAATTTTTTCCATATGGCATTCTCTGATGTAGCTTTTATAAAAGCGAGCATATTAGATATATAAAAATTTCCTATATGTTCCTTAGCCTAACATTCTGTCGGATTCCGATTCATATGTCATCTGTATTTGATCCCAGTTCAGGATTTTAAATTTAGAGCATTTCGTTTTTTATTGTGAGTAATGTCACCACAAATGTATCCACTCGTTTCCGGTGTCTGTTTTTAATTTTAATTTAGGTCAGCGATTCGGTAGCGAATTATGCATCGAAAAATAATTCCTATTTATCTGTTTCTCACTCATTTAAACCGTTATTTAGCTCCTCTCTTTAAAACTTCTCTCTGTTAAATTTTTATCCCCACCTTCACCTTTAGACCTTCCTGTTCTTCTTTCTTCTGTTACACCCTCTCTCTAAAGCTTGCATATATTTTACTTTCACACTTCATTCCCACTCCCACACATACACACTCACTAAAATTTTAGTTATATCTTCCGATTTCTGTTTTAACTTGTAGGTCTGATGAATTGGATCGTGATTACGATTCCAATGTAATAAATTATAACCACGGAATATTAGTGTTTGAGCCTTTTTTATTATATATATATATATATATATATATATATATATATATATTATATATATATATATATATATATATATATATATATATATATATATATATATATATATATATATAGCGTTTCCCATTACGAAGGATCGTTAATTAATTTGAAACTTTTAAAACCCTTTATTCAACATAATCACTTGATAAGACACCAGAGGTGTTGAAACAAAATTGCTATTTTTGTAGTGATTTCATAACATATTTATGTTATAATTTTTAAATAAACAATTATATATATATATATATATATATATATATATATATATATATATATAAAATAAGGCAAACTGAGAAGTTTTTTGTGACGCATTTCATCCGTTAGGGTTTCATGTATATATATATATATATATATATATGGGAAGACAGAGGTAAGAGAAGAAGGTAGAATGGTAAAAATAATGAAATTAATGAACAATTAATGAATTGGATGGTTATAAATATATGCAAAAGGTAGATGCACGCATAATGTATGAAAAAAGAATGAAAGAAAGAAAGAGAGAAAGAAAAAGATAAATAGAAAGAGCGAGCGAGAGGGGTGAGAGAAATAATCAAATTCGGTAAAATAAAAACATTTAATCCTTTCCTATTTTCCATGGCTGTAAATGAAGACACACTTCATTTCCATGGCTGTAAATGAAGACACACTCAGTCGAATGTGCACAGCCTGTTTCTATAATCCAACCCCTCTTTTCTATGTGTTCATATGTCAGAAAACGTGTCGAGATTTCAATATACTCGTAATGCGTTGATGATTCACCTTCGTGTTTGTTGTGCGCCTGCGTGATTTTTCGTAGGCGTCTGCTAGTGACGAAATGCTGCCAAGTACGTTGGGTTCAACGCAGTCAGTAAAGAGGCCTTGAGCTGAGCGTTCTTTATTCTCTTCTTTCTTTTTGTTTCCAACTCTATTCGTGATTGTCCTCCGAACTTCTGACTTAAAGCCTCTGATCCATGAACTGAACGAAAAGCAAATGGAAACATGAAAAGGCGCGGGAAAAAGTAAAATGGAAGGGAGAGTAAGGTGCAGGAAAACGAATATTCTTGACAAAGGGAAAAGTAAGAAAATGTTTGCTGTGAATTAAGACCTAATACGTTCCCTTTTTTTCTGTGGTAGTAAAATGAGCGATTACACCTTCTGTGAGTTGCTTTGTAATATATGCCTATTATGTTATTCTCAACCGTGGAACTATTATTACGTTAATATGCCTACTCGGCTTAAGATGAACATGTGTCATTTCACTTAAAATGATTCACCAAAAATGAGAGAGAGCTACCTAATAACGTGAAGCTCCTTCTTTGGCTTGAATAACGTCAGTAACGCGACATGTTACTATGTTACTACAAGTAACGCGATATGTTACTAAGTCTGTAAGTAAGTCGATATGTTACTAAGTTTGCGAAATGCCGGAGTGGTTAGTTAGTGCATCTTTCCAAGCACATTTCTGAGCTGTCTGGAAATAAATTCAGTTTGTTGAGTGGGACTGCAATGAATCAAACCATTACAGAGCCCCTGCCAGTTTGCTTAACAATCTGTTGATATCTTCATGCGGTCTCTTCCCCATACACACACACGGCCGTCCTACTGAAAATAGTGCAAAGTGACTTGTCTGACCAACGTGAACGGCACCAGTCTTCAAGTCTCCAATAATGGCATCCTTATTAGTAATAACAATTCCACTTATCCAATTTCTTTGACAAGGCTTGGGTCAACGCATGATTTGCTTTTCAGGCACTTTACGCTTCCCTGGTTTCGCTCGGTTGGACGAAACCAGCGTTTAATTAGAATGTGATTTGGTTGTTAAGATTCTTTTTCAGTTAGCGACGATTTCGTTTTTGCATCATTCGTAGTTCTCACCTGCTATTCGTGTCTCTCGATGTATACCATATTGTTGGTATTCGCCTGAAAATTTTGCTAACGAAAAAAAAAAATAACTGAATTATTCTGTTGAAAAATGGTATTAAATGCTGTCTGTTCCCCTTGACTACGTCAGCTATACTGTCACAGATTCACTTCCTATTTACCTATTAAGCACGCATCTATCTTTAAATATTCAATTCCTGTTTTAGACTACAAGGTATTCAAACTAATTTAAAAGTGAATCAAGGTAGACCGATATTTATTAATATCATCTTCGTTCAGTACAATGCGGCATAGCCGTTAAGGATAATTTTTGAGAAGAATAGCTATTTTTAAAATCAGCATTCAAGTATCTGTTTTTTAGTTGGGTTAGAACGTCAGCCATTTTTGTTGGTGACAAATATTCAACAAAACCAAGAAATAAATAGAGAAATTATTATTCTTATTTACAAACAGGGTTTGGTATACTGACATTTGACAGTTAAAGAGCTTAGGTATCTTTAGCCAAATATTCGACTTGATTCAGTCTTCCTTAAAAGATCGTGTCATGAAAGTCCCATTGAACGATCAATCTTCTATGTCCTTTTAAATTAATGTGATGTTCCAGTAGGACACTGTCCTTGGACTTACGCTGTTTCTTATCTTCATGAACGACCATCCTGATGTCACTAGTTCCCGATTCAGTATTCATGCTGATGACACAACTATTTACTCTTGTACTAAGTCTGATAAGTTCGATGAAGTAAAAATGGCAATCAAATCAGTTGTTAACTGAGGCAAGAAGTGCGATGTAAATTTTAACGCTTGCCAAACGAAACTGCTGTCTTTTAGTCATTATAGAGAACCCTTTTTGCCTTCCATGAGCATGGCTGATGCTAACCACCAAGCGAGTAAATCTTTTCAGCTTCTTAGTCACAGGTTTTCCACTACCATGAAGTGGAATTATTATATTGAATCAATTTCTAGGCCTGCTACTAGGAAATTTAGTTCATGCTAGACAATTTTTCTTCTCAAAATCCTTTATAAATTCACTATTTCTCCGTGCATAGGATATTGCTGCCATATTTGGTCAGATATCTCTGCTATATATTTCGAAATTCAAAAAAGATTACGCAATGTTATTGGCCCTGACAGAGCATCATGACTTGAGTCACTTCCCAATTTTCATCTCTGGTACCATTGACCGCATGAATTTAAACGTATTACCAGATTGGCAACTAAGTCTCACCATTTTACTGTTGAAATAGTTAAATATAACTGTAAGTTCTATACTAATAATTTCTTTTCTCGCATGTGCAGCTCATTACGAGTTTCTGGTTTCCCTTCCACGTACAAACTCCAAAAATTTAAATGCAACATCTTCTGCCTTCTTGTCTTCTGTCTTATTCTTTTATTGTCCTTTCTCTTCACTAACCTCTTCGCATTTTTTCTCTTGCAGTAACCCATTGTGTCTTATTGACATTATCAACTTGCTTGGGATGAAATGATTAACACACGCATACAGGCGCACGCGCGCATACACAAACACACACACACACACACACGCCCAGGCCCACACACACACGCACATACACACACACACACATATATATATATATTGTGCATTGGGACAGCAGATCATTATTCAAACATATATTATGAAATATAACAGACAACGAATGTCTATTATGTTTGATCATGAGCCGTTCTAAGCTTCGTATAGTTACTTTAATTTCTGGAGAAAATAAAGAAAAAATCTGTCCAACATTTGGATATTTTTTATTATGCTCTTCCTCGATCTAAGATTTCGGCTCACATCTTTGATGGTGAAAGTCTTTGTTGTAATTTGCATACAACCACTGTGATGATGGGCGAAAGCTTAGATCGAGGAACAGCATAATAAAAAAATATTCAAATGTTGGACAGATTATTTTCTTTATTTTCTCTGGAAATTAAAGCAACTATATGAAGTTTAGAACGGCTCATAATCAAGCATATATATAAAATGACCATTGAAGTCAACACTCAGAAGCGACAGGCTGTTTCATGCTAGACGCAGTCGTAAAGTAATGATTCGTTTCTGATAAGTTGGTAGAACAACGAAACTTAAGTTGCACTCGAACGTAACTATATATATATATATATATATATATATATATATAGCTACGTTCGGTATATATATATATATATAGCTACATATATATATATATCGAAATATATATATATATATATAGCTACGTTCGATATACATACATATATATATATATATATATATATATATATATATATATATATATATATATATATATATATATATATATATATATATATATATATAAATAAAAAGGAAAGAACAGTAAGATATAAAATCCGGTGTTCTTATATATATATTTATTTTTACACAATAGTGCTCAATGTAAATTTAAATTTACAGAGCATTAATATTATAAATTAATAGATTTAAAATATGGTTTTACCGCTACACTTTTGTTTCAGAAATGGAAGCTAAAGCCCCTGAATTTATTTTGTTATTAAACCAAAGACATTAGTTCCATTTCCTCATCAAGCGAATTTTGGAGTAATTTACTTTTTAAAACTTACGGTTGTTAACGGCACTGGAAAGATTCATAATTGAGGGTTTCCAAGGTTACCGATAAATCCATTCATCTAGACAAGGGGTGGTAGAGGGTTCAATTTTTAATTTTCGTTGTATCAGTTAATAGTTACATTTGAAAACGGGGTTATGTTTAGGGATGGGTAGGGATGTATCTTTTAACAAATTCTGACATCCGCTAAATTCATGTCATCTGGGTTTTTTTCTAACGGCAAAAATTCTTATGGTATTTTTTCTATTTGTATATTTAAAGATTTTGAGGGACTGTTTAGGCTAGAATATGTTTTATTCACCTTTCTAAAAAATTATTTTTAATATTTAATATACTATACTTCTTATTAAAACCAAGTAAATGTATTCGAATTACTTACAGTATTTAAAATTATTTATTCTTATCGAGTAAATATTATTTTATTTTATTTTATGTAAACTTTATGACCATGACGGCAAAGGTGGTTAAATTATTTCACTAATTCAGTAAACTTTTATTTATAAATTTAGTAATATAAATTTCCCCATGTATGTACAAAGGACATTTAATGTTCAATATTATATTCTAACTTATTAATTTCATTTGACTTTAGGTGTTCACTTGGATTCTTTTCAGTGTTTGAATTGCTTTGAGAGAGGTGTTATGGTTAGAGTACGTTTTATTTAATTACAATTTTAAAAGATGTTTAGGTTAGAATCTGTTTTATTTAATTTCAATTTTAAAACATTTTAAAAAATTCTACTTTCAAATTTAACTTTTTAATTTAATCGGCTATATTTCTTTATAAACCAAGTAAATGTAATAGAATTCCTTACATTATTTAAAATTATTTATTCCCATCAAATATGAGTATGCATAATTATCAGGTAATTTTTTTAATTTTTTTATTTAAAGATTATTTAAAGAAAATTTTTTGCAATGACGACATAAAATAGCTATTTCATTTCTCTGATTCAGTAAATTTTTATTTTTTATAAACTTAGTAATATATAGTTTCTCATGTATGCATAAAGGACATGGGTCATTTAATGACCTACATATTCTAGATCTTCTTATTAACTTCCATTTTACTGTAGGTGTTTTATTGGATTCTTTTAGGTGCCAGAAGTACTTCGAGAGAGATGTTTGACTTTTATATTTATTTATCCTAAACGAACATTGATGTTGGTTGAACCTCTTTTTGAACTCATGGCTAGTGCAACCTATATAAATTTTTACGTTTTCAGGGGTTTCAATAGAAGATATATTACATTGGTATACTACTGATTCCATGCAACATTTATTTTGTAGAGGACAGTTTTGAGGGTTTCTACAATTACATAATTTTTGTTTACCCTCATTAATTGTTGTTTGTATTTTTTCCTTGTCTACAATTTTTTGGTTCTGGTATAAGTGTTTATTTAAGATATTATTATTATGTTTCTTAATAATCTTTTCTAGGTTATCAGTACAGCTATAACTTAATTTTAGTGTATTTCTATTGAAAATAGTACTTAGTTTACTTCCACCGGGAAAATGCTTGAGTATTAATGCGAGGAATTTTTGTCCCAATTTGTTTTTTACCATTTGGTTGTATGGGGGTGTATACCAAATTATTTTCCTACTTCTGTTTTTCCTGTGCTTACCATTTTCATTTTTAATATAAGTTAGTTTTAGGTTTTTGTAGCCACTATCTTTTAGAGCTTTATTATAGAAATTAATATGTTCGTCGAAAATCTTGTCGTTTGCTGAATTTGTACTAATTCTTTTTCGGATAGATAAAGGTATATGTTTAATTATAGATGAGGGGTGATTTGATTTAGGGTGTATATATAAAGGATTCGTATTGAGTTTTTTATAAGGTGTGTATGTATTGTTCTTTAAATCTAATGTTATATCAAGGAAGTTAACTTTTTTTATTTTAGTGCTGACGGTAATTTTTAAACCCATGCTTTTAAATTCTTTATATAATGCCTTTCTAATTTTATCTATTCTGAAGTTAGTAGAATTCCTAATAACCATGAGACCATCGTCCCTGTATAGACCAATATCAGTTGAATCAATATCACGGTGCGCTGTAAGGCTGTATAAAATAAAAAACCAATGAGATCAGAAGACTCAGCTGAATCTAGTGATCCCATTGTGATGTCAAAGTGGTCATATGAATTTTTTACCCATTGCTCAACATTATGAATAAGTACCGATTTCTTCGCATTTAAAATAATATATATATATAAAGATAGTTTTCAGATGTGCTATATTTATGGGAAAAAGTGCACAATATCAGAGATAGAGCGTATGTAAATATAAAAATGAACATTGAAGTCAACACTCAGAAGCGACAGGATGTTTCATGCTAGACGCAATCATCAGGCCATAATCTAAGGAAAAAAATAGAAATCCATTACACCCTGTTACTCCAGTGGGTCTGAAACTGACCGTATGGTGAAAGAAAGGAAACTAAAGCGGTTGTTTCAATTAATTTGTACAAGAGTGTGTATATTTATCTCTGAGGGTGCATGTTGCTTGCGTGTCTTTATTTACGAAGTGCTATCCAAAAGTTACGCAAATTTGAACAAATTGCTAATCTCTCTTGTTATTCAATGCTACTCAAGTTTTTCTGGCTATTTCACACAAATCTGGAAATCACTCTATCAGAAAATAATTCCTTTTATATCAATGTTATTTTTTCTTTTCTGGTCTCATTTCTTGAAGCGTGCAGCCAACGCATGCAAATCGTGCTTAACGTGATCAGTTACGAGCGGCCATTCATTAGTTAAAACAGAAAAAAGAAATCTTTGCTAGTTATTCATTAGTCCTCGATAATGATATCTTGCAATTAAGAAAACCAGTGAATGGACAAAAACAATAAATAGGACCTTAATTACATGACACTATTAACCAGCGTCAAACGTTACTGCACGTAATAAATATATATGAGGGTGTACCGAAAAATTCTCGGCACGACCAAGAAAAACTTCCAACATAATTCCTTTTTCCAACCCGTTCGCCGAATCGGTCGGGTTTCGATCACGACTTGAAGCAATCGGATATCAAACTACACTGATGAGGTATGATACAGTGAAATAGTTTGTCTGTAGATATATTTTTTTCGGAACATTTTTTGTAAAAATGTAAAAACAAATTATCCTATGTATTTTTATCTACCATGCGTTTGTGGGAAGATATTGGAGGGTTTCACACTGGTTTCAATATAGTTTTTTAATATTTAAAATTTTGAGTTTTCCTTCTCTCATACTGGTAGCGGCGTCTTATATATATCATATATATATATATATATATATATAAACTACAACAGTTTAAAGCCACCTCAGACAGATAATTGGTAGGATTATACTATAAATATATTCATTATACACATTATTGAAAAAGACCAATAAGCAAAATTATTAAGAGTCTAAAACTTAAACGAGTAATCCTTTATAAGGTTTTCTTTAAATTATTTTTACTGCCATTATTATTTGAAATTATTGTTCATTTGAAAGTAACTAAAGAACTGTCTGTGATGGTAGAGTAAGGGATATCTTTATCGTATGCAGAATCGACGAACGGATTTCAAATTCTTGTTCTTCCAACCTTGTTCATTTTCGCTCCAATTCCCTGGGAAAGGCATGGATACGTCCCTTCTCCTCCAGCTACGCTTTTAATATCAGGACAGACGCCGCTACCAGTATGAGAGAAGGAAAACTCAAAATTTTAAATCTTAAAAAAATATGTAGAAATCAGTGAGAATCCCTCCAATATCTTTCCCACAAACGCATGGTAATTAACAAAGAAAGGGAAACGGTGGAGCACCATGATCACCTATGTCCTGAAGTGATACGCAAATAAAAATATTTGAAAGTAATTCAAGAATTAATTTCCTTCCACACAACACTTTCTGTGAAAATATTTGGAACGATATATTTTTTCACCTTCAAACCGGTTACCGGAATTTGCTCTCATCTTTACGAACGATCAGAACTTGAATTCCAGGAACTTGCTCTGTCATATAAAGATTATGTTTACCAAATGTTGAACAAATGACAAATAATATAGACGTATTGCGTGAGCGAAAGATAATTTCAGTTTAAAAAAAAAAAAATGAATATTTGGGTTTCTGCAATCTGCTTGAAAGTATTCAGAACAATAATCTCGAGGGTTCCACAAAAACGAATAATTGTAACGGGTTATACATGGGTACAGTGAGTCGTAGTTTGGATGTAAAGAAAAAACATGAGAAACATATCAGTCCTCATAATGTCTATAGAAAGTCGTAGATTCCTGAACATTTTGGATTCGCGATTAAAGAATGTCACGTCTCTATGGCGAGTTAAAGTAATCATTTATGGAGAAGGCATCTTAAAGAACGACAGGCCTATCTCACGAGAAAGGCTTATTTTCATAGGAGCCATATTGTCTCTATAGCAATCATGTGCAAGAGAGAGAACGCAATTTCATTGGAGTTTATTATATTTATCTTAACAGCAACGAATATCAGAAGTCATTGAGGTCAGACAGATTTTTGTTCGGCCTGAATCCTTATTGTATTCTTTTCTCGGATTTCTTAATGGTATTACGATCAGAAGTACGTACAGCTATATTGTACGGGAAGCGAATTTGTGATAAGTACAAAATTATTACGAGACTCTGTAATTTAATTTATACTCTAATGAATAAACTGAAAAAGAAAAAAAATCTATGAAAACATATCAACCTGACAGGGTGCTCGAGTGAAATAAGCTATAATCTTAGAAACATCACAGTTGTTCGATTTTTCTCCTATTTTGATTACGATAGAATTAACGTGTCCTTGAAAGTCTGTTTGAAAGGAATAATATATCCAATGCATCTACACTAAGAGCGTTGCTTTATCTGGAAAGAGTCCAATGAATATAGAAGGCAAGTTGTCAGCTGCTAAGCTAGTGTCCTGATTAGATAATCATCCAATGGGAAGACCGCATTTGGACGATATAAATCACTTTGATCTTGATTTTAAGAGATTCACAATTTAAAATCAACTCGGCATAGATCAATAGAAATGCTTTTAAAAGAAGCTATCTTGGAGAATATCAAACCTCAATTGTAAAATAAAATTGAATATTGTTTGGATATCAGACAGTTTTATAAAAAAAGAGAATGCCTGTTCATTGAACGAAGACATTTACTGTCATTGTTAACATCTACACAGCATTAATAAAGCAAACATGTTTGTGCAATAAAGCGACATTCTCTTTTTAATGAAATGGTAAATAACTCTAGGAACAGGATAGTTCCTGTAACTATATGGCTATTCTGCGAGATGCCCCAGAGTCAGTTGCTTCGAGGACTTTGGCTAAGATATCTTAATAACTATGCGTTAAGCACATACGCTCACAGGCATTCATTGAAATGGTTTCTCCTTCCAAACTTTTAGAGAATGCTGGTTCATGAGTGCAAAAACTGGGAGAGGGGCGCTCAAGAATTCACTTTTTTTGTCGCAAAAATTTGTATACATTATTTACCGAATTCTTTCAATATATACTGATTTCCAATTTATACTAACAGACACTTAATGGTACAAAAGCTAAAAATATTTTAGTTGATTAAAATCAGTTACAGTTTTAAGTAATCACTGTGTAGCATATTCCAGAAGAAATCGGGGAAGACTTTTACAAATTTTGGATTCTCTCAAAACAAAGTATTTTCTGTTTTTATCAGATACAATGAAAAAATAAATAAAATAGAAAAGTTGATTTAAATTTTTTTTTTCTTTTTAAGCATATCACCCCAAGCAAGGTTGGAAGCCACTAGTACGCAGGGGGTTACAGAAGGTGTGGAGGAAGAGCAGATAGGAGTGGTAAAGGAGAGGATGTGGAGAAAGATAGTGGATCGATCAAGGCTAGGGGGAAACAGAAGATTTGGAGCGAGAGCATATGGGAATGAAAGGTGAAAGGATGTGGAGAAGGGAAGAGGATAGGTCAAGGCAGCTGGAGATGTCGATTGACGTTACACTTAAATAGTTGAAGATTGTATTCGTCAGGGAAACAGGAATAAGGAAGGGAGTTCCACAGGCGAGATGTGCGAGACATGAAGCTATTGGAGTAGAAGAGACGTCTACATCTAACAGTTTCAACGGTGAAGGGGTGGCAACGGGATGCCAGCCTCGTGGGACGTTTAAATTCATGAGGCCTAGGAACCAGCGAAAGCAGCTCCTCGGAGCAATTACCGTGAAAGTATTTGTAAAAAAGACAGAGTGAGGTAACGTCGCGTCGGTGAGAGAGAGACTGCAGACGAGATGACAGATCGGGGCCAATTACATTGCATATCCGTCTCTGGATCTTATCAAGAACCCTGAGGCAAACAGCTGGGGCTCCAGACCATATATGACAACAATACTCCATGCAAGGGCGAATGGTCGATTTATAGATTTGGAGGATAAATTCCGGGGAGAAATATTTCCTGGCTCGGCACAGTGAGCCAACTTTCCTTGCGGTGGATGATGCAATTGACTCGATGTATTTGTTCCATCTCAGATCAGCGGACAGCGTGAGACCGAGCAGCCGCAGAGAGGAACTCTCAAGAAGTTGGTCATCAGACATTCTAATGGGATGCAGGGATGGATCCTTGTGGTGGTTAATAGAGAGCAGTTTAGTTTTAGAGGCGTTAAAGTTAACCGTCCATTTCTTGCCCCAGTTCACAACCGATTGGAGGTCTTTTCTATCAGGTTAATTTTGTCAGGTTAATACCAGGTTAATTTTGTCAGCATAAATAAAATAAATAACTTAAACCTATAACACTAACCATCATTTAAGCTACTACCACAGGGGATATCATACCCGATTTTGAAAATATAAAAAAAAATATTAAATATAAATCTTTATTGGAAATATTTTACATGCAGGCACTTCAAACTTTGTACTCTGAGTTAACATTAATAGGAACTGAAAAACATTATTTAGGTAAGAAAATCAGGTGCTGAAAATTGTAATTAAAAATAGGAAAATTTGTGCTGGGTAATAATTAAACAATTTTTTAAAAACAAATCATCAGTAAGAATAATTTTTTATGAATTTTGATTTTTATTATTTTAGTCACTATGTTTCTTCAGCATTTCTCAGGTGCGTGTTTTAGTAATATTTTACAAGAATTCTTTATTTCGTCTAAAATCTTGTTGACAAGAAATACGTTTTTGTTTCCGGATTAGAGGATGAAAGATACAACTGAGAAAGGAAAGAAACCGCATCAGCAGAAATTTAATGATCAAAAGATAAGAAACCCGAATTTATGAGTTCGAATAACTGCATTGAAATGTGTTCAATAGTCCGCATATTTTATTATCATTATCTTTATTGCTTTTTAAACGATAATGTTAAGTTGTTAAAATTCACTGAATTTTTTTCTTTTCATCCTTCTTGTTTATTTCAACAAGAACATACCAGCCCAACATACTCTCCAGATTGAGTGGTACGATCTATGCTAGAATGGAATTATAAGAAAAAAAGAAAGAGGAAATCAAAACTTTGCTATGGTACCTGTACACCACACTTACCTCGCCTATGAGACATACCCCAGCTTAATACCACATAAGGCCAAAAGCGTTAAGCCTGATGGAAAGCATTACCATAGATAGTTCAGTGACCGATCACGGGTCCTTAATTCACGTGAGCAGAAGTATATTTCTAGAAGTGTCTATCTGTGGGAAGAGGCAAGAGAGTTTGGCTCACCTCACATGCACATTAAATTCAGGTGGTACCAAAATCATATCCAACGAATCAGTCCAGTGTTCGTTAGATTTCAGTGTTTGGGTGTGGCACATACCACATAAATCAAGCACTGTGTATGGTTGTGATAGCTTCATAATTTGCGTGAGTAGGAATCAAGTGACATGCTTTGAGTCAGCCTGAAATCACCATTGACTAGGGACTGTTACACTGCACTGTTTCATGTCACGTTTCAGCAATTTATAGACACATCACTCACATATAAGATCCTGCGCCTACAAATATCAGAGAGCCATGTAAATCTACCGAGACGGCATGGAATATATTCCCTCGTAGAATCGATGACTAGACGTGTTAATGTACTTCCTCGGTTTACACTCATATGATGCATGCCGCCTGACATGAAACTTGTTACGTCATTGTAGTATCTTTAAAATTATCAATTGGCTATAACTTGGTAATTTCAAGTAAAACCTACCGCTTTTTGAATCGAGAATAAGTCAAACTTACCAAAACATGTTAATACGAAAATGCTTTTGATATTGTAAATCGAAGTGGGAAAATATCTAAGCTCTGATACATATTTCGGTTTCAGTCCGTATTATGACTACTTTTTACAGTTTTGGCCATACATACTCTATTGACGTAATAATAATAATAATAATAATAATAATAATAATAATAATAATAATAATAATAATGTCCGGAATTGGTAAAAAATGAACATACCCAGAGATATAACAAGGTAGCGACATAGCTGCACTGGAAGATATGCAAGAAGCACAAAATTGAAACCACTGATATATGCTATGTGCACCAACCAGACACAGTTACCCAAAATAACGATGTAACTATCCTGTGAGACATGCCAATTCAAACTGACAAGGAAATAAATGTCAACAGACTTGATATTCTCATAAAAGACAAGAAATTCAGGAAGTGTTTGCTTATTGGCATAGCAGTATCATCTGAGAGAAACACTTCCATAAAAATTATGAAGAAATTGTCCAAAAACAAGGACCTGGAGATTGAGATTAACAGGATGAGGATAATGAAGACTGAAACTGTAACAATATTAATTGGAGCTCTGGACCTGGTGAGAAAAGGAATGGAAAAATTTACTAACAACGTCCAAGGTAACATCAACATACAAGTTGCCCAGAATATCGCCCTACTAGGAATATCCCATATACTAAGAAAAGTATTGTTAATTAAATGACAATTCTCTTATAAGGCCTAAGGACCGTAGTTTGGACTTGGCTCTACAGCACACAAAGCAAGAAACATAAGATACCCAAACAACAACAACAATAATGATAATAATATTAATAAAAATAATAATAATAATCGCCCAAATCTCAAGAACATGGAAGTCCCTATCTGTTTTTAAAGATCTTCAAGAACCTCTCAAAGTACAAAGATCTTGAAGAGGAAATCTAAAAATTGTGGAACACGAGGAAAAAATAATTCCAGTTGTAGTTGGTATCCTCGGATTAATTGGAAAAGGTCCCGGTAGACTCATTGAAGGGCTTCCTGGTAGCCCATGCCTTAAAGAAATACAAAAAATTGTACTCGCAAGTACATCTCACACATTACGAAGTGCTTTATCTAAATAAAATGTGTGTAATCTTCGGTGATTTTGTAATTTATTTTTTTTACAAAAAAGGATCAGTGGAAAATGTCCTGAAAACATTTCTCACCTTAGGTAACTGTGAAAACATTATTAAAACCAACACAAAGCAAATAAAATTGAAAACCAAAGACAATAGATCAAAAGCAAAATCACAAAAAGAAAAGGCGACATAAACTCCGAAGGAAAAAAAATCAAACAACGGTCCGTTACATAAATAGTAAAAGATAAAAGTTTTCTATGTCTAAATTAGCAATACAGAACAAATACGTTACCCAAACCAGATCGCTACTCAAGTTTCACGCTACCCCGATCATCAGGCAACCAGAACTAATATATATATCGTGTATATTTAGGCAGCAATTATTCATTGAGGCATGTTTCATTAAATAATATAGACAAGTTTTGTCTATTTATTTTAAGTAAGTTCCTTACATATTGTCTGATAAGATTAATAACATTATCATTGAAAGACGAAAGGAAATCACCATATTGATACATGTTTAAATCCTATCTAAGCTTTCAGCTTACAAAGGCCATTACAAAGATGACAATCACATTTCAATATATTAAACAGTACACGGACGAAACAATAATGATAGTCTGTTTTTTGTTGCATTGTTTCCTTTCGTCTTTCAATGATAATGTTATTAAGCTTATCAGACAATATGAAAGGAACTTACAATAAATAGACAAAACTTGTCTATATTATTTAATGAAACATGCATCAATATATATATATATATATATATATATATATATATATATATATATATATATATATGTGTATATATATATATATATATATATATATATCAGTCTTAATAGACTCTTTCATATTACTTTTCATTTGTTTATTATACAAAGATATAATTCAGAATCCCATATTTATTTAATGTGAATCAAATATACTTGAGAGATAAGATAAAAGCGTTTCCCCATTGGCACCAATAATTGGTGTTGAATCCCTGTTAGAATTCTTAGTTTTTGATGTAGACAAAGACTCAGCATACATCGTTCTCTTCCCTACTAATGTGATAATCAATTAAGCCGAATTATAAATATGGCAAGTCGCCACATTGGAGTGGAATTTGAGTAATATTTGATTTACTCAATTTTCCCCCGTTCTATGTATAAGCATTTAATAAACCTCTTCTTCTGTTCCTTCGATACTTTCTCTAACTGCGACTTTCGTAATTCTCCCCTTATTTGAACAAAGACAAAGTTACAACAGTTTGTAATGCTAATTTTTAAAGTCACCTGTCATTTCTTAGTCAGAATAGTGGAGAAACCGTTTTCTTATATCCCAATCTCAATGTTCTTTCCTATTAAAGTAGCATTAAAAATATACATTTAGCGTATCAGGCGAATTCATAGAATTAATATCTGTCTCATGTTTTCGTCCTCATGTCTCAACAAATATTAAAATGTAAATATATATTTGGCTTTAAATGTTGGATGGAGTTGTTATGTATAGTGAGAGAAGCTGTAAAATATAAATTCGATTTACTGCGACAGTCACATGTCACAGATGAACACTCAAATATATAAAATAATAAATAAGAATTTATGCATCTTCTGGGGGGGGGGGCATATAAACAATTCTTTTTTATTAACTCATTGTTATTACAGTTAATGACAGCGTTGCAGGCATTGCGTCCAGTGTCGCCACTGGTATGTTCTAATGCCGCTTTATAGGTTGCTACAACGAAAGACGGTTTCTGTTCATTTTCTCATTCGTTTCATTATATGAAAGGGACGGACGTGGTGAAATCAATTCTAGGAGGAGGAACATATAGCTACTTGCTGCCTTAGCATTTCCCCATATGCGTTTTTGCCTTTCTAAAGCCTCTGGGCACGGGAAGCGCGTCGTCTCTTCAAACTTTTTGCGATCCTCTGCCGTCATTGCACCATTCTGGTCTTATATACCAAACACAAAAGGTCAGGGTAATCCAGCGCTGTCAGAATTCCACGTCCATGGGTTTTTGCGTTAGTAATTTGCTATCTTGGATCGACGTCCGCATTCTGTAACACAGGAATTAAAAATGAAAGGACAAAATCTCTGTAATGTGCAAAATGCATGTTTTGCAGTCCAAGATGATAATTTTTCAGTAATTACTGGACCTTAGGTATGTGGCACTGGTAGTATGAAATTAGGATTAAAAGGGTTCACGTGAAAACCCCGAATAGGAATAAGAGAATTGGAAGGGTTAAAAAACGTTAAAGTCGTTAAGATGAAAGCATGATATATGGAGCAAGGAAAAAAGAGGAAAGTTCTTCTTTCCGGATTGGCTAGTAGAATTGTTATGAATCCGCAAACCCAGAATGTAAGCAGTCTTGCATATGTCCAGAGGAATGAGGAATGTGAAATTATTTTTACATCAGAAATATAGAAATAATTTTTAAACACAAAAGTTGTTATCGGAATAATTATTGTTGTCCAAGTATGTATTGTATTAAATAACTGAACGCATTGTTTGAGGGTTGATATCGTTTCTCCAAGGTTAGAGAAAAAATTAATTGATATAAATTTTGATGTAATACATATAAACAAAGCGCTAGGTTGGAGCCAGCATTTGGAGCGAGAGCCGAGAGCGGAGAGGAGTAAGCAGCAGATGAAGGAGCTGCTGAACGCCACTGAACTGCTGTTAAGGGAATTCTCGACCGACCAACTTTTGTTGTATGTTTTAACACGCTCCAAGTTTTAGAAGAAAGAGTCACAGTGTCAAAATATTGGGTTTAACGGGTTAATTTTGTTGTATCAACGACTATATAAATCAATTGAAAATTAACCCAGCCACCTTCTTTGTTATTTTTTTGATGTTATTTGTATTTTCACCAGCGAAAGCGTTCTTTGTTCTTTTGTAGCACCGTTCCGCCGATTCATCGATCAAGTACAGACAAACTTCGGTCTTAGCTGCTCTGTGATCAAGGAACACAACGTAGCGCCGAGCAGATGAAGGGACGAAGCGGTCAGCAGATAATCATCAGTTGGCCGGGAAAGATCCAGTGTGGGAAAAACCCAGGATCGAGCCCGGGCCGGCCGTGTTATAAATAGATATTTTTCCAAAAATACTAGTTCAGTGGGAGATTCAAGGGAAAGAATGGACGAGGGAAATTTCTTTTCTATTTCGTAGGCGCTTTTTTTGATCGATGTTATTCTTTGATAATTTGAAGTCTTTCTTTTTTTTATTCTCTAGCGAAGACCACCAAATCATCGAATGTGACAAAAGAAATAATTAAAAAAAATAAGGAAGGCCATGATGATTGCTGAATGACAAAGAAAGAGTTCTTCCTCTTGAGAAAGCCATGAATTCATTTCTTTATATATTCTTTCCCATTTATATTTTGATAAAAGCCTTCGTTATTGGCATACCGATGGCGATGGATATATGATAGGACATTTTTGTAACAGTAGTTACAATGTTTATCTACCTTTACAGAACCCATTGATCAATATTTAGATCAAAATTGTTTCGAAAAATTAATTTTTCTTTCGCTTACTTCCATGGGTGTATGTACGTTTAACAATATCAGGTCAGGATGACTAGTAAAGGGACAGAACTCATCTTCTATCAATGATTTTTACCAAGTGGCGTTATCATGAAAAAGTCATTACCATCTACGAACAGAATTCGAACAGACATCAAAATCATACGGGAATCGATCTGTAAGGGAGTAGAAATTCAATAAATTATTCCCTTTCATAAACCTCAGCCACTGCGAGTGCACTGTTGAAAAAACACCTTTTCTCAATTTCTTCCATGACGTCGTGGACCAGGTATTCTCTTTCCACGAGTAAACCGCTATCCTGACTATACCCCTTCTCCCTGTTATGGTTATTTCCCCGTTTGCTATACATTTGGCACGAAACAACCTTTTGCTCCTTCTGTTATTCTTTCGTGTTGCTATGTGTCTTTTTCACCTACATTTTTGTTGCTTAATTATTTCTATTAAATCTTTTAACACATCATTTCTATAAGTCATGTTGACATCTTTCTATTTTATAGAGCTTTCCTTAGAATAATTTATCCTATTAACCATTGTACGTTTGTCAGCTTCTTTACAAGCAATTTTATTAATTTCTGTATTTTATAAGCCTACGTCATTAGATATTCATTATGCCCTTTGCGCTTTAAGTCTATTGGCAAGATTAAGCTCATCATGTCTCTGCTATTAAGTGCTTCCTAAAAAGACTTGAGAATTAAATAAAATGAATCCAGTGAAGACACACGAAAGTGTGATGGATTCAAATTAAATTTTTATAATGATTTAGATTATAAAATTATATAGTGAAATATGCCTTCTAAAAGCTATGAAAGGTATTAGGAAAAAAGGAAAATTTCGTACAGGTACAAAGTAAAGAGTGCTGGCTGATGGCCGTTCTATTTGGCAGTGAATATTAGGTAATCTTCTGACAGATGAACAAGAGACTTGAAGCAACAAATATGTAGTTCTACAGGAGGATGCTAAGAATGTAATGGACTTAACGGGTGAGTAACAACAAAGCTTTAGAGAAAATGGAAACGGAGAGTGCACTTATACTTAGAATAAGAATGAGACTGTTAAAAATCTGACAGGAGAAAAAAACCTTGACGAATTTAGCACTCAGAGGATATACTGAAGGTAAGACAGACAGAGAAAAGTATCGACTGACACACCTTCTCATCATGGATGGCAGACCAGGGATATGGAGGGATAGCAAAAAGAGAAACTTTACGAAGAGTTACAAAGGATAGGAAGATGTGGTGAGCCATGATTACACATTTCCCGAAGGGACACAACACAAAGAATAAGAAGAAAATGATAGTATTGGGTCTTTTTAGGTAAGATTCTCTTCGTGACTCTATTGTCATTCGTATTTGGAGTTTAGTATGTCTATATCAAATTACATGGACTTGTATTTTGTTGGGCTGGTTTCTCGAGAGGGACAAGTGTGATAAAATGGAAAGGTTAAGCAAACCGATTACTTTTATTGGGGACACACGTCGTGAGACTTGAGAAGGTTGGCAGGCAAATGGAAAAAGAAGGTGAGTCAAAAATGAACAATAACAAATTGTTTCTTACTCGCTTTTGCTTTCAGATTGATTTGTGCTAAATAGACAAATACGAAGAGATATTAATGGTCGTGAGAGTTGATGAGTTCCTTCCTATGGGAATTTGCGGTTTGGCATACGTTAAAATATTCTGGCACTTCAACATTGCACTTATTTTAGCTCTCCACTTGAGGAACATAGAAGATTCAATGGAGAAACTATACAATCACGCATAGTTGATCATGTATGGTCGGTGGACGTTCACGTGCACACAACGCTCTATAGAATAAACTCATGATAAAAATTTAAAAAGTTGGAAGATATAATAGTTAAACCTATCTGCATACATGACCAGCTAAATTTAGAAGGCTTAATGTAGATATCAATAGTATATGTAGGAATTACTGGTAAAAGAAGAACAGGCCATAAATTTATGGATACAACACCGAAATTAACTGTACTTATGAACAAAATGTCAGTAATGGTAAAGGTCACCGAACGGCTAGGGTTTGAACATATGGATGAGGAAAAAACAGTTCCAAGGGCTCGTTTGTAGACGCGTTAGGATATGACATGTATAAGAGGTTGCGGACACTTTGTGATGTCCCAAAATTACAACATATATTTTCTGTAGGCTGGAGAGTACTTCGAACGAAATACAAAAAATGATCCAACAAAACCAAGGAATACAATCCAAATGAAGTATTATTCAAAGAATGATTGAAATGTTCTGTAGATATGTTTAATCGGATCCTCGTTGAAGCTTCTTGTTGTGGCCTTGTAAGGGCCAGAAATAAAGACACAAGATAGGAATTTAATTAAACAAATATATTAACAGAAACAGTAATACAAACATATACAATCCAGAGTGTTACAGCAAGAATGTTCGCTCCGACTGTCAGAGCTGACCGCTGGAAACTTCGCTCTCCAAAATGCAGTACCTGCTCCTATTTATAACGGGGAGAGTTCATTAGTGCGTGGATAAATTACCATAACACTCCTCTAATCCTGAATCTCTCGTTGTCCAAATTATCCGGAATTTGTTGTCCAGTATTTTTTACCCGGAAAAAAAGCATGTTTAGCAAGTGTTCGTCTTGCATACGATAAAATCTGTCTATATTTCAGAGATGCGGTATTGTAAATATTTACACTATTTACATTGTTCGGTCTGTTTTCTCATTTTTATTGCCATATTCACGACGTTTCGGCCGTTGTACGCTCCAGCCTTCTTCAGGATATGTCTATATTTCTGAGATGAGGTATTGTAACTATTTACACTATTTACATTGTTCGGACTGTTGTCCTCATGTTTATTGCCATATTCACGACGTTTCGGCCGTTGTACGCGCCGGTCTTCTTCAGGATCTGTCCATATTTATGAGATGAAGTATTACTATTTACTCTATATATGCTGTTCGGAATGTTGTCATCATCTTTATTGCCATATTCTCGAAGTTTCGGACCTTATTTTGGACACAGTCATCCAAAAGTGACATGGCCCAAAGAGTTGTGATTTAAATGCCTGACCACAGCAAAGGGAACAAAAACTCAAGGAGTTGAGTTACGAAGTGCGATTAACTGAAACTGAGATCTCCAAAGTCATAGCAGGTGGAATTAGAACAGTCTATTACCGTTCAATTAATATCGCCTGAAGAAGGCCAGTGCGTACACCTGACGAAATGTCGTGAATATGACACTAAAGATAATGACAGCAGTCCATGTAAATAGTGTAAGTAGACAATAAGGTCTCTGATACTCATTTTGTACAACAAAATTAAGTTAATATCAAGCTATTTATTTTAGATGCATATCAAATTTTAAGTTGCTGATGTTCAGGATGTTATAAATAATGAATTCATCAATTACAAAATATAAATATATAAATAATGTCAGCATTAATTTGATTCGATGACGTCAGTATCGATTATCAATATCCGTTTCAATATTCTCTCTTCTCTTTTTGGGAATCAAATGATTGCCTATTTTTTAAATATGTCTTTCCCCAAATACAACAGTCTGCAGCTAAGTCCACGGCTAGACTGAAAATCTCCCTCAAAAACATTTGGACTCTTAGTCATTTGGTCATTGAGAAGATTTTCGGATCATGTAATTTTCAGCACCCTCTCGTGTTTAAGAGATAAAACTAAAACCTGAATTGAAACAAATTATCGGCTATAAATAAATATGTGATCGAGGGCCTGTTCAACTCCTGACAAAGGGAATGGGAAGGAATACTGATATAAGACCTGATAGAAATTACAATGTACCAAAAATATAAATCAAAATGTCTATTGCTCATTGCTTAAAGTTCTCTAGCGCTGATGATTCTTGCTGTTTAAGCATTGCCCTAATCGGTGGCTCTAGGCTTTAGTTACAGAACTATTTCTCATATATAAACATTGAGATTTTCTTCCTTCGGTAAGATAGTCACGAGGGTCAATTGACGGCCTGTAAGTGACGTCAGAGGATAGAGTGAAAAAGCACATGGCTTCACCAAAAGTTCATAAAGAAACCGCCATAAATGCAGTTTTCGCTACGGAAAATATTACAAGTAAATTTCCCCCTTTTTTTACACATCGTTTATTATTGCATATATGTTATGGGACACGTGTATATATGTATATATAATTTTGTCTATGACGTAGCATTATAAAACCCCCTCTGAGAACAAAGGATGTTTGTCATTTAGCCATTCCGTTCCGTCCGTGAAGTACGGTGTTATTATATCACTGATATAATAATGCCCATAATGGGGGAAATTTAATTGGGAGAATAAAATTTTTACCATAACTCTCTCCCGTTATATACGTATTTTTCTTGTTGCACTCCAGACGATTACGTGTCATTTGTTAGCGCTATACAGCAGTAAGAATTCGATGATGATGCGATTTATACGTTAGTAACATTTCTTTTAAGATTTACTATTTTCATTTCAGGATCAAACAAAACGTATTTATATTCTGTTTGTATATTGTCGATTGCTTTTTAATAGCTTCCCATACATCAGTGGTTTGGGAAGACTAAGCTAAAATCCGTGAAACTTAAATGGTATACTCAGGAATAACAGAAGGTTTTTTGACACAGAGACGTTACTCATAAAAACAACATTTAACAACATTAATTATGCCGATGCCAGAATACTATTTAAACGCATATGGGAGCTTAGAAATCATGAACCAAACATATCAAAATATCAGGAAAAATAAGAACAACAATATAATCCAGCAGCAGTCCAATACAACCTAATTTTTGCCTAGAGGAGAAAATAATAATAATCACCATTCTAGAATATAAACACCCTAAACCATAACCAGAAACAAAAACAAATTCTCACTTCGCTACCCACAATCATGACTCAAAAACTAATAATGCAAAGCATAATAAACTCTATTTCAAATATAACCGAAACATGTATGTAATAAATTAATAAAATAAAAATAAGTAAACAATTAACAAACAAAATAAAAATAAAATAGAAATAAATAAAATAAACACATATAATCTACAGAAAAAATTATCTAAATCATTATCCCTGAATAAACACAGCGAAAAACCAATTCCCATAATCTCCCAGTAGCGTATATGTCTAGCTAACACAAAGAGGAGTATTATGGTTTGATGATCGTTTGATGCGTGAAACACCCAGTCACCATGCAGTGTTTCTATCTCCACAATGTATGTATCTACGGATATTTGTAAAATGTATGCATGCATAAATAAACCATTTATTATTGATGGGTTCTATGGCTACTTCCTTAATATCGTTTCGAATTAGAACACGAATCTATTTCAATGAATTTATGTATGTTTACTTTATATAGAAAAACAATCTGATTCATGTGTGACGTGCTTAAATAAAATGTGATTTAAATTCAAAGAAACTGTTAAATTTTTCGTTGTTTAAAATGAGTTTAAAGCGTCAATAATATTTGTAAAGAGAAAATAAATATAATTAATCGTTGGCAATAATTACAAACAGTAAAAAGAAAGAAACTCATAGTTCACTATCTAGACAAGTGAATGATGTGGTGGAAGCTATAAAATTGATATATTGTTAAACTTTAAAGGAAGATGATATGAGAGTGGAGAAAGAAAATAATATTGTGCAAGATTAGCTTTGCTTCAACACGTCACACCTTGATGTTTACACGAAGCTTGGCTCGGTACAGTATAAGGCTAAAATAAATAGACTGACTGGAAGGTGTTTGTGAAATACAATTCTATCAGTTTCGGAGAGACTCACTACTTTCACTGAAAGAATATTATTTTAATTTATTTTTCTTGAGCTCGAACACCTGCCCGTGATGCAAATAGAAACTACGAAACTATGTCAGTCGCAAGGCAGTCAATAATATCAATAATAATTAAGAAGGAAATATATGAAAGAAAGACGATGTTTAAGAACGAGAAGGAAATAAATTAGGTAATAAAGAATAGCATATTATAAAAGCACACTGGCAGAAAGTTGGTCCAAATCGATTGTAATATGATGCTAATTATCTTGGCTTTGATTCGTTATTCCACCAGATTGGCTGAAAAGAATTGGTGCAGGATGTGTATAGCAAGAGAGAAGTTAACTGAATGGCGGTGGAAGTTGGCCGCTCAGCTGTTAGGCGGGAGAAGGGAGTGAGAAGAGGAGCAGATGAAAAAGGGCGCCAAAAGTCGAACAAAAATAACAGAAAGACTAGAAAAAACAAAAAAAAAACAATATTAAAATAAAAAACAAAACTTGAATGAGTGAAAAAATATCGTAAATTAGAAGTGAAATCATTCCACACAAAATGAAAAGAAAAGAAATCTTTAAAAAAATTCAAGATGAAAAATAAAGGGAGACAACAATACAATACTGTTTTCCCGCCGTTGAATTTCCTGCAGGCGTGGATGAGTTGGGGTAGGTTGGTGGAGGTTGTGTCGAACTAAAAGAAATGGAACGCATTGAAAACGCGGTTCTATATTCGTTTGTCTTTTTCTTTTTCTATTTTATTTGTCGTCGAGTTTTCTGTTTTCTTTCAATTTTATACTTGCCTTTCAGACTTCCTTTCATTTTTTCTTTCGTTTGTTTTTGTGCATAAAACTACATTACCTTGCTTGTTGTTTCTACTTTTAGTTTTATAGTTATTGTTTGTCTATTGTTAGCGCCGCCAAGAGCTGTGGCCATCGGCAGCATCGTTATCGTCTCTTTTGTTCCTCTTTTCCTTTTTGTTTTTTCTTCGCTCTTATTTGTTGATAATAAATACTTCCTGGCTAATTTGAATTTTGCAAGCACAACATTTTTCATTTCATTCTTGACGGGAATTCATTAAAAGATACACTGATGTAATAGCTATTGGTATATTCAAAATTGGTAACCAACATTTGTATCACTGTGCCTATGAATTCTCTCAACACTCTGCGTACCTAAAATTCGGTACTATATCCTCTCATTGCCAATTCATATATATTTGGTATGAAATACGCATACAAACGAAAACGCATATCATTCGCGCGCAAACACAGACAGACACACACACACACACACACACACACACACACACACACACACACACACACATATATATATATATATATATATATATATATATAAATATAAAAGTGAACATAGAAGTCAACACTTAGAGGCGACAGTCTGTTTCATGCTAGTGCAATCGTCAGGCAATCGTCAGGCAACCCTGACGATTGCCTGACGATTGCACTAGCATGAAACAGACTGTCGCCTCTAAGTGTTGACTTCTATGTTCACTTTTATATTTGCACACGCTCTATCTCTGATATTGAGCACTTTATCCCATAAATATAGCAAACTTTAAGACTATATTTCTTCATATATATATATATATGAGAAATAAAATTGAATGTTCATTTATCTTGAATTGCGTTTCCCAACATTGAAACTACTCTTCAAGAGACTAAAAAAGTAACCATTTGATTTCGTTTATTATTATAAGTGCTTGATATCGAGAGATACTAGTTCTTGAGATCGTGCACTAAAATGAGAAAACCTGGTTGCTTTAAAAACGTTATCTCTCAGAAAATCTTGGTTGATGGTTATGAGGCGAGATACAATTGTATATCCAAGTAGAAGTGGAGAGCCAATTTTTTATATATATAAAGAGTGTTTCATTAAGACGGTTCAGAGTCATGTTGAAAAATCAAATGAAAAAATTTAAGTTCATCACCACATATTTTTGAAGATATACAGCACATACGTTTAACATATCATAACAATCTAATCACAATCTAGACAGTATTCAAATAAAAAAGAATTGACTGACTGTTTTGATTGACCTTTGAACCACCTGATGAACATTTATATATATATATATATATATATAAATTTAATTAAAATTAAAAAACAGACAACCTTAAGGTTCCATTGATATATATATATGTATGTATGTATGTATGTGTGTGTGTGTGTGTGTGTGTGTGTGTGTGTGTGTGTATAGTAGAGTTGAGTAAGTCATCGTACAGCAAACAAATTTTTGTTATTCTCACTTATAGCGAATGAAAACCTCGAATAACAATGTTATATGTGTATTTTGCGGCACAGAATCAGAATCTGCAATTTAAAATTAGAAATTCATCGATAAGTGATAGTTATGCAATTTTTTATATTTCGAATAGTGGAAAAAAGTGTTCGTACAGTATCACTTTTTGCATTATAATACGGTAGATTTTGGTTGTACTTCAAAGTAGAAGATTCTAAACAGTTCGAGAATATTCTCAGTAAATCTACTGCAACAATCAGTTCAAGTTTGGATCCTTCTGCAGTCACTGTTCACTGATAACGGTTCTAATAATGGCTAGACGTAAGGAAATGACTTGTGCTCAAAAAGAGCTAATTATTAAGCTATGGAACAATGGAAAAAGTTACAGAAACATCTCCAATGACACGAACATACCTTTTTCAACAATTGGTTCATTTATTGCAAGATTTAAAAGACGTAATACTGTTGAGAATAAAGGCAGACCCGGTGCTCCCAGGAAGATCTCTCCCATATTACGAAGAAAGTTGATGCGACAGGTCCAAAATAAACCAATGGCCATTAAACAAGACTTTCAGAATGATCTGAGTTTGTCAGGAGTCAACGTAACTAAGCAAACGATTAGTAATGAACTACACAGAGACGGTATAAAGTCGCGATCCCCAAGAATGACACCACTCCTTCTGAAACGGCATAGAGATACCAGGTTCAAATTTGCGACAGAGCATAAAGGTAAGGAAAATTCTTATTGGGAAAGAGTTCTTTGGACAGATGAGAGTAAAACTGAGTTGTTCGGTCGCAATTCCCTGAATCATGTATGGAGGAAAGACGGTGAAGCATACGCACCCAAGAACACCATACCAACTGTCAAATTTGGTGGGGGTAGTATCATGGTTTAGGGCTGCTTTTAGATGCGAGGTATTGGCAAACTAGCAATTATAAACAGTAGAATGACTGCAGAAAAATATCAACAAATCATAAGCGAAATTTTATCGCTTTCTGTAGAGAATCTTGGGCTTCCTCTTGATTGGATCTTCCAGCAGGACAAAGATCCCAAGCATACTGCTAAGAGTACGAAAGATTGGCTTGCTAATAACAACGATAACATCTTACAATGGCCTAGTCAGTCGCCGGATTTGAATCTAAAATAGAATTTATGGAGATTTTTGAAAAATAAGATCCGTGATAGAGGTCCAACAAACATCAAAAACCTGAAGACAACTACTCAGGAAGAATGGCACAAAATACCTACTAAAGTATGCGAATCGTTAATTAAAGACTACATGAAGAGATTGGTTGCTGTTGAACTTAATAAAGGCTTCGATACAAAATATTAAATGGAGAAAACATGTTTTTGTTCTGTTGTACGATCATTTTTTAAACCTCTCAAAATTTAAATATTGCTATATTTTCTTAACCATAGAATATTATTTAGTTTTATATGCATACATTTTTAGTATGCAATCTGATACAGTAGATATATTCCCGTTTTGTTAATTTAATATGTTACAAATAAAAATATGAAATATTTGCATGTGTGCGATCATTTATTCAACCCCACTGTATATATATTGTGTGCGTGCATTACGAGCGTTAGAGATAGACAGATAGATAGACAGCTTGATATGCGTATGTTTTTGTGTGTCCGCGTCGGTGTATTTGGAGAGCCAGAGAGGGAGAAAATGCGAGCGAGCGAACCAGAGAGAGAGAGAGAGAGAGAGAGAGAGAGAGAGAGAGAGAGAGAAGGGGTAGGGGAGAAAGGAGTAGGATTGTGCTCAAATAACCAGTGTATACGTCCCCTTTTTATTGCAAACAAAATCCTTTCGAATAAAGTTCGTAACTAAATTCACCGAAGATCATCAACCAATAAGGCTATATATATAACGTTAGTTAGAGCACTATCAGTTTTCCTCATACGACACGTAGAAGAAAAAAAAATTCCCGACTAAATAAAGTACTAAACTCTGGTTGGACGTCTGAATAATGTTGAAAAGATGGTTTGTTTTTTCAAAACTTTAGTTTCTCGACCTGGTTATCTTTTTTCATTATTCGAATCCAGGTCAAGACATATTCGGTAACATCTGCCTGAGACATTCTTAATTTCATACACGATTCAGAATATTTAAAAATACTACTGAAACAAGTTGCGGGAAAGAAGGAAAATCCGTACACGTAAAAGTATTAAGCCTTCTCAACCTGAAGTAACGTCTGACATGACTACAGTCAAGCAGAACAAACCTCTGTCAATAAATGCCTTTGTCGCCCATCCAGAGTTAATATTCTATTTTCCAGAGAGCACAACATTCACTTATTTGGAATCATCGTCTGCCATTTACCTTCCATAATAATCAGTTTGTTGAAGATGAAAACAGTCTAAAGTGTCTATCTATGTAGTTTGCGTCATATAATTTGATAGCAATCTTTATAACGATATATGTACGTTTTCTTGAAGGATTCCATCAACAAGGTTTAAGAATAATTTTTATTGTAGACAGGATTTATTTCCTTATTCTTACCGATGTCCTCTATTTAGCTCGTGTCATAAACATTGAAGCTATTCTGAAAATGGTTTGTTCAGTCATGTGATGAGAATGGAAAGTAGTCGTGTTAAAATAAATCTTATTTTGCAAATTGATCTTCTGATAAGCGAAAACAAAAAAGGGTCGTCAAAAAGGGTAACGGACTCTTAAAAATGAGCATCTATGAAATCAAGTATCCCCAGTGTAAAATAAGGCTGCCGACAGGAAGCCATGGCGACAGTCGGTCTGCCACGTAACTTTCTTTTCCGAAGCGAAATGCAGAAATAATCCTACAGAAGAGAAAAGGTGTCACTGTCAAACAGGAGCCTGTTGCAGGACATTGTCCTGTAGACGCCCCAGAAGTAAACAAGACATACAAATCTGGATTCTTTTAATGGGCATTAATCATATGAGAAAAAAAAAGAACCATTTTAATCAGTGTTTAGGAAGCCAAGCAGTAATAATAATAATATTAATTATAATAATTGTACATTGCGTAAAATCCGAGGATCAAGGATTATACAAGAAAGATTAAAAAAAGGATTACTTCGAACAGTCTTAAACTGCTCCAAAATTGATCTAATGATTACATAGTGATAGAAAAGTGTGAAAAACAGATGCAGCACACAGACTCCAATATTTTGAAATAACATTTACCGCGTGGAAGCATATTGTGAATACCGACAATTTGCCAAGTTGATTATTTTATTATTCTAGCCACTGCGAAAAGATCTTAACTTCACCAGCACATATATTCAAATTTACACATTTATTAACCCCCACTTACGGATTAAATAACATTCAAATTAATTTACCTTATTTACTCGCGTATAATGCGAGCTTTGAAGACCTAAATTTGAAGCTTATTTGACAACAGAAAATGGATATATAGTTCACTCAACCTTATAGCCAGGGCCAGCAATAATTACACTAATTTTATATCTCGTGTATGAGGGGATGCCCTTAATATTAGCTTCAAAAATAGGTCTTCAAATCCATGTCATCCCAATGGCAGTTATAACTTCATAAACATTCAAGATCAGCAGAACAACCAGTTTATTATTTGGTTTCTTTTCACATTTCATTTGCAATAAATAAATCCCTGTTCATTCAAAATCACTCTACATCTACGTGTGGATATATATATATATATATATATATATATATATATATATATATATATATATATATATTATGAAATGGACAAAGTCCGACAATTATTTTAAGACATTTTTATGATTATACATTCTTTTTTATAGATACAAATATTTAAGTAAATGCTCTGTTTATAATAAACAGTATTAACAACATTTACCGGCCTGAATGTCCGAGAAATTGTCATAGAAAATATGCGTCCTCCGACAGGACTCGAACCTGTATCCGAAAGCCTGAAGTGCTTTTACCGATTACACCACAGAGGAGCGTTCGGTTAACAAGGATACAGGGTCGATTATAAACAGAGCATTTACTTAAATATTTGTATCTATAAAAAAACAATGTATAAACATAAAAATGTCTTAATATATATATATATATATATATATATATATATATATATATATATATATATATATATATGAGGAAATATAGTCTTAAAGTGTGCTATATTTATGGGATAAAGTGCTCAATATCAGAGATAGAGCGTGTGTAAATATAAAAGTCAACATAGAAGTCAACACTTTTGTTGACTTCTATGTTCACAGTGTTGACTTCTATGTTCACTTTATATATATATATATATATATATATATATATATATATATATATATATATATATATATATATATATATATATATATATAAGACTTAATAATATGCAGGATTCTCCGAACATTTAGCATGAAATATGGTAGAAACGTAAAATCAGGCTGTTTTTTTATCACTTCCAAAATCTGGAAAAGATTCATACAGCGGACACAATATCTAACCTTCATCGTGAAAGTATGTATTGCCTAAGCTTTGTATATTCATCTATGTCGTATAGCGCCACACACACACACACACACTGACACACACACACACACACACACACAAACATAATTTTCCTAGACTGGTTTCTAACCTAATTCCTAATCGGCCAGTCAACCATGCTATCAACTGAGAGCAAGTGAGTTAAAATATGGATTCATATTTCTCTAATTGAATTCGTTCAAAAGTGGAACACAATGACTTCGGATGAATTTTGAAATGAGAAACGCCAATCAGACTTCAGCACAGATAACCGCTAGAGCGAGAAAGCAAACTTTCGAAAAGGCGGCAAAATACAGTTTTTAATTACGAGTATGCAACAAAGACATACAATTCAAGTTGTATCTGTAATCAGGACATCACGAGTTGAATTTAGTAAACAAAGCATCAAAATTTTCTTATATTCTGATGATCACATCTACAACATTTAAAATTCAGTCATTGAGGCAAAAGTGAATCTGAATTTATAGAACCGACTTTATTAGAAGTCAGGACACGTAAACAATGTTTCGTCTTTTCTGTTCCATGACCACGATGTCGACTACTCCTCCTTCATCAGACATTTTCAGAATATTTTTATCGGCAGGAAGACATCTAGATGATTCAATTCAACTGGATGATTCAATTAATATTTTTCAGAGGTAATTTCGACACTTGTATGTACCTTTATTAAAAATAATGAAGAATAATGAATTATCAGTGGTCATGAATTAGGATCACACACACACACACA
>OZ038477.1:6464320-6466820 GCA_964036315.1 Acanthosepion esculentum
GATTTCGCCGACCATTATGAATCAAGTCTCTTGAGTTATGGGCCGTTTTTTTGTCATCTTTCTTTTTCTACTGGAGAGTAATAAAAAACAGTGATGTCTGATAGGGATCGACATTTCGGACTAGGAAAAATGTTTTCAGGTTAGAATGTTTTTAGTAAGACTTGTCTCAATATAAGCAGGTGGCCGAGTGGTTAGGATGTTCGCACGAGACCCGTCTTCGAATTTCACCATGGTCGATTTGTCAGAAAGGAAATGCTATCGGACTGGAGGGGTCGATCCCAACGTGCGGCACCTTTGAAAAGTGCCTGAAAACCATACCACGGGTGAGTGAATATTGGTAGACGGAAACCTTGGTTGTGCCAGAACGCTGGCCACAAGTCATCGTTCAAATTCTTGATCACGCTAGATAACAGAAACAGTAACTAAGGCCTGCTCAGCACAGTTGCAGAATAAACTACAGGTGGGCTCTGTGGGTGTTAAATAAACACAAACGTCTGCAATAGGGATTGACTAGGCGCCCTAGTAGACCGGTATCCTCGAAAACACGTGGCCAACTTTATTATTACTACTCGTCTCAATATGAAACACTTGATCTTAGAAGACATGTGGGGCTAGATGTGTATCCGGATTAGTGTCGGTGCCCTAATTTGTTTGGTAACATGAGAGTAGGGTTATCCTGAGATGGAATAATCAGGGATCGAAAAGTGCAAGCATAAACAGCTTGTTACCAGCGGCTGACAGTTTCGACTTGTGCAGTCGGAGTTTTGAAGGAATGAGAAAATATGGAGTCTTCTCACAATCTTCTTCGAGCGTTTAAGATGTCGAAACGATTTGGGCCGAAAAGAAAAAAAACACGGACGGTTTTCTTTCTCAAGCGGATTTACTGTAGACTATTCTTAAATACGCTGTTTTCTGTATTTCTTCAAGCAATCATATAGATAACGTATATAAAAATGTTAATAATATTTCTTTTCTGTATAAATATACATTATCTTCTTTTATGTATTCTGTTATCATTTATTATCATTTATTAGGTTGAACCATAAGTAATTTACTTTTCGGTGAATTGATTATAAAGACGAACGTATCGTCCTGACTCCTAATCATGCGTAGCATTTAACAGAAAATCTAGATGACACTAACATGCCTTAGTTCTTGCACGACAGTGGCAGCGTACACAGTGGATTAAAGAAAATATCTTGTTCTCCTCCCTGACTACGCAACGTCGCATACAGCAAAAATAAATATTTTATAACTCGATTGATCTGTCCTTCACCCACCCAAAATATTCTCCAGAGTATTACCCTTTTTCATTCACTGCAAAACGCTTCAATGAGGAAAAATTTGTCCAATAAAAACCGGATTTATGAGTTCATTAAACACCTTTTGCCATCGAAACTTATAACACGCCTCCAATCGGGGGGTTTGTCAATGGAGCTGGACCATTGATGGATCGATACATTGGGAATTAGAATAAAAAGGACAAGAAGTCTTGTAGCTGACAAATACCAATGATGGGACAAAGACAAAGAATATGGTAGGTATGATTTTGAAAAGTAACTTGGTATAGTAAGAATGACGGGGTTTTCTTTCTTGCTATCATTTTCTTCGATATACAGCGTATGAAAACACGTGCGATACCCTGCCCTCACCAGTCGCCAATCAGAGGATGTAACACAGTTTCGGTGGCTAAGGCGGTACTGCCACATCTGGCGTCACCAGCGGCTTTTGCCACCGGACAGGATATTGTTTTTTTTGTGTAGACGTGTCAGTCTGCGATTTTTTATGCAACTGCAAGTCGGATATTCAACGTTGTGTTAGAAGCGTTTGTTTTTTAGTAGGGTAATAGAAAACGCGCTCAGAGCGATCGTCGTTATCAATGGCGTGAAATGGAAGGTAAACAGTTGTGTTTCGCGTCGTATGTAGCATTGTGTTGGAATAGTTAAGTCTCCTAGAAGGACACACTTCTTTGAATCACACAGCGCTACATTGTCAGGCATGATGAAAAATATGTAAAAAAATAAAAGAAAATCCGAATATGCAAGTTTATTGTTTTAATGTTGTTTTACTGTCGACGTCAGACGTTTCGGTCTAGTAGACCATCTTCAGGACGTCGACAGTAAAACAACATTAAAATAGTAAACTTGCATATTCGGATGTTCTTTTGTCTTTTCCATATTTTTCATCATTCACCTAGTAAAAAAGTTTACTCACCCTAAGGTATTCTATTGATAATTATAATTTTAGATATAAATGAGATTTATGGAAAAACGCTGTGCAAAAAAGTGACTCACTAATTTCCTGCAACTAGTGATCAATAGAAACATAACCAAACAGTTTTAAATAAAGAATAACAGAGGTATAATTTATTAATAATCGGTAATATAGTTCGAAATATTTAATAATCTATGGGTCCTCCTTTATTTTGAATAACCTTTTCAACTCTTTTTGGCATTGACTTGATTAGGTTCTGGCAAATCTCATCTCCAAGCATTGAATT
>OZ038477.1:6471820-6524320 GCA_964036315.1 Acanthosepion esculentum
GTTTCAACCATTATGCTCCCAGAAAATTGTTTAATGGACAAATCTTTAGTTGTTCTAAAATATAAATTCCAAATATCTCTCACACAGTTTTCACTATTTATCACATAGTAAACAATGATTCTTTTGTGAGAAAAGATGTGGTAAAAATGACTATGGGAGATTCTGAAATAGCTTATTGCGTTTACAGAGTCAATTCTCTAATGGATAGAGTTTTTTTTCCAATATTTACTTATTCTTTATTAGCTTTGTCCCCCTATGACGTAGGCGATCATGGGTTTGCACAATTTCCTGTCCGTTGTAGATCTTAATAAAATGTGTCTGTTTGTTATTTCTCCTAAAACCAGTTCTCGCATCCATTTACTCAAGTTCACTAGGTGAGGCGTTATTTTCCGCTGTCATTCTTGCCTTCAATCTGTCTTGTGATTATCAAATTTTCCAAGCCGTCTTATGTGTCCCAGAAATTTCAACTGTCTCTTCCTAATGTTAAATATAATTTTTTTTTTTTTTACATTTACTCTAAAACCTCGTCGTTGCTCACATATTCGGTCTACGGTACCCTCAGCACCCTTCTGTAGAACAACATTTCTGTTGCTTCAAGCGCCTTCTTCATCTTTGAGGAGATCGTCCAGCACTCACTTCCATAAAGAGGACAGATATCACGTAACAGTTCACTCTTTTCTTTGTTTCTACTAAGTTTCTCTTAATACTCTGCTTAGTTTATGTAATTCTTCCTTCGATGTATGTCTACGGACTTCAGTGTCAAACTTTCCGTCCTCTTCCTAGATATTTAAATTTTTGCACTTGTTTGATTTTTGTATCTCCGATTTGCGGTTCGGTTTTGGGTCCATCCTTTTGCTAACAATCATGCATTCTGTATTCTTGCAGTTGATGTTTATTCCTTCTCGCTTTCCTTTACTAACTTCTGTAAGTGTTTTTATAGTTTTCTTCCCTTCACTAATATATCCCCATCTTAACTTCCCTCGATTATCTTTCTCTGAATTTTCTTTCTTTTATTTTGTCTGTTGTTCTGTGTCGCCTTTTTATTTATCGCTATTTCCTTTCCTTTCTTCCTTTTCTACCTTCTTATTCACTTTTGCAATCGACTTTCTCCCAGTTAATTAGATCCTTTTTTCTTTAGTTTATTTTTCTCGTTTTTTAGAAGAAACATTGAAGAAAATCCGTTTTAAAAGTTACTTCTGTAGATGCTACTGAATCAGCGGGCTTTGTAAAAAAGGGTAGTAGGTAATGATATTGACCTACGAATAAGAATCAAAATCGTAATAATTTGCACTAAAAAAAATCTAGGCCCCAAACACCTCGGCACCTCAAAATCAACTGTTTAGCTGATATTTAATAGAATATACCGTATTTATTTAATTAAAAAAAATGTTTCTTTGTGTGCGTATTTTTAAGAAGTTACCATTATAGATTTAGAAAACAAACGTTGCACACTACACATATAGCAAACGAACAAGACGGAAGGTAAACACTGTTCAATCAATGATTATCTGTAAATTGTCGGGAAGCTACAGTAGGATACCTTAAATATCACTTTATTCCATTTAGTGTGTAGTATTTTAGATTATAGGAAGATTTTTGGAATACTTTCGTTACATGGATGGCTAAATCCATTGATGCAAATCTCGAGGATAAGAACTGTATATATTTACCACCGTTGATGGTGCTCTGACATTTGGCCGAAGGACATTTAACCAAATGGGCATTTAGCCGAAAATGTAGTGGCGTACTGACATGTATGTCACACTCTTTATTGTAATGTGCTACATATATTTATATTTATTTACAGTATTAACTTATAATTTTTCGTTTTTAGTTTACAGGCTTTTATTTTAAATCTATCCTGTATATATTATATTTTACTTCAAATCTCACTATAAGACGACAAGTATTTTGAGAAAAAGCACATTTTACTACAGAAAAAATCTTAAGCATTTGCGATATGAAATATCTTCCAATTTCGCAATGATCATTATTTTAAAGGGATGAACTAGATTTTACCTTACTGTTAAATATGAATATAAATAATTAGGTGCTGCTTTTTACCCAAATACTCTGAATAAACAAATATTGAAATAAGAAAACTTTTAACTTGGAATTTAGATTAAGTAATTTAATCACTTCAAAATCAGTGTTAATATTAATCCTATCCTGCCTTATAATACTGCTAATTAAAATATTTAAACTATTGCTTCTTACTATTTTTACTTGTACTTTTTCGGTGAAATGTCGGTCGGCCAAATGCCCGTTCGACCTAATGTCTCTTGGTTAAATGTCCGTCGGCCAAATGTCTTTTGTCCAAATGCCCATTCGGCCAAATGCCCATTCGGCCAAATGCCCATTCGGCCAAATGTCCGTCGGCCAAATATCTCTCGGCCATATGTCTGCCGGCCAAATGTCCGTCGGCTAAATGTCCGGTCACGCCGTTGATAATTAAAACAAGGTTTAATCTATGATCCTGAACGCTGATATTCAAGCTATACATACACACTTGTGCAAATTAATTGAAAAAGGCGCTTTAGTTTTCTTTCTTTCACCATACGGTCAGTTTTAGACTCACTGGAGTGACAGGGCGGAATCGATTTCTATTTTTTCCTCAGATTAGGTCATTTCCAGTGGTGTGCATTAATTTAAATCTATTTTCGGTTGTATGATGAAATTTGTTTGTACTGAAAAATATTGCGTCATCCGTGATTGTATCAGATTTTTATTTTGCCTCGACTGTCGATTAGTTGTCCTACGGCCATTGTCTGCAATGCACGTTAGTACTAACATGGGTACTGGGTCATGTTTCATTGGAAAAATACGAAAAATAACAGAATTATTAGTTTTCTTTCAATTAATTTGCACTAGAGTCTCTGTTTATTTCACGCTAACACCATGGGAAATGAAAAATCTACTTTTCCCGCCATCTATTCCATTATCATATATAATGACTGCATTTTTCGTTACCAGTAAGCAGCGCTGGCCGACAAAGAAATTACACACCCATTACTATTAAGGGGTTTCGGCTTTAGATAATGTATTGAAGCCGCTGTTGTTGATGCCAAAGACAACAAAGTGAGTTTGATCCTCATATATCATCTTGAATCGACTAACCTAAAGTTAGTGAATATATTATCTTAGTCATATGTCATTGAAAACATCGGTTTTAATTTGATTATCGAAGTTAATAAAAGCCGAACTTGTTCATTATTTAGGTCGGTGACTGCGTAGTAACATCAGCTACTGTAGCGATTTTCAATTTCAGACCAAGTAAAATAATAAAAAAAAGCTCGTGTTCTCGTATCTCAAAATTTCCTCAATCCTTTCGTCAAGTCCCAAAATAGATAAACTTATGGCGTGTAGATGAGTCTCATCGCAGATAATATTTAGAACTGAAACATTCAACTAGCATTTTTGAACCAATCAAATACTATATTTTATCAACAAAAAAAACTGTCCTCGTGAGATTATTTGTGACCATAAATAGAGAGGACTATAGAATTTCCTTCAGTAGGTCTATGGAACGAGAAACGATGACATCGTACCGGACATAAGATTATTCACTTTAACACGTAGAATTCGATCAAAAGATCCTTCTTTGAATCTAATCTTCTCATTTAATAATCACTCAATACAAGACAGAACGAACTGCATCACAAGTAAGACATTTTTAAAGTAGCGTTTATTAAAAAATCGTAACTTTTCTTCTATAAAGAAAAATAACTTTTTTTTATTGATTCTTAGTTACACTCATTTTTCCTGACAAACATTTTACAAACTTCCAATATCTCAAAGAATTCTTTGCAATCGGTTACTTCGATTAACATTCTGGTGCGCAGAAAACTTAAATTGCTTCATTTTAACACTGGGTCGCCTAATTCTGACATCTCTGGTCTGATTTCTCTAATCCTTCCCTGATTGTCCATTTTATAGTAATCCACAGTCGTTGGTTTGCCCGCAACAAGGCCGAAGGTATCTTCTGTAATCAGAAGGTTTACATACTGCTACAAGGTCATAGAATATTTATACAACTAATCTGCTACCAGAATTCTAGGCAATTTCGTTCGTTTTTAACTCTCCCTCTCTTTCTCACACACTCTCTTCTTTCCTTCTGTCTCTCTCTGTCTCTTTCAATATATATATATATATATATATATATATATATATATATATATATATATATATATATATATATATAGACGCACACACACGCACGAAAGTAAAATCACACAGACAAAGCTCTCAAACATATACACGCATATGCACACTTGCAATCTTATACTGTCTCTCAAACGCTAGCTCGTTAACAAAATCAGACGATAATTCACTCGTTCGAAATAGTTGATGAGAGGAGCACTTGGTACCATTAGTTTAATGATATTTTCCCATCAGTTTTTATTCGTGAATTTTCATTGGGAACGACATTGTTGAACATTGATAGAGACGTTCAGTCAATTAAGGCTCCCCTCACAAGCCAATATGGCCGATGTACCAATATAGTAGTGGTCATTGTCAACATTATCAAAATGAGAGAATGGTTCATAACCGAGGCGTTATTTGTTGCCCGCGCTTTCTTTACCCCAACACACTATCAGAGTATTTAAATTTTTCTTTCAGGTTTTTCATTTGTTTTGTTTTTGGAAGAGACGGCGTATCAAAGTTTAGTCACTCTGCCACCTCGTCTTCCTCCGCTTGCATCGATTATGAGGCCGCTTGTATATTTGAATTTTGGAGAAGAAGCCGCGGTTTCTTAAAAAGAGAATGGAAACGCGAATAAAAATGAAAATATTTAGAAAACAACTAAAGAAAAAGAAGTAGAAGGAATGATGAGGACGAAGTAAAGAGAATTGAGTGGAGAAAGTGAAATATGAAGAAAATGATGGATTGAAAGAAGGGAAAAGTAAGAAAAAGGGATAAAAGAAAAGCAATCAAAGTTCGAGATTAGTGGAGTCAGAAAGAGAATAAAAGAAAAATAATGAACGAGAAGAGATAAATAAGAACTGGACGAGCGGAGGAAACGTATTATAATGGCTCCTTGTTGGTCGTGTTGGAGTTGTAAAAAACAACAACAGTATAGAAAAAGAATCATTGATTGCCAAACTAGATACAAAGAAAGAATAACAACCTATCGTAAAAGCATTATTATGCTTTATTTATTATTATTAACGTTAGTATTATTCGTGAATAAAAAAGAAAGAAAAAAAGATGGTGGCGGTTTTTTCACGGGAGATAAGTACTGTGATAATGAAACTGAATCTTGCGGAAATAGATAAAAAAAAATGAAAGGAAAGAAAGGATCATTATGAGAAGTTAAAAAATGAAGAAGATTTGAAAAGAAGGAAGATAGTAAAAAATGAAGGAAAATAAGGAACGGTAATGTCTTGAGGAGAAAATTTAAGAGGATGAAAATGAAAAAAATCAACAAAAGACATAAATGAAGGAATGAAAACAGGTGGAGGAGGAAAAGATGGTTCTCAGGAAGAAGGGAAAAATTAGAAGGTGAACATAAGATGGAGATTAAGCAAAGAAGTTCAAGAAGAAAAAACTAAAGACAAGTAGGTGAAGGAAAATCAAAGATGTCAAAAAGAATAATCAGAGAAAGAAGAAAAACGATGATAAATTAAAGGAATGAAAACAAAACGCTAATCATTACGTAATAAAATTGATGAAGAATGTCGATGTTGAAACAATAAACTAGCCGTAGAAACGTGAATAGGAAGATATTAACAAATAGAAAGGAATAAAAATGGTGTTTTATTGTTTAACACAAAAACTTTGTTTTTCGTAGAAAATTCAAGCAAATTTTAAAAGTTTTTCTTCGAACATTTCCTGGTTATTTGTGAAAATCAGATCTTTTTGTGCAGACATGATAACCAATATGACTCATTACATCAACTGCTGTATCCAATAATATAAATATATAGAAGAATGGTGGATTTGAATTCAAGAAGAAAAAGTATTTATGATTTAATTTGTATTGCGAAATTTCTTGACTCACTTTAACAAAATTGGAATCGAGAAATCTGCAAATTTTAAAAATAATTTCGTGAAAGCATACAAAATACACAAAGATGGCTTAAAAATATTCATTTATGAGTTTCAAATTCTTTGCCGGGTTTTTATTTTTCGCAATTGTTCCGTCGCCTTTTAAGCATGTCTCATTGGTAATCACTTTCTCCCTACGTTTGTCTCGTTTCCTTTTTGTTGTTAACGTTGCTTTCTGAGATGTTTTATTCCTTTCTAGCATTCCTTCCATTCCTGTCTACTTCCTCTACTACACGATCCTCACCCTAACGACGCCATCTTGTCTCTCTCTTTCCTTTCCTCGAATTTTCGCTACATCTTCTACTTCTTTTCCCAAACATAGTCCTTTACTTTTTAATTCTGCTCTTCGATTCTTACCTCTCCCTTCTTTTCCTTTTCCTTCAGTCATTCCTTTTCCTTTTTCTTCCACCAAATTCGTTTCCTTTTATTTCTCCTCCCACAATTCTTCTTCTTCTTCTTCTTCTTCTTCTTCTTCTTCTTCTTCTTCTTCTTCTTCTTCTTCTTCTTCTTCTTCTTCTCCTATTCCTCCAACAATTCCACTCTTCTTCTTCTTCTTCTTCTTCTTCTTCTTCTTCTTCTTCTTCTTCTTCTTCCTCCTCCTCCTCCTCCTCCTCCTCTTCTTCTTCTTCTTCTTCTTCTTCCTCCTCCTCCTCTTCTTCTTCTTCTTCTTCTTCTTCTTCTTCTTCTTCTTCGTCTTCTTCTTCTTCGTCTTCTTCTTCTTCTTCTTCTTCTTCTTCTTCTTCTTCTTCTTCTTCTTCTTCTTCTTCTTTCTCTATTCCTCCAACCATTCCACTTTTATCCTTCTTCCTCTGAGAATCTCGACATAGTGAGTTCGATCCTTACTGGGCACCTCGTACTTTCGTGCCACATCTAAACTACGCTTAGAAAATCACCAATATAAACAAAGGTGAAAGCCTGAACTGGAAGTTAGAACTTAAATAGTTACTTCTATTGACTGATATTCAAACTAGGATTTCATCGCAGCATAGATATTTGATTTGTGTGTTGGAAATAAGGAGCTTCATTCAAATTGTGAATGTTTTTCATTCAGCGAATTCCACAAAAAGAAAAGAACAGAGAATTTAGAGGGTAGAGAAATACTATGACCTAGTTGGATTGAAATTTCTGTGATTGATTAAACTGAACTTATTGCTGATGATAATTCATAAAGTGAATATCATGAAATACATTAATGATCTTTGACCTGTGATTCAAGTAAAAGGTTATCATTTATTTTTCACCGGCGCAAATGGTCGGCGTTCAAACATCAGTAAAAACTCAGATTTTAATTCTTGATTTTCAAAGTTTACACACTCTCCCTATTTAGAAGTGTGATGCAACACTTTTGTCTTGCACATTATTTGACTGCACCCTGTTAATCCTGCTGTTGGACTAAGTTAGTCTTAGTAAATATAGAACTAATTGAGATGAATACAAAGTAAGTTAATTGTTACTACTAACAGGAAAAAAAAGCTTCCCGGTAGTGGCCATAAATATAGGAGCACCAGGACACTAATTAATTGAGATTCTGTAGATTATTTAATCCTTGCGCGGCATATATCTGGGAAGGCTTTCTCTCTGTGATGCCTAATCCGTATGTGGAGATATAAACTGTCTTTATCCTTGCAAAATAGAAAAAAAAAGTAATTTATTCCATGATTATTTTATTCATGCAAGGATGAGCCCGAAATGCAATTTGCAAGTCGGGAACACAAGAACCAAGCAGAGGTGGAAGTTTAAATATCTGGGAAGCGTTCCGAAGGTGACGGTAAATGCGACACTGAAATCCATAGACGCATTGGTATGGCCAAGGGCGCATTCCAAAAGCTGAGCACAGTATTGCGAAACGAAGAAAAGAATAATGACCTGCTACGTGACATCTGTCCCCCTTTACGACAGCGAATGTTAGACGATTTCCTCAAAGATGAAGAAGAGACTCGCGGCGATTGAGATGTGGTTCTACAGAAGGATGCTAAGGATATCATGAACCGAGCGTGTGAGCAACGAGGAGGTCTTAGAGAGGATGCAAACAAAGAGGGGGCTTATACTTAACATCAGGAAGAGGCAGCTCAATTTCATGTGACAAATAATGAGGAAGGAGGGCCTGGAGAATCTCCTCAAAAATCACATCCTACTAAAAAGGAATAAGATTTCAAAACGTCGAGGTAATCCAAGAGAATGCTACCCCAAAGAAGTAGTTTCATGAATTCTTCCATCACTGGAAATGACGCTGAATAAAGTCTGTCGTTTCAGAAGGGGACTATTTCGAAGGCAATTAAATGCCGAATTGATATATACTGTAGTTTTCTTTTTACAGCACCAGTACCGATGCATTTTCATTGGACCTCGTATAATGATTAAGTTTATTCTGAGAATAGGAGAAAAAATATAAATAATACTATTATTATTTTTAATGCTGGCTTCCTTCACACGCAGCAAAGTTTCGATGTTTCTCATTCTATTCTGTTTGCCGTTACTCAACCACTTAGCTTCGTTAGCTTCTGCAACGATAAATATATCTGCCTGGCAGTAGAGAAGAAAATGGCCAAACATTTGTTTTAGTAATTACGGAACACTACGTTGTAAACTGAAAGTCCGATATAAAAGTGGATTGTGCAAAGCGGTTCTCGGACTCTGCCATAAATCAAACTCTGTCCAAATATAGACATTTTTTCTTTCGTCAAAGATTCTTGTTTGGGCTGACAGTTTCTCAGAACCCTCTTGCAAAGTTTCAGGAATTAAGGTAATCGTTACTGAGTAACTTATGAAAGCTCTTATATCGCCATGATAATTATTGATGTTAATCTATTGTTATATAGGTAGATTAATAAGTTTATGATAAAAATGGATTTATTTTACAAATATTCACCTTTTAATATAAACTTCTTCCTTGCCAATCCTCTTAAATCAGTGGTGATTATTATTATATTGGACAGATATTATAGAGAGAGTTAAGTTCAAAATTCGGCTAATAATTTAATCTGCAAGTTTCTTTGAAAGCCTTAACAAAATAATTTAACAGATAAAAGTAGACAAATCCTAACGCATTCTTAATATTAAAATTCTTAAATAAAAAGCTTCTCTGTTCATTACAAATCCTATATTATTGGCATATATGTATGTACATATATAATAGACTCTCCCGTCGGTTTCGACGTATGAGGATCTGACAGCTTAGTTGATTCAGTTATGAAATTCTGCGCGACAACCCTAAGTGGCACCCAAGACCCGCCAGCGATCCACAAAGGAGGCAACACACAGAGCAAGAGCGCGGACTGCGAGATGAGATCACTGCCAGACCGGCTGACCCCTAGATCCCGCTCTCGCCTCCCGAAGATGACCCAGACAAGCAGATTAAAAACTGATGAAACCACTAAAACACGTCGATTTCCACTCCACCCGCTCCAAGGCTAAGCGCTCAAAGGTATTATGTGGCACATTGACAGCTGACAAGCCGCCCTCATATATATGTATGCAAGTAGATATATATATATATATATATATATATATATATATATATATATATATATATATATATATATAAATACGTACGCATGTATATGATGGACTCTCCCGTCGAACTCGACGTATGAGGGTCAGGCAGATCAGTTCCCAGAAACTGAAAGCCCGACACCCACACAGGATTTGATTATAGTGGTGAAGGCTTTGTGCAGGGCCATCCACACTTTTTGGAGGGACGAATACAGGGACCTAGTGCAACGAATGCCACAAGGTCTCCAAACGACCCTCCGCAGGTTTTGAATTCAGAGTTGTTCTTCTCCTAGACCAGTTGCCATCCAAGGCTATAGAACCCAGTCTGTCCTGCTATTTACCAATAGTTGGAGGGAGAAGAAGAGGATTCACACCTTTCCCAAGGGTATTAGCACGTAAGTGAATGTAATGGATTCGGCTGGAATTCGAACTCTGCTCTCCGATTCCTCATTCCAAGCCGTTATATATATATATATATATATATATATATATATATATATATATATATATATATATATATATATATATATATATATATATATATATATATATTGCATTTCTAATTAATGACAGGCATAATGCACACATTTTCTTTGATTAGTTTTTTTAAAGTTTATCAACCTTTTCGTAGTGTTCAAATCAAGAAATATTTTAAATTGTAGGAACGTTGTGAGATAATAATGATTTACTGATCCTAGCTGGAAAAGAGATGTCTTTAGACCTCCCGCAAGGGTATATAAAGCACACTGGAATTCGATTCTGATTCTGAGCTATTATCCACTACACAACACGCACATCCAAGCTTACAGCGCCTGGTTTCCCAAGCTGTCAGCCATCTTGCTACTGACCAGTCTCGATGTATAATTTACATAGCGCATTTCGTTGTGCACATATAAGTGTGTGCATATTTGTGCGTTTGCATTTAGGTTAAAGCTACGTCCTGTATTATCTAGACTGAACCCTGGCTAACAATATCATCTCTAAGGAACTTCACGAAGGCTAATGGTTAACGATCTAATCTGGTTTTAATATTCTGTAGTGAGTTCGATACTCACTCGATGCCTCATTCTTGTGGTTTGGTCCAAAATTACCAGACTAAATTACATGAGACGCTGATCGTAGTGTAATGCCAAACGAATCGATCTCTGAATTGTAACGCAATCAATAAATATTCATGTGGCTTTCTATTCGACTAAAAGTAGTAAATAAAGAAACTTTTCCACGGCGTCGTGTAACTTTTAAGTGCCAATCAAATTTTAAAAAATTAACATATAATCAGTTTAAATATTATCTGTTTTAACGGTAGCGTCAGGCTGGAGATGTTTCATATCATGTTTATCAACTTCTCATACGTGCTTCCATAATGAGAAATTGGTACAGTAACTTTTCAAGTAAGGAACACCAGTTAATGTAATATTTTAATAACTCCTAATTTTATCCGTAATCAACGAGACGTTATCAAACTTGAGCAGCCAATGTTTAGGGAGATGTCATCAACATTTGCTTGTCTGTCCGAAATAATATTACTCGTGTCGATAAGGTAAACCTTTTATACCTTGTCTGCTTCTTCTTTCCGATATCCCGTTTAGTGGCAAATGTAATTTGGTCGGAAATTTGAATAAGTTTTGCTGTTTAACTTCCGAGTCATAGAAGGATGATATTCGCCAAGTTTACAAATGTGCAGTGGCGTATCTAGTGTATGGAAAAAATAGGGCACACATGCCATCGGCGCCAATTAGGAGGGAATGCTACAACGCTATTGAACAGTGAACAGATAATTTGTAGTGCAATATTCATTCATTAGGCAATCAGCACGAATTCACCTGGCAACATTCGGAGACGTTACTAGTCTCGATTCTAGGTTGATGTTGATGTTAAGTGGCCGTGATTGGTGACATTATATATTCATTATATTTCAATGAAAACTTTAAAGTATTATTAAAAATATTCGTCTCGTTGTAAAGGATTTTATTGATACTGAAGACGATGTTTTAGTGCCATCATGAGTTATTAGGTTTGGTTTGGTTTGTTTTACGACATATCAACCTCAATTTAATGCCGACAAAATTTTATTGCTGGTAATATTTTGTTTTGTCAAAAATCTATTTCTGGTAATGATTTTTTTCTTCAAAACTGTATTGTTGGTAATTTTTTTTTTCAAAAACGTAATGTTGGTAATTTGTTTTTTCAAAATGTATTGGTGGTAATAGATTGTTTTCTTAAAAGATTTATTGCTGATAATAATTTTTTTTACAAAGTGTTTCTGGTATTAAAACCTATTTTTACGCTTTCATAGTGTTTTGACCCCAGTTTCGAGGTTAACTATTTACCCATAGCTGGAACCCTAGCAGGTGCTACCACTCTGGGTCATGGTGGACCTGAGAACACCAGCAATTAAGAGGTGGTTCCACGCTCTTCAAAACCTCGTGATCAGAGGCCTTGCTGATGGACGCAGTTTATCGTTTACCCAGGACGCGGATGTAGTTTATCGTCATACCCAGGACGGCAGGATTTATTATTTTTTTATATTATTTTGAAATTTTGACATTATTATTATTATTATTGCATTATTTTTAGTGTCATAATGGTTTAAAAGATACTCCTCTTGCGGTGCCATTATAAAATATTTAAAATTTTTCTCGAGTAAATTAATAACGGATAATTAAATCCTGTTTTCCTATTTTCTGAAGTCATGTATTAGATTGATTTATTGATGGATTCGTTTACTATGGCTTATCAACATATCCCGGTTATTTAAAGCCAAAAATATTGTTCTTAGATTGTAAGAACTTTTGAAATAAAAATACAAGTCTTACTATTTAACCTTTAGATGGGAGAGAAAAGATAAATTCATATCTTTCCCAATGTTATTTTTACGTAAGTGAATAACGAACCCAAATGGAATTGTAACTCGGCACTCCGATTTTCAATTCCGAGCCTTTATCAATTACACCATCCGCACATTTACACTATTCATAATCGGACTATTGTCCTCATTTTGTTGTTTTCTATCACAACGTTTCGGCCGTTGTATATGTATGTATATCCACTTGGATAACTTACGAGAAAATCTGAACTGAACAATTATTTAATCAACGGAGGCAGACTATTCTCGTTCCACTGCCCGCGTCTATGGATATCGTCTAGTTCTTTTTGTACTTTTCATTTGCTCCTCCTTCCTAGTACACATTTCTAGTCACAGAGATCGAAATCACAATTACTGTTATCAATTTCACCAAAATACCTCCGTAGTTAGAAAGAAAGGGAAGCCTTCTAATATGTCTGGTGTAGCTGTGTGTGCACCGACATCGCAAAGTACGGAGGAAGAAACGGCACACCGGACAACGTCAAGACTCAGTGCAAATCGCAGGAAATTACAATCTTCATGAGAAACTTGAATGTCAAAGTATGGAAGGAACGAGATGGTAAAATAGTTGGCGAATTCGAACCAGGTAACCGTAAAGAACTTGAAGAAATATTGGTCCAGGGGGTGAATAGCATATGACCAGATAATAGCCAACACCTGATTACAAGATAACCCAAGATGTTAATAGACATAAGGATACTCAGGAGCAGAAACGAATAACCAAATCGACTACATAACAATGTGATTCAGGAATATAGTTTTATACTGTATAACATGTCAGGGGCCGATTGCGGATGCGACCAACTTCCAGTGATATGAAACCTCACGCAAATGGAAGAGTAACAAGGCATCACCTAATTTGGAAGTCTAAAATGAAACCAGCACTGGTCAATTGGAACAGGAACAATGCAGCAGGACCAAGTGGAACTCTAATAGAGATGTTGGCAGTTTTAGATAATTTCGTCATTGATAGAAATATTAAATGCTATTATATACGACTATGGTGTTATAATGGAAGACCAAAGCAGATCCATTTTATTAGCACAAAGTAGCCAGGTTCAAACAAATGCGAACTTCATTGGACAAGCAATCTATTGAGCCACACAAGAAAACCTATCATCCAAATTCTAATGTATAAAGAACGTAGTAGAATTAAACCGGAAATAAAACAAAAACCTTACACTTCATTAAAGACATTGGAACAAGTATTAAAATCAGAATGATACCAGAAAACGCAATACCTATGCAGAAAGATGACCCCACACAGTTGACTGATTTTTTGTTTACGATTTATCAAACTGTTGTGGGTTATTTAATCAATTTTGTATTGTATGAATAATTCTTTTCCTGTAAGTGAATCTTGATTTACAAGACATTGTATTGACAAAATACTTTTACATCTATTGTGGTATTTTCATTTAATAGATTGCTTTGAAACAATAAACGGCAGAATTGATACCTGTGACTCAACACAACAGCCTATTCTGCCGGGTAATTATGTAGCTTCGTACTATATTTAAAAAAAATACTTCTATTTGATAATATCAGATTCCATATGATCTTCAATATGACGAACACTAAGTCGGATGTATTCCAGTTTAATTTTAAGTTGAAAATACATTTTCATGGAATGTAAGAAGAAATACAACATTGTGAAAACACCAATGCATTACTACATGAAATTCTATAATAGACATGTTTTGTACACCAGTCGTTAAGCGAGTGATTGGCTGTATTTTCATTCGATATTCGTATAAAATATAGTCGTAAATTTATGAATAGTGAATTCAATGGGTAAGAAAATGAGAAATAGTAATACGATTTATTAAAGGTTATCATATAACTTTTCTGTTATTTTTAATATTAATATAGTAATTTCGACCCCACACTCGACATATTAATACAGTGTAACCCGGATATAAGAGAGTTGTCGGGACCGGAGAAGAAGTATCTTATATCCGGGTTTCTCTTATATCCGGGTTTGGTCTATTTTGTTTTATTAACACAGGCTCTAATTTGGGACCAGATATAATCTCTCTTATATCCGGGTTTCTCTTATATCCGGGTCTCTTATATCCGGGTTACACTGTATTGAAAAGTGGCACATTTGAAAGAAGTTTATTAAAGAAAGGCAGATGCTTTCGGTGAGGCCATTTTTAGCGAATATAATTAAGACAATATGGTTCCTTTCGAGGCAAAGGTTAATCTAGTAAATATCCTCCCACAAATGCGTCTGATATATAAGTGAATGCAAACAAATGATCCTTGGAAACTATTTTTGCTAGTCTACCGTGTTCGATTCACATTTATTGTTCTGGAGATATTTTTCCGAACAAAAATTATCTTTGGAAAGTCAGTAAAAATCGAGGATTTCAATATTTATTAGATATTCGGAATTTCTTTGTACATCTCATGAATATAATAAAACCTTTTTTTTTAATCAGTGGATTTGTAATCCTATTGATATTTGCTTGGAGTTTAAATGAGGACCCTTCACTATCAATTCATCTTTGTATTCCATTTCAAATTTCGGATATTTTGCTTTTTGATACTGCGCATGTCTGAACTGAATGTCATAAACGGAAGTATCTGGAATACGATAAATCCTAAGCAACCATAATAATAACCAAAATGAACAATTACACAAACACACATACACACACACACATATATATATATATATTATGAAATGGACAAAGTCCGACAATTATTTTGAGACATTTTTAGGTTTATACATTCTTTTAATAGATACAAATATTTAAGTAAACAGTTTATTTATTATAAACAGAGCATTTACTTAAATATTTTTATCTATAAAAAGAATGTATAAACATAAAAGTGTCTTAAAATACACACACATATGTATATATATATGAAGAAATATACTATTAAGGTGTGCTATATTCATGGTATAAAGTGCTTAATATCAGAGATAGAGCGTGTGTAAATATAAAAGTGAACATTGAAGTCAACACTTAGAGGCGATAGGCTATTTAATGCTAAACGCAATCGTCAGGCCATAAAACAGCCTGTCGCCTTTAAGTTTTGACTTCAATGTTCCCTTATATATATATATATATATATATATATATATATATATATATATATATATATATATATATATATATATATATACAAAAAAGCTCATGCTTCTGACGTTGTTTGGTACAAGCACTTTCAAACATCTCATTCCGTTTCAAGAACCAAAGCGATGTCAGCGTTGTAAGCAAGTCTGAATCCTGGTATTCTTTAGAAAGCTAAATGTTTGAAATAGTCCACGGTGACGTCATATGTAACATTTAATAGGATAGTGGTCGCATCAAAACGGAAATGTTTATCTAGAATAGCGAGAAAGTCCCATCAGGGTTTCTAGCCATTGATTATGAACAACTAATCGAAACGTTGATTAAAAATAACCCAAGCCCCATGACACATGACGTCGCAAATGTACACCACATATTTCATATAATCATTGGAAGTCATTTGAAAACTCTTGGCTAAATAGATCGTAACGATGTGTGGGTCGTTCACGATTTGACAGAAGAAACTCATTGAAAGCATTTTTATCTGAGATTGTCTGCTCAAAAGAAACAAAATACAACTTATTTTTTAAAAGACTGATAAGAGGCGATGAAAAAGGAAATGTTTACGACGATGTGAAAACGAAAACGTTTTGGGGTTAAAGAAATACCTATCTACGGCCGAAGAATTTGATAATGTGTATTTGGTGGGATCAGAAAAGCATTAGGCATTACGAGCTTCCTATGCAAAGTGAAACATTGAATTCTTTCCAAATGAAGAGATTATACGCTGTAATTAAAGAAGAGCACCCAGAATTAGCCAATCCGAGTGGTTTTGTCTTCTTTTGGGAAAGCGCTGGACTTCAAATCTCTTCACATGCAAGCACGGGGGGCAGTTTGCCTGGCCTGTACTCTTATGCACATCGTGCTCAGCTGAGTTTGCAACTTTGCATTACCAATTATTTCGATATTTACCAAATAGCCTTGAAGCTTGCAAAACCCACTTAAACATATTCATTACCCAGAAAGATGTCAGGCTTTGAAAGGAAGGAATCATGAGACTGTCGAAACGTAGAAGCAATGATAGCACATACAAGGTTGAATCAGTCCTTGTACAAATGTCTAAATATTGTCGTTGAAACTCTGTTAAAGTTGCGTTAGTTGCCAATGCTTACATACATACATATATATAAACACACACACACACACACACACACACATATATATATATATATATATATATATATATATATATATATATATCATAGATTTGTTGGTTAACGAAGAAAAGATTTGGGAAACTTTTCTACGTCATTTTCAGGATATCAGGTGTTTGTCGATTTCTATATTGTAAAGAATATATTTCCTCATTGACTGCAGGAGAAGGTTTGGCAGTTTGCAGAAGTTCCTGACTTGTTGAACTACTTTTTTCCCCTTCTGAACATTTTCTCTGTCAGGTTTTGACTGATTGGCGGATTTACTAAGTTATAACCAATCTGTTATGAATGGCCTCTTCTAGGAATACCCCCCGCCTCCAATCGTGCCATGTTGCCATTTCAGTTCAACTAATTTCACATAACTTTCACATACCTTCAACACCTGTGGCATTGAATAATTGTATCGAAATCTTGACCATCTTTAAAAATGGAAACATTCAATTTTATTTTCGTCTGTTCTCGTTATGGAGATGAATTTTTCAACCAGCAAAAATGTTGATATTTCAAGTATGATTCGTACTGATACGATTCATATAAGGCACTTGAAGATTTCCGACAGCTGTTTACGCATGTTCACAGGAAGGAGAGTTTGAATTGACGGTGCACGACAGCATTTAAACGAAGCTCATGACTTCATTTTTGATACATTTGAAATAAGTTATTTTTAAATATATTTATCTTCTTCTTTTCAGTCCTTTTTAAAACTTCTTTTCCTCACTTCTTTTTCAGTTATATCTTATCTCTTTATTCCCAGCGTTTCAATTCACTCTTCATCTTTAACTTTACTTCTGGGAGCCGTTTGTCTACATTTTAAGCAGCTATTCATGTAATTTTCTTTGCTTGAGTCGGCTTCTGTAAAACGTCAAGAATGCATGAACAGGTCATTAAGACCACAGTAGACGTGAAAGGAAAAAGTAGCGAAACGGGAAGAAGAAGAACAAAAAAAATAAAAAAATAAAAATAACGTCCTCGCGCGATAATTTCTAAGAATTTCATATTTCTATATTTATTCACCATCGATTCAACCTCTTCAACTTTTTCGGTTTTTCATTTCTTTTGAAAAATCTGTTACTGACATTCATTCTCCTTCCAAGATTGTATGAATGAATCTTCTATATTCACATCTATCTATCTATCTATCTATCTATCTATCTATCTATCTATCTATCTATCTATCTATCTATCTATCTATCTCATTCTCACTCTCTATCTCTCACTATCTATCTATCTATCTATCTATCTATCTATCTATCTATCTATCTATCTATCTATCTATCTATCTCATTCTTTCGTACCTCTCTCTTTCTCTCTCTCTATCTCTCTCACTATCTATCTATCTATCTATCTATCTATCACTCTGTTCCTATCTATCTATCTATCTATCTATCTATCTATCTATCTATCTATCTATCTCATTCTTTCGTATCTCTCTCTTTCTCTCTCTCTATCTATCTCATTCTCTTCGTATCTATCTATCTATCTATCTATCTATCTATCTATCTCATTCTCTTCGCATCTATCTATCTATCTATCTCATTCTCTTCGCATCTATCTATCTATCTATCTATCTCATTCTCTTCGCATCTATCTATCTATCTATCTATCTATCTCATTCTCTTCGTATCTATCTATCTATCTATCTATCTATCTATCTATCTATCTATCTCATTCTGTTCGTATCTATCTATCTATCTATCTATCTATCTATCTCATTCTCTTCGCATCTATCTATCTATCTATCTATCTATCTCATTCTCTTCGCATATATCTATCTATCTATCTATCTATCTATCTCATTCTTTCGTACCTCTCTCTTTCTCTCTCTCTATCTCTCTCACTATCTATCTATCTATCTATCTATCTATCTATCTATCTATCTATCTATCACTCTGTTCCTATCTATCTATCTATCTATCTATCTCATTCTTTCATATCTCTCTCTTTCTCTCTCTCTATCTATCTCATTCTCTTCGTATCTATCTATCTATCTATCTATCTATCTATCTATCTATCTATCTATCTATCTATCTATCTATCTATCTCATTCTCTTCGCATCTATCTATCTATCTATCTATTTCATTCTCTTCGTATCTATCTATCTATCTATCTCATTCTCTTCGTATCTATCTATCTATCTATCTATCTATCTATCTATCTATCTATCTATCTCATTCTCTCTCTCTATCTCTCACTATCTATCTATCTATCTATCTATCTATCTATCTATCTCATTCTTTCGTACCTCTCTCTTTCTCTCTCTCTATCTCTCTCACTATCTATCTATCTATCTATCTATCTATCTATCTATCTATCTATCTATCTCATTCTTTCGTATCTCTCTCTTTCTCTCTCTCTATCTCTCTCACTATCTATCTATCTATCTATCTATCTATCACTCTGTTTCTATCTATCTATCTATCTATCTATCTATCTATCTATCTATCTATCTCATTCTCTTCGTATCTATCTATCTATCTATCTATCTATCTATCTATCTATCTATCTATCTATCTATCTCATTCTCTTCGCATCTATCTATCTATCTATCTATCTATCTATCTATCTATCTATCTATCCTAGTCTATTCATGTCTATTTACCAATACCCAATTCCAATAAACCGAGCACAAACCATGTGCTAATCACTTTGGCGCCAATGCAAATATTTATTCATTTGCGCTGAACCAATTGCATGCAAAACCTACGGACGCCAAATCCTCATACGCGGCTGCCGACAGAAACTGTATGTTTACAAGTCACTGCTTTCTCCTACACACACACAATTCTCAAATAACTTTACTATCACTGACGAACAGGGAATACGCAAAAATGTGATGTTTTCCAGATCTGCACGTATTTATAACAATAACGACAAAGTTCTTGTTGTTTTATAAGTACACAGCAATTAATAAATTCATTCAAGTGCGAGCAAAAAATAATCTGTGAGTTAAAAATAATTCAAGTAAAGTGTAAAATAGTAATCTTCTATTTCCACCTCGCTATCAGATCAGCCCGCTCCACTAATGGCGCGGAGAACTGTTGTACACAACAAATAGCTTTGTTAAGCCTTGTGTCCAACTCGTTCGAAAGGTCTAAATTATCATCTGTACAGAACCGTTTGTCTCAGATGAGTGACTAAAAATTGCATCAGCTAATGAATCCTTTAAATTAAGAAATAAACGAGGACTCAATCAAGTCCTATAGCCTCGAGCTACAGTATCGCAATGATCTTTACCAAATGATAAAAGAACCGAATCAGGTTAGCGCTTCCAACAACAACATCAAAATACACTTACCATATATATATATATATATTATTAATAAAAACAAAAAAACAACATTTAATAATATTAACTTTGAACATGGACATAATATCTTGGCCGTGTTTTGAAACAAAAAAAATGAAACATTTTATAACACATACATAAAACAAACTATTTCTAATTCTAACAGATAAAATATAATCCTTGAAAATGGCTAAATGTATAGCCGAAAGCGCTCGGATAAAATGAACATTCGGACAGTTTTTATATAATTTATCATCCGAAAAGAAAAACATTATTAGATCGCATGAGAAACTGTATAAAAAACTAAATAAAAGCACCTTGTCAGTCGTTTATAATGAAATGTGCATATATATATATATATATATATATATATATATATATATATATATATATATATATATATATATTGATGCATATTTCATTAAATAATATTGACAAGTGTTGTCTATTTATTTTATGTAAATTCTTTTCATATCATCTGATAAGCTTAATAACATTATCATTAAACGAAGAAATCTCAATATTGATACATATTTTTTAATCCTATCTAAGCTTTCGGCTTACATAAGCCATTATCAAAGATGACAATTACATTATAATATATTAATAAATACACAGGCAACACAATAATGATAGCCTGTTTCTGTTTACATGGAAGATTTCCAAGCAACGACAAACTCGTGCATATAAGACACTGGAAACGAAAATCGCTCCGCAGCTCATGACGTCACACATGGCCACGCGAGAGTGAAAACGAGAAGTATTAAGTATGGGAAGCCGTTGGTATAAATCAATGGCTTCTGTTACCAATTATAGGCATTTAAGAATATTTGTGGGGATTTCATAGTTTATTTTCTTTAGGTTAGGTTTCAACTATTTTATGTATATATATATATGTATGTGTGTGTGTGTATGTGTGTGAATAGAAGATCAAATATATATCGAGTATAGATAGGAATCTGATAAAATGATAGGATAAAGACAAGTAGGAAACAGATCTTAATATATATATACGAGTTGGGTAACCAAAGAAATTTACGTCGTACACCAAACGTAGGTATATGTGCATTTATTATTATATATTTGCAAGCTCTGTCTAACCACATCGAACACTGTTATGTCTACACCTCTTAGCAAAATTTGTTAATTATTTATTTGCTTACCTGTGTATGCACGCCAGCATGCACGTATACGGTTGCTAACATCTACTTATTTCATTTACCAAAGTCTCTCTCTCTCTCTCTCTCTCTCTCTCTCTCTATATATATATATATATATATATATATATTTACAGTTAAGGATAAGAACAAATGTATTATTCTGTATGTATCACATTTAAAAAAGGGTTCAATACTGAGTTAATATTATTTATTATATGAGATTAAAGAAAAGACATGTTAAAAATCGCTACACCATAGCTTTCTTGTGTCAGCACTAAAATTGTGCCTCCTCAGATGGTGGTAAATAACTGGTGAGTAAAAAATTATTTTGAAATTTCAAAATACCGACAACAGGAAATCAAAAAGAAATCATAAAAGTTATTGTTTCTGTTTTAATCTCATATATATATATATATATATATATATTATAATAAAAGAAAGATCAGTAAGATATATAATATATATTTTTATTCTTAATATTTGTATTTTTGCAAAACAGTGCTCAATGTAAATTTACAGAGCATAAATATTATAAATAAACTGATTTAAAAATATGCTTCCATCGCTATATATGAATAAACGTGTTTCAAAAACAGAAACTAAAAATTTAAAATTCAATTATATAATTAAATTAAATAACCTAGTTCTGTTTCATTTTCAATTGGTTCCAACAAAACAGAACTAGTGCTTTACCAAAATCTCCCTTCTTTCTGGCACCAGACTAGTAGATTTTTGCGAAGAGTGGACGTTCTGACAGACTATATATTTGAAAATCAACATTCGGATATCCGGGATTTTTAATTCTAGTACAAAATACGCAGAGCGGTCACAGATATATTACTAGAAAACAAGATTCTTACAGCTATGATGTAAACCGGGTAGAATTATATCCCGTTTCTAATGTTGGTCTATCATAAAAGAATTTCATTTGAAAAGTTGATATACGGTGAATATTTTTTTAAATGATTTCCAACAAAGTTTGTTCTTTTATTCATGCCAGCCTTAAACAGAGCTCAAAAACTGCGCCAGGCAAAACACAACGAGACAATGACCGAAAACCCCCAAAAAGAAACAAATATTTGCCTGGTATTTACATCTCGTATTCATTATGGCAAAAGAAAAGTAAAAAAAATCATGATCCTCAATACTATTAATCAAGAATAATATGCAAACATCGAAGCGAAACATTTAACTGACAAATATGAGTTTCATTGTGCCATAAAGATTTAAATAGCCACAAACATAACAACTGTAAATATTTTTGTATTGTTCCAGTCTTGTTCACTGCGAAGATCCATAGGATCTTCTCAAAAGAGATAATATACTTTTAATACTCGAACCTGTGAATGTAAAATAGACAAATATTGTGGATCACCACGAGGAAATATTTTGAGTAGGACAGAGGGTGAAGTGGATTTGTGATTTTTTCATGTGACTTACCTAGTTGACTGGCTCAAGATTTTTGAGTCGTCGAAATGCTCATCAGATTCTAATCTTTGATAAATCTATTGAACTTATTTTCATTTTTCATATTTCTACTCTTCGGAACTAACGAACGCTAATTAGAATTTTTCTTATTTTTTAATTAATTAATTATAATTTCAATTCATTTTATTTAATTATTTATATTTTATATTTTTGATTGTCTGCCATTATCTAACATATTTTAGATTAAATTGTGACAATATTCATAATATATTAAAAATATATTTAAGATTATTAGCAAATATTTACCGTTATTATATTGAATGTATTGGTTGTTTATGTGATTTAATTAATTTATACTGTTTTATTTTATTTCATTTTAATTTGATTTATCTTAATTAATCTCTGCTAGCATTAAAAATGCCTTAAATGCTAGTAATTTTCACGTATTTTCCAGTTCTATTATTATTATTATTATTATTATTATTATTATTATTATTATTATCATCATCATCATCATTTCCTTTTTCTGTTTTATACACATTTCCTTACGGGTCCCAGTCAGAAACCTAAGTTCAGAAATGGCTTCATAACATTTTCCACTGATCATTTTTATAAAAAAAAAAAACAAAGATCTCACTCATTTTACTGAGATAAAACATTTCGTAATGTGTGAGCTGTATTGTAATTACAATATTTTATTTCTTTAAGACATGTACTACCAGGATTCATTTCAATGTGTCTACCAGAACCGTTTCCAATGTTTCTGAGGGCTCAAACTACAACTGGAATTATTAATGTTCTCATGTGGCACATTTTTGAGATTTCTATTTCAAGATCCTTGTATTTTGATAATTTTCTGAAGATCTTCAACATACATTACAATCTTCAGGAACTGCCATATCAGTAAAAAAGTATATTCCGTTTTTATGGTCTTTGATCACGTTGTCTGGATGATTAGATTTAATTGTTCTGTTTGTGTGTATTGTAAAATCCATAGAATTGTTACAGGTCTTTTTATCTCCGTAAAACCGGTTCTAAGTTTGCTTCATACAATGTTTTGCAGTTTCTATCCCGTAAAAGATGCATACTTGTCTGTGAAAATATTGTCCAAGTCTAACATGCAGAGTTTTATATTCAGCAGAGGCTAACACTGTGCAATCTGATGCAAGATGGTCAATTGTTTCTGGATATTTATCACAGAGTTTGCACGTCGGGTTAACTCAATTTCTCAGTATGTGTGTTTGGTAATTTCTAGTTAGCAAGCATTGGTCCTGTGCAGCAAGAATGAAAACCTTCCGTTTCAGCTTTTAAGCCTGCATTACGTAACCACCAATTTTCTATATAAGCTTGTTTTGGTACAGGCAGAGTATTGACCATGAAGAGGCTTATCTTGCCATCGTTTTCTGAATTGGGTACATTGCTTTTGCTTTTATTATTATTATTATTATTATTATTATTATTATTATTTTTTTTTTTTTAATTTCTGGTGGACATTCATTTCTTCCGTGTCCCAACCAGAGACCTAAGGTTAGAAATGGAATCATGCTATTTTTGAGAAAAAAACAAACACCTATAGATTTTACATAGATAAAGCTCTTCGTAATGTGTGGGCTGTACTTGTGAGTACAATTGTATTTCTTTACGTCATGGGCTACCAGAAATCCCTTCAGTAGGTCTATTGAAATCTTTTCCACTCAGTCCGAGGCTTCCAACTACAACAGAATTGTGGATGTCCTCATGTGGCACATTTTTGAGATTTCGATTTCAAGGTTCTTGTATTGTGATATTTTTTGAAGATCTTCAAAGATACATTACAATCTGCAGGGACTGCCATGTCGATAAGAAAGCACATTCTTTGATCACGATGTCTGGGCGATTAGCTTTGATTGTTCTGTCTGCGTGTATTGTAAATTCACATAAAGTCTCTGTAACCGGGTCTGGGTGGTGTTCATACCAATTTCTTGCAGTTTCCTTTCTCATGCCGTTTTTTTTATATTCAGTGGGTTCCAATACCGTGCAACCTGATAGAAGATGGTCAATTGTTTCTGGATATTTATCACAGAATCTGCATTTTGGACTAACACGAGTTTTCAGTATGTGTGCGTGATAATTTCTAGTTAGCAAGCATAGGTCCTGTGCAGCAAGAATAACACTTTCGGTTTCATCTTTTAACGCTGCACTACGTAGCCACTGATTGGTATGGGGTTTATCTACATCAGCTTGTTTGGCACAGGCTGAATATTGACTGTAAAGAGGTTTATCCTGCAATCGTTTCTTTATCTGGTCGATTGCATTTGCATTTGCATTTACTTCTTATTTTTTAAAGTTTTTGCAGTTGCAGTAGCTATGGTCCAATTAAGGATATTAAAACTGTATTGCACCACAGGGACAGCTAATGTGTTTATGTCTGATAGTTTGTTTTTTGAATTCAGCTCGGTATTCAATACCAGACGCACACGCCTTTAGTATTCTTTTCCTGATTTCTCCTTCATTTGGGAATGCTGTATTCCATCACCTTCGCTAGATAACTATAAGCTTCTTCTTGTTCCAATTCCCTAATGTTTGTAACAAAATCTAGATCTGTTGAGTGCTTTTGCAATTCTCCCTTTCTTGAATGTAACTTTTGCACATTGATCTAATCCGAAATTCATACCTATGACGCCACGCAAATCATTTTACAGCATTGAGGAGAGCATTCAACTCATTGTCTGATTTGGTAAAGGTTTTGAGATCATCCATGTAGAGTAGGTGATTGAATACTTTCTTGTTTACTTTATATCCACAGCCATTATTGTTTACTTCATGCGTCAGGGGTGGAGGGGTTAAGGACAGACTCCTTGAAAGATTCCTCGTCGGATATTTAGGTGGTTGGAAGAGGCAGTGCCTTTGGTGCGATTTAGGAGCTGGTCTCTGACATTTGTGTGCGAGTTACTCTGCTGAATATTTGAAAGATGTGGATTTTCGCCTTGGACATTTAACCTTTGTTGTTTTCAAGTTTTTCGGCCCTAATATCGTTTGACTAATCTTCATTGACATAATCTGGATAACTGCAGTTGTTTGTGTCGCAGGTAGATTCTTCAGTTTTATTTATATATATATATATATATGTTGTGCAATAGCGAGGATCTCGGAACATAGCAAGAGGAATAATTGCTGAGGATTTTCGCCGTTGTCTTTCGTCTCTTTTTTCCTCAAAGGGACTGATTTCGAAATTTCAGATTGATCTTTAGCACAAATATCTCCAGTTATTTCAATACAGGGCAACTTGCTCGAAGCTAGTATAATACACATTGGCACCTGCGAGGTTACTCTTTAGCTAGTCTTCATACCTAAGCCAAGCTAATCCAACAGTCCTTTGTCATTTGGCTTTACATGAGAACCTTAGTTATTCTGTCTTCACTCATTATAGATATTCGCTGATGATCGGTTGAAACCTGAAACTGTCTGTAACTATGTAATGTTTACATCTGGAAGCGCTCAATCTCCGATGTTTTACACAACAAAATAAAAAATTACATCTTATGGGGTGCGGTATATATCTGCTTAAACTAACGATAAGAACGTTAGTCTTATTCAACAGGTGTTCGTGTCGGAATTAGAAATTTAAAATTCAACTTTTTAAAATTGTTTAAAAACTTTTTAAAATTTTACGTTTTAAAAGATTTTTAAAATTTAACTTTTTTAAATTTTTTTGATTCCGCCACAAACACAGTCTATACACAGGGGTTGAATAAGACTAACGTATTTAGTTGAAATAGATCTATAGCCCCCTCTATATGAAGCGATTTTGGATTTTGTTGTGTAATTTATATGCTCTGTTAGATTAAATACATTCAGCTCTTTTTGTGGATCAGTTTTAATATTTGATATTAGCAGGATCCACTTTGATTTTATACCAACGGATTTATTACCTGTATTATATATATATATATATATATATATATATATATATATATATATATATATATATATATATATATATATATATATATATATAAGATAATCCTAAAGAGTCAGGCAAACCTACCTCGGTTTCAACTAAACAGATCGTCAGGGTAATGCCGGCTGAAAAGGGAAATTATGTAACAGAATTTATGCATAAAACCCAAAATAACCATGACCACGTGACAAAAAAATATTTATAAAAGCCAAGCGAATACCACGATTTATATATATATATATATATATATATATATATATATATATATATATATATATATATATATATGTATTTTGACGAAGGGATCAAGGAAAGAATTTCAAAATATTCAGTAGTTTTGCTTAAGCTGGAGTTGGGTGTGAAGAACGTGATATTCTTCTCTTCGCCAAAACTTAACAACCCAACTTCACTCATTAAATTCGACCAATAAACGATGTGTTAAAATTCTTGAGCACTGCCATCAAAATTGTCGCAGTATCAAATACAATATCAAATAGGACACATTCATAGCAGACACAAGTGTATTGGAGGTATCTGCATCAACTAACATAGAATCTATCGCAATGAATAATCAATTACGTTGAACTGGGCATGTGGTGCGAATAGATAACAGAAGACTATGACAGAAAATCATCTATCGAGAGCTGGTCTATGTTAAACGCCAACCGAATAAGGCGATATAATGACTGTATATGGCATAAAATAAAGTTATTAGAACTAAAGTCTGCAGATTTCTCTTATTTAGTTCTAAATGTGATGACATCTACGCCCTTGTGAAAATTAATTGAATCAACCTTTTTAGTTTCCTTTCTATCAACTTACGGTCAGTTTTAGACCCACTGGGGTGACAGGATGTAATCTGTTTCTATTTTTTCCTCAGATTAGGTCATTTGTAGTGGTGTGCACTAATATAAATCTATTTTCGTTGTGTATGATGAAATTTCTTTGGCCTTGAAAAATATTGCCTCATCCGTGATTGCATCAGATTTTTATCACTCCGAGACACTATTGTCTTAACTGTCAATTAGTTGTCCTACTGCCACTGTCTGTGATGGACGTTACTCCAAGAAAGCGTACGAAAATTGTACGAACACATTGGCAAGCCTTATCAGTGAGCAAATCAAAGCACTATATAATGGACTGGAAACTCTCCCGATTTAAATCCAATTGAGAATCTGTGGTCAATCTGCAAGGAATGATTTCGTGGAATGGATATACGAAATCCTAACATGTGCGCTGGGTCTTGTTTTATTGGAAAAATCCGAAAAAAAAGTAAATAATGACGGAATTATTCGTTTTGTTTCAGTTAATTTGCACAAGAGTTTAGTTCACCTGTAAATTGAAAAAAATTCAAGTTTACCAGCCAAAGTACTATAAACATAAAAAAGGCGGCAGTGAAATGAAATTATAACAGGAAAGAAACAACAAACTTTAAGTAAAATATTTGTTCTCTGTATTTATATATTGAATTGTATTTTCAAAAATGAATTGATTTTTTATAAATTTTAAAGAGATATATTGAAATTTATATGAAAATGGTCTCGAATAGATATTCGGTAAATGGACTTCCGTTTAACGGTTATAAATGACGTCATATTGCAGTGTCTCCTACTCAATTTACAGAAATTTAAAAAGGTCGGAAGTTATTCACATCTTGCTTCCTGTACGGATAACACCTCTTGTTATAGTTTAAAGTACTTGACTATAAGAAAAAATGAACAAATGGGTAATTTATTCATGGCTTCAATCCTGATCTACAATATGTCTTTCAAAAATGTGAAAGATATGATAAAATTTTAATAGAACTGTATATATATATATATATATATATATATATATATATATATATATATATATATATATATATATATATATATATATATATAGATAGATAGATAGATAGATAGATAGATAGATAGAGAGAGAGAGGAAGAGAGAGGGAGTGAGGGAGAGACAGATTTTACATATATTATATATACGTGTGTATGGGCACCTCGGCGTGGTGTAATGGTTAGCAAGCTTGTCCTGCTAGATCAATCACTACTGAAAAGTGAGTTCGATCCTCATTAGGTGCCCCATACATTCGGCCTCGTGCCACATCTAAGCTACGCTTGGAAAATCACTATTATATATATATATATGTGTGTGTGTAGTTTAACTCCCGCGTACACATTAATAGTTGCATCGTCATGCTTTTAGACGTAAAATACATACACACACTCACACGCTGCCAGTCTTGTCAACAAATATTCAATGATCGCAGTTGCTAATAAAAGTTAAGACAAAGTTTGCTTCGAGACATGTACGTAATTACAAAGTTTTCCCATCCATTGCAAGGCACATTTTTTGTATGCTTGCACATAAATTCATTTTTCTTATGGATTTACGGGAACAGGAGAGTGCCACAATGTAAAAAGATCCATGGCTGAGATCATTGTGTTTTCGTTTTCTTTAAAATCGGTCAATGCTGATACTCGAGGGTCGGATGGGGGGTGGGAGCAAATGTGTCTTGCACTTAGCGACATCCACTTGACTTGCACCAATAATGCCCGACACGCAAATAATGAAGTTTATGGAACTGAACAATGGCAAAAATAACTAATAAAGAAAAGAACAAAAAAGAAAAAAAAGGAAAAAAAGTTGTACAGACGTGTTATAAGAGAAAGCATCAGGATATGTTGGGTATTGTCAAGGGTGATGAAGAGGATGACACAAGTCTTAACCAATTGTCGTTTTGCAGCCGTACATACGCATGCGCCACCATATTCTCTTTCTCTCTCCCTGCCTCGATCGTCTGATATGCCCCTTTTTATACTGCCGTCTGCAGATACTTCATCGGAGACTCTTTTGAGAATCCTTCATTCGTATGCTGGAAGAAAAGTTTGCATTTGAAAGAAAAATATTTTAAATTCACCTGTTTTCATTGAATAAATGCAAAAATAATAATAAAACGAAATCAAATTGTAGAATATGTTTATTATTAAACTTTTGCATTTATAAATGTTTTGCAATGCTTTTAGCAAAAATGGCTTAAATGTATTAATTTTCAAATCGCAACTATATTTTTTTACTATCAACTGCAACGTATGCAGAACTTTATCAAGCAAATATTAAATTTCCCTTGACACAAATTTATTTGTCGGCTCCCTCAAATGAATGTTACCTATAGGTCAATTTATTTATAAAAATAATAAAAGTTGAAGTAAAGATTTTCATTTAAATCCCTTCGACAATTCTATAAAATCATTTCTCTTGTCATTTCTTTCATTTATTTCGGTAGGTTTTCTGTGTTCTTTTGTTTGTGTTTTCTTTGAAACATTGTTTAATCTTTTTGTATCTTTCTTTTTCTTTTTTAAGTTCGTTCTTTTTTCGTATCGTTATTTAATTCATGCAGTGTTTCTTGCCTTCATTCCCGTAGGGTTTCTTTCTTTCATTCTTGTAGGTTTCTTTCTTTCATTTGTCTTGTTTTTCTTTAATTCCTGTAGTGATTCTTGCTTTATTTTCTGTAGTGTTTCTTGCTTTTATTTCTGTAGGTTTTCTTTCATTCATTTCTATGGGGTTTCCTTTTTTATTTCTGTAGTACTTCTTTCTTTCATTTCTATAGGGTTTCTTTCTTTCATTCGTGTAGTGTTTCTTTCATTCATTCCTGTAGGGTTTCTTTCTTTCATTCTTGTAGGTTTCTCTCTTTCATTTGTCTTGTTTTTTTTTCCTTTAATTCCTGTAGTGATTCTTTCTTTCATTTCTATAGGGTTTCTTTCTTTCATTCCTGTAGGGTTTCTTTCTTTCATTTCCATAGGTTTTCTTTCTTTCATTCCTGTAGTGTTTCTTTCTTTCATTCCTGTAGGGTTTCTTTCTTTCATTCCTGTAGGGTTTCTTTCTTTCATTTCTATAGGTTTTCTTTCTTTCATTCCTGTAGTGTTTCTTTCTTTCATTCCTGTAGTGTTTCTTTCTTTCATTCCTGTAGGGTTTCTTTCTTTCATTTCTATAGGTTTTCTTTCTTTCATTCCTGTAGTGTTTCTTTCTTTCATTCCTGTAGTGTTTCTTTCTTTCATTCCTGCAGGGTTTCTTTCTTTCATTTCTATAGGTTTTCTTTCTTTCATTCCTGTAGTGTTTCTGTCTTTCATTCCTGTAGGGTTTGTTTCTTTCATTTCTATAGGTTTTCTTTCTTTCATTCCTGTAATGTTTCTTTCTTTCATTCCTGTAGTGTGTCTTATTTCTTTAGTTTTTCGGCTGCTTTCTTTCATTTTTGCTATATTTTATTGCTTGCAGTTTTCTCTTCCTCCTTTCATTGCTTCCTTTCTTCCTTTTTTCGTCCCCTTCCTTCCTCTCTACCTCTCTCCCTCCCCCCTCCGTCCCCCTTCCTTCCTATTTTGATTTATATGTAGTTTTCGATGATTTTTCTAATCTTTTCCTTATTTTTGCAATTTTCCTTTCGAAATTTGAATAGATTGAGTTTACTTAATAAATAAAACCTCATTTATATACTTAGGGAATTTGACAAATACCTATCAAATATTGATGAGGAAGCAAAACTATTATTGCTCTTACAGGCACTTAAAGAACGACTCTAAGAGTCTAGCAATTAAAGGCGAGTCAAAATTATAATTGGGATGAATTTTGGATGATAGTGAAGCCTGTCTTGCCTTTGGTTGTATTCAGCCATTTTTCTTTCTTTTTTCTTTAGACACTTGTATATAAGGCTTAGCACCACGGCTGGAATCGTTGCGCATTCCCACTCAGCGCTAGTTGACGGTTTTCATATTTGCACAAATACTTTTATTCATGTATCAATTTTCTCTCTTTTCTTTTCACCCAACTATGGGTTAAATTGCAGGGTAGACTGTTTTATCTATCTTTGGGTAGCAACCAGACTAAGAGAAAGAAAATTCTGAATTCCAAATCGTGGAGAACGCAAAAAGAAACAACTCTACTATAAATTTTAAAAATAGATGTCAATTCACGTATAATAGAGAAAATGACGGTAGGGAGAGCCAGGATCATCATCATTGTTCTGAGGGAAAATGAAAGGGTTAGGAGGAAGTGATATATTCATTGTAAAGACATGAAAATAGTAAATATGGCTAGTAGATGATATATGTAAATTGAAAGACCCAGAGTGTTTTGGTTCGCTTATTTTGTAGGAATATGTTTGGTTTGTATGCCTAAAACATGTTTATATGGATGCACTGAAATCACCTGTGTAATTTCATTCTATTATGCTTACATTTATATTCGTCTGGGCAAGCATTCGCTTATTATATGATTAACTGTCTCCCACTTATTATTATCTCTGTAATGATGAAAGACTCAGAATATTCTAATAAGACGAAAACAATAAAGGTACCAACAGGCATCATCATTAGAAAATTTGCCGTAAAATTAATACTACTCATAATGAGAATAATAAGAATAAAAATTAATAAATTTACTCTGTTATTAAAAAGTGGTCAAATGGTAACAATAACAATGTTAATAACATCTTCAGCAAGGAATAATAATGAAAACAGCATAGAATAATAATAACGCCAGAAAGTTTCTTCATTCGTCTGATTTGAAATTAAAGCCGAACATTTACGAGCGCCGCTGGTCGTGAATAATTTCTTTTAATGATAATGGCAGCCATCTTGGTACTAATCGTGATTAAAAATGGCGGGCGGCCATTTCGTTTCTATCACAAATTATTCGCCAATCGATTTTGATAATGAAATATTATCGGTCGGTAAACTTGAAAAGCCAGAAAGGAATCGAATGAACCTTTTTTCTTCAGTGAAATCAATTTTCTCATGATTATTCTGTCTCATACATAACTGTTAGCGAGCGTCACTCGTCAGGACAAGTTTGTTATCGTTTCTTGTGGCCTGGATTATAACGAAGTGAAGAGGACTGTAATTCATTGATTTTAGAAGCTACAAAAATAAAAATAAATCACATATAAATAATTAAAAATATTAACAAATAAACGTATAAAAAGCAACAATCGAGAGGTGAATAATGAAAATGATTTATTTGTAACAATAAAAATACCTGACGTTTGATTTTTTCCTTTATGCTATTTTCAAAGAAATTTGTAACTCTTTCGAATAAGAGAGAAAAAAATAAGAGTATTCCGACGAGTGTGAAACTTCAAACGAAAAAAAGAATAATTAGTCTGATTATACATATATACAGGGTGATTGAAAAATAATTCTCTTTTTTATGTATGATGGACTGTCCCATCTAATTATAATTTTTACAAGAAGGCAGAATTCATCATACAAAAATAGGGAGTTACTTTTCAATTACCCTCTCTATATAGATGGACACGTTCACTTTCTGAACTTGAGACCGAGGTTCGAATCTCACCATGTTCGATTTGCTAGGAAGGCGACTTCTTGATGTTATCCGTCTGGAAGAGGCGATCTCAGCATACGACACCTTGTCTGTTATCGAACTCCTCCTAGGGTTTTGGAGATGACCCCTATAACCATATATATTTTGAAACTACTTTACCCAGTGTACTTGGATCAGTATATTACATTTTGATGAAAGGGGTTCCCCGGGGGTGCAAACCCTCCGACTGAAATTTTTGTCCTTTGATTTAAATTAAATTTAAATTTGAATAAGGGAATGACTCCTTCCCAAAATATAGAAGGAGAAAGCCAGAAGATGGAGATCACACTGGGAAGATCAAAATGTGACAGTATGAAGTTGAACAAGAAATCACCAATCAGTGGGTAGTGCCTTACAATACATATTTGTTGCGAAAATTCAACAATATTGAAATCTGGTCATCAATACATTCAATAAATTATTGCATCAAATACATATCAAAGGAGTCATATCAAGCTGTTTTTGCGTAACCCCCCACTGAAATTTTTTACTGATTGATTTAATTTAAATTTGAACAAGGAAATGAATCTTATCCAAAACATAGAAGGATAAAACCAGAAGATGGAGGTCACTTTCGCAAGATCATTGAATAATATTGAAATGCATCATTTTCCTCCACAAATTAGAACAATGATTTAAAATCAATTATCATTTTCTTATAAAAATAAAAATGTGTGACACGCAACACGGCGCAGGTAATTCGGCTAGTATATATATATATATATATATATATATATATATATATATATATATATATATATAATTCTGTATTTATGCAGCAATCCCACTTTTATGCAAGTTTCATTAAGAGCGACTGAAAAGGTATTGTGATTAAGCATTTTATTTAATTTTTCTCGGGTTTTCTTTTCTGGACATAAAAAAGTTGCAAATTTTCAGCATACCCAAGCGCTTTCGGCTATTCTTTTAGTAATTATCAAGGATGATTTTTATTTTTAACTGAATATATATATATATAACCAAGTATAGGATTGGTGTGTAAAACATGTTCAGCGTAGTCTGAGTGTAGAAATCCAACGTAGTAAGTAATTTGTTCAATGAAACAGCACCAATATCTAGTAGCAGCTGTTTAGTAATTCTTATGGTCTTCCATATCAGAGGTTGGCAGTGAATATTCGGAGAGAGTAGGAAAGCGTAGTTCTTCAGGTCTTTCATTCGACAGGTTAGCAGTAGATATTCCGAGAAAACAAAATGGCCGCCTTTATACACGTCGGATTGAATATTCCACGTCTTCTGATTGGTTAACTTTCTATGGGAGGACTATAAAATGAGTTTTGGTCTGCTCACTAGTACACATGTATCTAAAAAACTGTAACCCCCACCCTTTTTTGGGTACATTATGGAATCTTCTTTTAAAATATTAGTAAAGTTAATGTTTATATGGAACAAATACTTTAGTATTAATAAATATTTTCTTTTTATTTATTTATTTTTTTTTTTAGCCTTCATCAAATAATTATTTTTTTTCTCTTCTTAATATTCATAAAATGATTTTTTTTAAAATGAAAAATTAATATCCCCAAAAATTAGTCATATCATTTGTTCACTGTTAAGTACTTTAGGTTAATAAACATTAACAACAAAATTATAAATTTAGGTTGTGATCACAACAAAAAGGTGGAAAAAGTTGTTATTTTAACCATAGCTGGGAGCCATTAAAACAGACACTATCACTCCGGGTCAGAGTGATTCTGAGAGTTATTCCGGAGGAGGATTGGGCTAAAAGTAGGACTATTTATATGTATATCCCAATATAAGACAATAATTAATGGATGCAGATTTACGTCTTACCCATGACTATAAGACAGTAACTTATGGATGCAGTTTTACGTCCTACCCAAGACTATAGGACAGTAACTAATGAGTCAGTACTAAATATGAGAGGATTGAAAGCCCATAATACTTGCTTAGCTCTTGTTAAATGCACAGTCCTCGGTTTATTTAATTTTTGAGACAACGTAGTAACCGTATAGCAAATGTCTGGCCTTGATGATGTCATGACGTAAATAAGACTCAATCAATATTCTGTATTCTTTCTCATAAGCCGCTATACCATCTTTATTATTCATAATTGTGTTTAAATCCATTTCACATGGAGTAGTCCGCGTTTTACAATTTCGCATGTCGAATTTTGATAAGAGTTTGTCGATGTATTTGGATTGATTCATTATAATAGTGTTATCCTTAAATTCGAACTGTATACCAAGAAACCATGACAAGTGACCCAAGTCGGTCATTTTAAACCTTATATTTAAAGAATTTTTAATTTTTAATAGAGTAGCTTTACATTTTGAAGCAATTAGCATATCGTCGACCCAAATAATGAGAATTGCTAATATTTCATTATTAAATGTCCTTGTGTACATGCATGGGTCTACTGGTGAGGGTTTAAAAAGGTGTTCAATTAAATAGGAATGTAGTAATTTATTCCACGTTCTTCCGCTTTGCTTCAGCCCATATAGTGACTTTTTGAGTTTCCATACATAATTGTCACCTTTTTCAAAACCTTCTGGCGGTTTACGTATATTTCATAGTCAATAGGTGCATTCAAATATGCTCCTTTGACATCCATATGGTGCATATCCATGCCATAATGCGCAGCCATTTGCATTAAAATTCTTATTGTTGTCATGTTTGTTGTTGGACTGAATGTTTCTACATAATCTTCCCCGTATATCTGCAAAAAAACCCTTTAGCTACAAAATGAGCCTTATACAATGGCGAACCATCCTCAGTTCGCTTTACAGTATAAACCCAACGGCTGCCGATAATATTTTTTATCATCCGGGGCTTTTTTCTATTCAAAAGTATCATTTGATACTAAAGATTCCATTTCTTTTTTGCATGGCGGCTATCCATCGTTTGGAATTATCAGAATTTATGGCTCCTTAATAGTTCTTCGGGATACATTGCACCGAATAGCAACAGTCAATGTCAATAGGACATTGATCCATTCCAAAATAGTCTGGATTTCTTCTAATTCTAGTCGGATAATGCGGAATTTGTCCCCCCACTTTTATTTTCTTTTAATTCAAGGTTTGCGTCTGAATTTTCCTCATCTATATCGTCTGATATAACACCTTCCCCTAATTGTGGATCTTGAACGGGTTTTCTATTTATAGGCCTTATCTCATAATTAGGCCATACTGGTTCGTGTGGGACCAGCTCCTCAAAATTAATATTCTTTTCTTCGGGATTTCTTCGGGTATTGCAATGGGCAACGTGTAGTTGCAGGTCAGGCTGGACCAAACAAGATTCAAAACCATCCCAAATACTCTAGTGTGCAGAGACAGGAAGATGTTGGTCGTTGTTGAGGACAGGAAGCCAAGCTGTTGGTCCTGCGGTGTAGCCGGGCACATGGCGAAGGAATGCCCCGCTAAACCTCTTCTGCCTAAAGCTCAGCCCACGCAAGTGAAAACAGCTTCAACAGTAGTAGCAACACCACCAGCGGAAGAAGTTGCCCCAATAGACTCCGATAGTGGCTGGAAACTGGTAGGTGGTGGAAAAAATTACAAAAATGTATCTTCCCTACCAAAAAGGGAGGCCACGGTGCAGAAACTGCAAACACCACCACAGCAGCAGTCAAAGAAGGTGCCCCTTCAACAAAATACAGAGAATGAGGAACGGATGGAAACTCCAAAACAGAAGGAAAACCATTTGGGGAAAAAGCAGCAGCAACAGCAACAAAAACAACAGCAGCAACAAAAGCAGCAGGGAAATTTGCGAGGGAAGGAAACTATTATAGATGTGGACGGGCAGCTTCCTTAAAAAGAAGCAGAGAGGAGGAAGAGGAGGCGGAGAATACATATCAAAGACATTCAGGACGTAGTAGGGCGGACGTAGTAGGGCGGACGTAGTAGGGCGGGCGTAGTAGGGCGGTCGAGGTCATTGACAAAACCAGGGCTGTGTCCGTCCCTACCTCCCCAAAAGAAACCTTGAAAGTAACAAAAGCAAGGAGCCACCCTTCTTCCCCTTCCCGTGCTCCATCCCCCTCTCCCTCGAACTCTTCCCTCAGTTCTGTTCTCCGGACCCGAAGAAATCTGCAAAGTAGACAAGGAGGAGTATAAGAGGGGCCTATCCAGGCAAAAAACATCCAGAATGGCCCTCCTATTCAAAAAGAATGCAGTAGATGGGAAAAACGTGGAAGATCCACGTAATTTCCGGAGCGTCCCCGGGGTAATCACTAGCGTAAGAGACATTGGGGCGTACTTAAGTGTGTGGAACCATATAGCGGAAGCCAAGGACTCTTTTTCCCAAAATAAAAATGGTGGAAATCGAGTCACCATACTTAAAAAAATTAAGGCAGTTTTGTGCGGGGAGGGTCCCTGTTATTCTCCACCCCTCCCGATATAGGTGCCTATAACTTACATATCCCACGAATGTCGGCGGAATTACCCTGGATGGACAAATGACATCAGATCTAGGTGTAGGGAGCCTAGGGTAATATGTCGGGATCCTAACTGACTAAGATTTCCGCCCCGTATGTGAGTTTGTTTTTGCCTTTACTCATTTTATATTTGCAGGCCTAGAAGATGGCAATGCAGATAGCCAGTTTGAATGTGAGGGCCTTGAGGGATCGGAGTAAGGCTGCCCGCTTTCTCCGGGATAACTTGTCCTTCGGTGTGATTTCAGCAAACGGCTCGCTCTAGATAGAGCTAAAAGGTGAAGACACTTAAGGCTAGTTTTTCCCGGGCGGAGACTGGGGCGATTCCCTAGAGATAGTCGTAGCTAAGGAGGCCCTGGAGCGTTCGAGTAGAGAGCGCTACATGGGCCAGGTAATTAGACATAAGCTAAGCAAGATGTCTTCCGAAGCTGTGAATATGGGCGCAGATCTGCGCAGGGAAGAAGTCCGTCGAGGTGGCGATCGTTACATTCGGCAAGTTAAGACCCCGGAGAGACGTACCCTTCGGGCCACTGACGACAGGTGCGAAGCGTTTCGGCGGCATTTCGAGAGCCACTTTACCAAGGAGCCTGGTCTCCGTGAGGAGGAGTTTCGTAGCTATTTGGCTGACTTTCCTCAGCTTTCGCCGACTAAAGCGGCTACCTGCTAGGTAGAGATCACAGAGGGCGAAGTCTACGTGGCATTGAAGAAGGTCGGCAGAGGCAAGTTGCCCGTCCTGGATGGTTTGCCCGATGAATTGTACTTGAGGCTGTCGCACATCTTTGTTCCGATTTTGACTGCAGTGTTCAACTTCTGGTTTCGGTCGGGGTCCATCCGCAACCGGATTTCCAGGGGTGTGATCACTCTGTTGAAAAAGGGCATGGGTGTTGGGGGGAAATTAGATGATTATAGGTCCATAACTCTGCTAAACACAGAGTTAAAGATTATGGTCAAGATCCTGCAGGAACGTTTGCAATCAGCCGAGTCTCCGTTGGGTCCTGAGCAGACATGTTCTGTGAGGGGCCGAACAATTCAGAGCAACCTGCATCTGATCCGCACGATCATAGAGGGTGTAGAAGACGACGAAAAAGCCGGGATGATCAATTTGGATCAGTCCAAGGAATTTGAAAGGATCGACCATCGCTACCTTGCTACTGTCCTGCAGGCCGCTGGATTCACACCGGACTTCTGCCGCTGGATTAGACTCCTGTATCGCTCCCCCAGTGCTGTGGTACAGGTGAACGGAAAATTGTGCTGTCTAGGTCTGTTCGTAAGGGTTGTCCGCTGTCGCCTCTCTTTTATGCTTTGGTCTTGGAGCCTCTCCTCTCGATACGTGTAGTCCGGCCCTACGCGGGATCGCCGTTTCTGGAGGGTCTCGAGCCAGGGTTTCCGCGTACGCCGATGACGTATATGCTTTCGTGTCGTCCCGCGGCGACATTGAGGCGGTACAGAAGTACGAGTAGGTGACAGGGGCCAAGATAAACCGCGACAGGTCGTCCGGCTTGCGGTTAGGTGCCTGGAAGGGGGTCGATCTTCCGGGCCGCTTCGGTTGGACGGACGGTCCTGTCCGCATTCTTGGAGTGTGGTTTAGACCCGACCTCCAGCTGGAGAAAAATTGGTCTGAAGTATGAGCAAAGGTCGATTCTGCCGGTCAGATTTGGAAAAGACGGAAGTTGTCCTGAAGGGCAGGGCGGAGGTGTTACATACATTTTCCCCCTGGTTCTTTATCGATTGTCAGTACTTCCTCTCTGTAAGACCCACAGAAAGGCGCTCGAGCGATCGCTATCCTCCATTTTATGGAGGGGACGCGTGAACAGGGTCGACAGACGAGTCTGCACTGAACATCCGTGTCATGGGGGGCTGGGAATGCCACACTTGATTAGTCACATCCGTGCCTCTCGGTTGGCTTTCCTACGCCGCGCATTGACTAGAGGAGATCCGATTCTGGAGGAGATTGTTAGGGACGCGTTCCCTGGACTTACCATCAGTCCCCACATTCGAGGGTTGAGCGCCGTCGTAAACCCCGGGATTAATCGCTTTTCCTCCGCGAGTGTCGGTCACCCTTGAATGCTATTCCGCGGTCCAGTGACCTGTCACGGCCTAGGAAGGTCTTCTATCGGGAATTAGTGGAGGGGCCCACGAAGGATCCCCTACGTGATATGCTCTGCTTGTCGGGGGAGGAGTTTCGCTCCTACTGGTCTTGGGCGCCAGCGGCGGATTACCTCAGTAACCCTGAGTTTTCGCTTACCTGGCGATTGACTCGGAATCGGCTGCCTCTCAATGACAAGGCTTTCATATGGGGATGGCGGATTTGCCAGACTGTGAACAGTGTGGCCTTGGTTTAGAAGAAACGGCTTCGCACGCCTTCTACCATTGCCCCCGGGTGCGCCTCTGATGGGACCATGTCGGCGAGTTGACGGCTCGTCTCCCTCCCGAAGAACTTGTGTCCATTGTTCGCGCATAGACGTGTGACAATGTGTCGCTCTCGTATTCTGGGGTGAAACGAATGGTGTTTCTGACGCTGCTAGCCACGGCCCGAATGGTGATTTGGACGACACGAAAGGAGGAAGTCTTGCGAGGCAACCGTCTTTCTCATCGGGATCTAATCCGATTATTTGAGTATCAGCTCAAGTTGAAGATTAGAACTGATAGAAAACGATTGCATTCGACAGTCTTTAGCGAAAGGTGGGTGAAAGAGGCGAGCTTGGTTCGTTTGAACGGGGCTAGCCTTGATTTTCTCTTCTAGGTCAACCTAGGCCACATCGAGGTGGTTTCCTGTGGAACCCTCCCCTTGGTTAGGTTAGACAAGCTTCAGTCTACCTAGTTAATGTAAGTGTTGTTCCTGGGCTGTTCCCGGTTATCTCTTTTGTTATGACCCAAGTTGAGATTCCCAACCTCCCCAGTTTGTTTTTGGCCCCCCTTTTATCTTGATTGGGTCAGGCTTTTATTTCCCCATGTCCGTGTTATTTTATCTCTTTCCCACTCCCTTAGCGAGAGTCCTTCTTGATTTTGTCCTATGGGCAGAATACAGCGACCTCTCTGTTTTGAGGGTTGGATGGGCCCTACTAACATCAGTTATGCTTAATTTATTTTGTGTTGATTTTAATTGATTATTGGGTTCATCTCCCTCCCCTCTTTTTTTCATTATTAGAATTTTATGTATTTATTATCATCACATTTTTATGGATTGGGGCGCGTTTTGTAGGTTCCCCTTGTGATGATGTGGTATTATGGTGTATGAAGGATTGATTGGTGATGGATGAGTTATTTTGCTGAATGTGTAAATTGTAATGTATTAAAGGGTTGTGAATCTGATTAGCTAGGTATAAGATAGTTAGTGAAGACCAGCCTCTACCCCTCCCCTTTTTGGTCTTGTGCCACAATTCTGTATTTCACGGAATAAATCACCTAGTACACAGGTATCCAAAAAACTGTAACATGGTGTATACGGAGTAAATTGCAATAAACAAAAATACTATTCTTAAAAGAGTGCTCAATACAGAGTAGAGCGAATATAATTTGTTCGAAAATTATAATATAAACACGTTATAAAATCACTACAAAAATAGCTATTTCGTTTCAACATTTCTGGTGTCTTATCAAGTGATGGTGTTGAATGTAGAAAATAGGGTTATATAAATAAAGGGTAATATGTTATAAAATCACTACAAAAATAGCCATTTTGTTTCAAAACTTCTTGTGTCTTATCAATTGATGGTGTTGAATGTAGAATAAAGGGTAGAATAAAGGTAACACTTTATTCTATATTCAACACCATCACTTGATAAGACACCAGAAGTATTGAAACAAAATGGTTATTTTTGTAGTGATTTTATAACATATTTATGTTATAATTTTCGAATAAATTATATATATATATATATATATATATATATAAATATAAATATATATAAAAATATATATATATATATATAATGAAGAATTATAGTAGTTCCAACGAGAGAAAAGTGTGTATATTAAAAAGAAGAATGCTTCTTTTTTCCATAATTTTGCTACACAAGTTTCCGGTCTCGCGACCTTTATCAGGCAAAGCGTGGAGATTTCAACATATTATTAAAAATATTTAATTTTTCCTTTATGTTTTTTGACGTTAAATATTCTCGATACGAAACATTCTCTTTTTTGTGTGTTAGTGACTCAAATGTCTTTCTTGAACTGGCAGTGAAATGATCTGCCTGAAGGCTTATAAAACAATTAAGATTGGTCCGAGAAATGGTGAAGGGATTATCGGCATTCTTATCTTTTAATGACCCCTGTGTTTTCTTAGATCTATTTCCATTTTGTTTTTTGTCAGCATGAGTGTACATATGTATATTCCCTCTCCATTGGATTAATTTTTAATCCGCTATCTTTATTATTTCAATTTGAAATAAACGTCCCATTTTATTAAAAAATATTTTTTTAATATTTTTATTTTGAGAAATACCATCAAAGAAAATGAGTTCTCCTGAAGAGATCGAACTTGTGTCCTCTTATGCAGGGAAAACCACCGTCCGATCCGTTGTGCTCTAACTCTCGGCAACGAAGAATGACTGGGTAAGCAAGCCTCTATGTCCCCTTTTTTAAGGAGATTTCATGCAGCTCACTCAGATTAATTATATATGTGATATTTTTAAATACGAGTGTCCACTATAGTGGCGTTTGAAGTTATATATAAATATACAAGGGTGGGCTGAAATGTTCATATGCTGACTATGAAAGAACCAGCCTAGAGCTGTGTAATTTTGCATGCATTAATTTCAACTCTTCTTATTAATAACTGCATTGTTTCTATCCAGGTAAACTGACCTCTGTTCAAAGAAGACGGCTCATCCTTTTGGTAAATATACACTACGCTTAGAACGGACATTTCGTCGTGGTGTAATAGTTAGCAAGCTTGTCACAATTACGATTGAATAGTGAGTTCGATCGGATCTGGATGCTTCACACATTCGCCTTTACGCCACATCTAAGCAACGGTTCGAAAATCATTTTATCCTCGCGAGACCCATGCCCTGGGTTATCATCATCTCTCAGTTGCGTCTCTGTCTTCGGGCAGACTGCGACCCAGTCATGGTTCTGTTCGCGGACAGAGACGCATCTGTGGAATATAACATGATGTGAGGTGCGCGGTCTCGGGGAATAGGTACCCGAGGCAGCATCACCCATTGGAACAGTGCGGGAGGGGTATCGGCAGACAGCGCAACCGACGATTGCGGTGGCTCGGCCAGTTTGCTCCCTGGTGTACGCGCTCGGGTTTCCCACATTCAACCCAACATTGTATCACATCCCGTCTCAGTCTCTTAGCAGACAGGCATACTACAAAAAGATATATATATATATATATATATATATATATATATATATATATATATATATACATACATACATGCATATATATATATATATATATATATGAAGAAATATAGTCTTAAAGTGTGCTATATTTATGGGATAAAAAGCTCAATATCAGAGATAGAGCGTGTGTAAATATAAAAGTGAACATAGAAGTCAACACTTAGAGGCGACAGTCTGTTTCATGCTAGATGCAATCGTCAGGCCACTATGACTTCTATGTTCACTTATATATATATATATATATACATATATATACATATATATATATATATATATATATGTATATATATATTTATGTATATATATATATATATACATATATATATATATATATATATATATATATATATATATATATAAGTGAACATAGAAGTCAACATTACACTTTTATATTTACACACGCTCTATCTCTGATATTGAGCACTTTATCCCATAAATATTGCATTTTAAGACTATATCTCTTCATATATATATATATATATATATATATATATATATATATATATATATATATATAGAGAGAGAGAGAGAGAGAGATAGTGATAGATAGTGATATAATGTTGTTTGTAAAATTTTCAGCATTTCAAAATGTCTGTTCATCTCATGCGCAGATTGGGGTTACAGCACAAAATATAAAATCTTATAGTTTTTTCATCGGATTAAAGACCCTAATTGAACAGAGATTATTCGGTAAAACAAGATAACACAGACATCTGGATAATTTAAGTTTCAGAGAGCGAATAATGTTTGGTACATTGTCAATGACTGCAGCGTCGGAAAAATTAAAATGGCTTCTTGTGAGAATAAACAGAATAAAAAGAAAAAGACAAAATACATTTAGATCGTAAAACAGACGTTAAGTAAAAGGAGAAAATAATTTTAACTTGCTAAGAGAAAGCATTCATTTGAGCAACAAGCGTAGAATGATTCAATTGATTTTGCACTAAAATCAACTTTAAACCTTGCAAACTTCAGCTCACTGATCATTTATGGTGCATTTTCAGAAAATGACGAATAATTCAATTTTACATTTTTCTATTTGACAATGCCCCGTTGGGAAAGAGAAGAAATAAATAACAAGAAGGAGCATTGTAACGTTTTTGGAAAAGGAAGTGTTTTTCATTCACTAGGTGGGGGTAGGCGTTTAATGAGATTTCGCTATTAACTCCTGAACAGACATGATCTCTGAAAGAAAAAAACAGCGCCAGATCTACAGTCCTATCACTGCATATACAAGATATTCTGAGAATATATATATATATATATATAGTGCTGTTCGATAAAAGTGGCTCACCTGATTTTTGTTACTAAAAATATTTTTTGTCTATTGTTTTTAGGGTTAAAATAATTTTAAATCTTACTAATATAAAGACCCCTTCCCGGCCAGTTAAGAAAAAAAAGTTTATTCACCCTAAGGTATTCTATTGATAATTATAAATTTGGATATAAATGAGATTCAGGAAAAAAAACTCTGTGCAAAAAAGTGACTCAGACATCGCATTCTGATGATTAAACTGGTAAATTTAAAGAGCTTTTGACAAAATATTGAAAACTATTTTACAATACACTCAGAACCATATTCTAGAGAATTCTAGAACAGCTTAAATTAAATCTAGAGTATTCCAGAATATTCCAGAAAGCCTCGTACAGTATAAAAACAGCTTGAAATAGCCACTCAAGTCACTAAGCAGATGAAAGGGTACAAACACGCATCAGAACCACTTAAGGCATCTATTATTGCCCTCTCAAAAGCAGGCAAGTCTACGAGAGAAATTGCAGAAATTGCTATAACCTCGCAATCAACTGTCTCTTGAGTGCTTAGGGCACATAATGATGCCATTCCTGCTCCAAGGAAGGAAACAAGGGGACGAAAGAAAAAGATTGATGATAGAACTGGCAGGGTAATCAAGAGAGAAGTTGCGAAGAATAGGACTAGAACTAGCCAAGAAATTGCAGCCAGTCTAAGCGAGAAGCAAGGTTTAAGTCTTGCCCCAGTCGGTGGCTGTTAGAATAAGGCTAGAAATCTTGTCCACGGAGGTTTAAGCCGCTAATAAGCAAAGCCGACAAAGCCAAGAGACTTGAATGGGCTCATTATTACAAAACATTCACCGTAGAAGACTGGAAGAATGTTCTCTTCTCCGATGAAACGAAAGTTGAGCTAAATTCAAAGGATAAGGTGATTCACTTTTATCGAACAGCAGTGTATATATATATATATATATATATATATATATATATATATGTATATGAAGAAATATAGTCTTAAAGTGTGCTATATTTATGGGATAAAGTGCTCAATATCAGAGATAGAGCGTGTGTAAATATAAAAGTGGACATGGAAGTCAGCACTTAGAGGCGACAGTCTGTTTCATGCTAGTGCAATCGTCAGGCGACTAATGCTGTTATTTTTCTCAGCTATTTATATAAGGGTCAGTGGTGCATTATGGGTAGTCTATTTTGGCGGTTACTTTTACCGGAAGTCTCTTATTTGTTTATTTATTTATGTCAAATTATTTTGCTTGTTTTTGTTTGTTTTTTTTGTTTTTTTTATTTTATTTTATTTTTTTTGTTTTTTATCTTATATATTTATTTATTTATTTTTTTTATTTTGATTGGTGCTTTTGGTTAACGTAGTAAAAATTTGTTTATATAGCTTATTGTTGGTAGTCTATAATGGCCGTCATTTACCGGAAGTCGCTTGTTCGCTTATTTATTTGGGTCAAATTGTTTTGCTTGTTTTTATTTATTTTCATTTTTATTTTTTATCTTATATATTTGTTTATTTGTCATTGATTAAATCTATTTGTTGAATTTTGGGGTGTGATGTTGTGGTTTGTTCTGACTATTATTTTCGTGGGAACAGTTTTTAATTTATCTATTTAGGTTGGTTATCTTTATTTGTTTTTTCTAAACGGCTAGTTCATCGTAATCGGTTGTTAGTTTATTTATATATTTGGATGTATTTAGATCGATTTATTATACTTGTTGTTATTTATTTGTTATACTATATATATATATATATATATATATTTTTGGCTTTCGGTTTTTAAGTAACTTAGTATATTATCTTTTATTAATGTTTTTTTTTATTTATATAAAAGTTATAACTTTCGTCCGTTCTTTTGTTTTGATTTTATTTCGCATATTCTAACAGGTGTGGTTTTGTGATTTGTTTGGAGTAATTTATTTTGCTTATTTTATTGTTGTTTGTTTATATATTTATTTATTTTTCTATTTTAAGTTACGTAGTAAAAATTTGTTTTCATGTCTGCATTTTGGGATTAGCTCGGATATTTTATTTAATAATTTATTTGGATCTGGGAAGGTAATGATAGCTAATTTTTCCTCTAAGCAAAGTTTGCAAGTTTTTGATAGGTTGTTGTAGGCTGATGATTTTTTCCTTATTTTCCAAGATATTTTTGGTGTGGTGTGTTTTGTTTTTTATTTCCCAGATATACTTAGAAAGCATTGTGCTGTTCGCATATTTAGTATTTGTGAAAGACATTTTGTGTACATAATTTCTTTGTTTCCATGGTCCTTCGGTTACTCCTATGTATACTTTTTCTTCATTATCTGCTGATTTTATCGTGGCTTGGTAGATTACGTTGTTTTGTAAACAATTACCGTTTAAGGGACATTCGTTTTTTATTCTGCAGTTGCACGTGGGTTTAATTTGTTCGTGTGGTTTGTTAATAATTTTCCTGTTGTGCTTTTTTATTATTTGTGCCATGTTCTCGGTGCAACTGTAGCTGATTTTTACTGTGTTTTTGTTGAATATTTTATGTAGCTTGCTTGATTCCGGGAAGTGTTTGTGTAAAAGTTTGAAGAATATTTTTCCTATGTTTGTTTTTACGTTTTTGCTGTACGGTGGGTTGAACCATATGATATTTCTTTTCCTGTACGAAACAGCCCTAAAAGATAGCGGATTCCCAGCAACACTCACATACTCACCACAGAACACAAAAAGACCAACAGGAAAAGAAATATCATATGGTTCAACCCACCGTACAGCAAAAACGTAAAAACAAACATAGGAAAAATATTCTTCAAACTTTTACACAAACACTTCCCGGAATCAAGCACCCTACACAAAATGTTCAACAAAAACACAGTAAAAATCAGCTACAGTTTCACCGAGAACATGGCACAAATAATAAAAAAGCACAACAGGAAAATTATTAACAAACCACACGAACAAATTAAACCCACGTGCAACTGCAGAATAAAAAACGAATGTCCCTTAACCGGTAATTGTTTACAAAACAACGTAATCTACCAAGCCACGATAAAATCAGCAGATAATGAAGAAAAAGTATACATAGGAGTAACCGAAGGACCATGGAAACAAAGAAATTATGTACACAAAATATATTTCACAAATAGTAAATATGCGAACAGCACAATGCTTTCTAAGTATATCTGGAAAATAAAAAACAAAACACACACCACACCAAAAATATCTTGGAAAATAAGGAAAAAATCATCAGCCTACAACAACCTATCAAAAACTTGCAAACTTTGCTTGGAGGAAAAATTAGCTATCATTACCTTCCCAGATCCAAATAAATTATTAAATAAAAGATCCGAGCTAATCCCAAAATGCAGACATGAAAACAAATTTTTACTACGTAACTTAAAATAGAAAAATAAATAAATATATAAACAAACAACAATAAAATAAGCAAAATAAATTACTCCAAACAAATCACAAAACCACACCTGTTAGAATATGCGAAATAAAATCAAAACAAAAGAACGGACGAAAGTTATAACTGTTATATAAATAAAAAAAACATTAATAAAAGATAATATACTAAGTTACTTAAAAACCGAAAGATAAAAAAAAAAATATATATATATATATAGTATAACACATAAATAACAACAAGTATAATAAATCGATCTAAATACATCCAAATATATAAATAAACTAACAACCGATTACGATGAACTAGCCGTTTAGAAAAAACAAATAAAGATAACCAACCTAAATAGATAAATTAAAAACTGTTCCCACGAAAATAATAGTCAGAACAAACGACAACATCACACCCCAAAATTCAACAAATAGATTTAATCAATGGCAAATAAACAAATATATAAGATAAAAAATAAAAATGAAAATAAATAAAAACAAGCAAAACAATTTGACCCAAATAAATAAGCGAATAAGCGACTTCCGGTAAATGACGGCCATTATAGACTACCAACAATAAGCTATATAAACAAATTTTTGCTACGTTAACCAAAAGCACCGATCAAAATAAAAAAAATAAATAAATTAATATATAAGATAAAAAACAAAAAAAAAATAAAATTAAAAAACAAAAAAAAACAAACAAGCAAAATAATTTGAGATAAATAAATAAACAAATAAGCGACTTCCGGTAAAAGTAACCGCCAAAATAGACTACCCATAATGCACCATTGACCCTTATATAAATAGCCGAGAAAAATAACAGCACTAGTCGCCTGACGATTGCACTAGCATGAAACAGACTGTCGCCTCTAACTGCTGACTTCCATGTCCACTTTTATATTTATATATATGTATACATATATATATATATATATATATATATATATACGTATTATGTGATAAAAATATAGTTTTAGGTATGCTATATTCATTGCAAAATATGCTCAATATCAGGGTTAGTTCATATGTAAATATAAAAGACGACACTGAGTTCAACGCCAAGCGGCGACAGTCTGTTTCATGCTTCAAGTCATTCTTCATGGCTTCAAGATTTCGTTGAAGTATGAAACAGACTGTCGCTTCTTGATGTTAACATCAGTATATATATATATATATATATATATATATATATATATATATATATATATATATATATAAAAGTGAACATTGAAGTCAACACTTAGAGGCGACAGTCTGTTTCATGCTTCAAGTCATTCTTCATGGCTTCAAGATTTCGTTGAAGTATGAAACAGACTGTCGCTTCTTGATGTTAACATCAGTATATATATATATATATATATATATATATATATATAAAAGTGAACATTGAAGTCAACACTTAGAGGCGACAGGCTGTTTCATGCTAGACACAGTCGTCAGGCTTGACGATTGAGTCTAGCATGAAACAGCCTGTCGCCTCTAAGTGTTGACTTCAATGTTCATTTTTATCTTTACACACGCTCTCTGATATTGAGCACCTAATCCCATAAATATAGCACACTTTAAGAGTATATTTCTTCATTCATATATATATATATATATATATATATATATATATATATATATATATATATATATATATATATAGGAAGCGATACGAAATTGTCGCCATATTATATTTTTAATTTCGAGCATTTCTTTGTTTTGGATTTTTTGGATTGCACAGTATACTATTGTTGGGCACAGTCTGTGAGAAAAAGAGCACCATGTCACAATTCACTCCGCCATAATTTTGTAAACGACATGCTGTACTACTTGGCATTCACCCCGTAAGCTCCAATACGATTATTTCAGAGTGTTTGGGTGTCAAACTGAGAACAGTACAGAAGATTCGGTAAGAATTGGACGAGACTAATAGTGATTTCGGAGGTACGGAAAATTTACTCTTATGTTTCCCGAATTTTTTGGTGAGGGCTTCAGGTTCAGCACGTAGTGCTGACCTGGCTCAAGAGGGTGACTGCTAGAAGACCCTATGTCTAGCAACAGGGCTCTTCACCTTGCCACACAAGCAGGAGAACCCAGCCATGTCTTTCAGACAATATCTACGACCACATCACCACTTACATCTGCTCATCTAACTCCGCAGACTGCTAACCCCTTGATTATTATGTGTGGGGTGCAGTTGAGCTAATTACCAACAAATCTCCTTGTAACACCAAAGATGAACTGAAAGCAAGGATTGAGGCAGAATTCACCAACTTAAACAAGGAAACTGTCCAGAAGATTTGCAGTAGATTTCAAAGTCGTATGGTAGCCGTGGTTGTAAGAAATGGTGATTTTATTGAACAAATGTACTCTTTAGTATTTCAAGATATTTTTGTGTAATTTTGTTAAATATATCAGTTAAAATGAGAGGTAATTTTTAATTTTGCGTTATTTAGACGACAGTATATCAGTGGCATCCGGTATATATAGTAATATTTTCGATTATATCATTAGCTCTCATCTTAATGAAGTCAATGTTTGAGTAAGTATTTTATAGTGGACTCAAATTTGACAATTTACAAATGCCAAATTTAAAACTTTGCTTACGTCAATGATAAGTGATGCTCTTTTTCTCATGTCGGAATAGTACGCAGCTATCAATGACGTAACACAGTTTCAAAGTTGGCAATGAATTTCGGAACTGACTCGACATTTTATATATTGGGTTGGTGCATAATTATCAGGCGGTTTTGTAGGCGAGTTATTTGTTAATAAAAATTACTGTTTTGTTTACTCTTTTTTTAAAAATAAAAATATTATTTTATTTTCAGGCCATAAAAAATGCGTGCCGATAATAATACTCATTTAAAAATGTCATTGATCAATTTTTATGTTTCTTTTTTCATAATAAATATTGTTTAAAAACGCCTGATAATTATGCACCAACCCAAGCAAGTCCCCACTTCGAAAATCATAAAAAGGTCAATATTTTTATATTTATTATATTTTATTCTGGCAAATGACACGGCTCAAAAATGTCTAACGAAGGCTAATCTACAAAAACTATTCACCGAAAAATGTTTTCCTACTGTTTATAAACGGACCAGTCAGTTTAACTAGTTCCTTTTACTGATGTCGTAAAAATAAAATCTAGGTATGAAAGAGGAAAGACCAATTGCTATTAAAATATTAAAAGAAAAGATACAGAGAAACTACGTTGCGGTTGTAGAAAATATAATTATTTGATAATTATTTATAAGGGATTTATTTCTTATTTTTATAGCTTCTACAATCAAAGAATTACTGCTCTCTTTACCTCGTTATAATCCAGGTACAAAGGACGATAAAAAAAACTTGTCCTGATGAGTGGCGCTCATAATCAGTTGTGTATGAAACAGAATAATCATGTAAAAATTGATTTCACAGAAAAAAAGGTTCATTGAAGGCGAGATGCCAGTGCCGGGCCGATATCATTGCAGAGTATTCTTTAAATACATAGCAGAATCTCCAGGCTAGATGCAGCAGTAATATTCAACGCATAGATGAATGGAACACATATAAATGCGTAAGATATTTCCTGGCGAAAAAGAATTGTCTAGTACGACAGTGAACTAACTATATTTGCAGCTGACCGAGCAACTGTGTTTAGAATAATCTTCCCACTTCATGTCAGTGGAAAAGATTAGCCCAAGAAGGGCAATGAATCACTCGTCTGGAGGCAAGTATCAGCCATGCTGATGAATGGGAAAAGAAAAGGTTCTTTCAGATAACAGATAAAAGATATTAAAAACGGTTTCCTTCGATTAATTTCTGTATACTTAAGTGTAGTGAAAGAAATAAAGAGTAAGATAATGAGTGAAACTAAAACATAATTTAAATTTTGAATGTAATCATAAACCGGCTGGTTAAAGACTTTAAGTTTTAAAATCCTAAAATGGCTTTCGTTTCGATGCTCTTTTAATTCATAAAACCAATTTAATTTCTTCGCTTTACTAATGAATTGATAAGCATTTTTATATGTGACAATGAAAATTAAAATGCTTTTATTACACACACATACATATATATATATATATATATATATATATATATATATATATATATATATATATATGTATAGCATTCATTTAAAGAATGCTTTTGAAGCCAAAATTGTTTAGCTCATCAATAGTTTGATGGTATAACACTGTTCTGACGAGTGCTTTTACCTGAGCATGAAACTTCGAAATAAACGAGTTAAGTGAAAAAACATTTAAACATTTCATATTAATTCTCATATATATATATATATATATATATATATATATATATATATATATACATGCATGCATGCATGCATGAGAAACACATACTATTCTCTCGGCTTTCAAAGACTGTCACCAAAGATAAGATTTGCTTTGTATTTTTATATAAAAATCAATACATGTTTTATAAATTTGTCGGCATTTGAAAGAGGAAAAATATTTAGATATCTAAATTATTTTATTTCAGTCGAGAGAAAATGAAATATTTGTACGACTTTCTTTTTCCGTTATGGAAAAATTTCACTCTGAAAAATGAATAGAAATACATTTCGACCTTCTGTTTTAGTTACATTTGAAAAGCTTACGGGAATTGAACTAATTATTGAAATTTAATAAAATTTTCTGCACTTATATCATCGATGATTGAATTCATTTATTGAAAGGTTATTCTGTCAAAATATACCCTTTTTCTTGAATGTAAATAAGTGCTTTATGAAATGTCAATAAAATGCCGCTTGGTCGACAATAAGTCTTACAATTTTATTTATTTATTTTTGTGTAAAAATAATACCTGATGAGGTTGAAATTATACCCTTAATACGAAAACTTAAAATTGGAAAATTTATTTTTTAAGAAAATAATAGATTAACTTTTTAAATAATTAATACAGAATGAAAAGTGAGTAACTTTTAATGCACAGTAAATATTTACCTAAAAAACAAAAAACAACATGCTTTTGGTTTGTTTCTGAAGAATTTTATTATGTAAAATTGCAGACAATGTATCATTTCCCTTATACACAAATTCTTTTAAAAGTATTTTTTATATAAAATACTAAGAAAATACAAGATTTTTCTCAAAAACTTTGACTGGGACTCTTTTGTGCACAGCATTGTATGTATCTATGTATGTATGTGTGCGTTTGTGTGTGTGTATGTATGTATGTATGTATGTGTGTGTGTGTGTGTGTATATATATAATTGACAAAATGAAAACATTCCCTCGTAACGCGCTTCGTACTTTGAAAAGAAATTTTTCAAACTAATAA
>OZ038477.1:6529320-6539320 GCA_964036315.1 Acanthosepion esculentum
TTTGAGGGACTGTTTAGGTTAGAATATGTTTTATCCACCTTTCTAAAAAGTTATTTTTAATATTTGATATACTATACTCCTAGTTAAAAACCAAGTAAATGTATTAGGATTACTTACAGTATTTAAAATTATTTATTCTTATCGAGTATAAGTAAATATTATTTTATTTTATTTTATTTTATGTAAACTTTATGACAATGACGGCAAAGGTGGTTAAATTATTTCACTAATTCAATAAACTTAGTATTATAAATGTATATATGTATGTATAAAGGACATTTAATGTTCAATATTATATTCTAACTTATTAATTTCACATGACTTTCGGTGTTCACTTGGATTCTTTCCAGTGTTTGAATTGCTTTGAGAGAGGTGTTATGGTTAGAGTACGTTTTATTTAATTACAATTTTAAAAGATATTTAGGTTAGAATCTGTTTTATTTAATTTCAATTTTAAAACATTTTTAAAATTCTACTTTCAAATTTAACTTTTTAATTTTAATCAGCTATATTTCTTTATAAACCAAGTAAATGTAATAAAATTATCTACATTATTTAAAATTATTTATACCCATCAAATATGAGTATGTATAATAATCAGGTAATTTTTTTTTTTTTTTTTTTTTTTTTATAGATTATTTAAAGATTATTTAAAGAAAACTTTTGGCAATGACGACAAAAAATAGCTATTTCATTTCTCTGATTCAGTAAATTTTTATTTTTTATAAACTTAGTAATATATAGTTTCTCATGTATGCATAAAGGACATGGGTCATTTAATGACCTACATATTCTAAAAAAAAAAAATTACCTGATTATTATACATACTCATATTTGATGGGTATAAATAATTTTAAGCAAAGCAATTCAAACACTGGAAAGAATCCAAGTGAACACCGAAAGTCATGTGAAATTAATAAGTTAGAATATAATATTGAACATTAAATGTCCTTTATACATACATATATACATTTATAATACTAAGTTTATTGAATTAGTGAAATAATTTAACCACCTTTGCCGTCATTGTCATAAAGTTTACATAAAATAAAATAAAATAAAATAATATTTACTTATACTCGATAAGAATAAATAATTTTAAATACTGTAAGTAATCCTAATACATTTACTTGGTTTTTAACTAGGAGTATAGTATATCAAATATTAAAAATAACTTTTTAGAAAGGTGGATAAAACATATTCTAACCTAAACAGTCCCTCAAAATCTTTAAATATACAAATAGAAATAATACCATAAGAATTTTTGCCGTTAGAAATAAACCCAGATGACATGAATTTAGCGGATGTCAGAATTTGTTAAAAGATACATCCCTACCCATCCCTAAACATAACCCCGCTTTCAAATGTAACTATTAACTGAGACAACGAAAATTAAAAATTGAACCCTCTACCACCCCTTGTCTAGATGAATGGATTTATCGGTAACCTTGGAAACCCTCAAACTATGAATCTTTCCTGTGCCGTTAACAACCGTAAATTTTAAAAAGTAAGTTACTCCAAAATTCGCTTGATGAGGAAATGGAACTAATGTCTTTGGTTTAATAACAAAATTAAATTCAGGGGCTTTAGCTTCCATTTCTGAAACATGGTCATCACTGTGTAGCGGTAAAACCATATTTTAAATCTATTAATTTATAATATTAATGCTCTGTAAATTTAAATTTACATAGAGCACTATTGTGTAAAAATAAAAATATCTATAAGAACACCGGATTTTATATCTTACTGTTCTTTCCTTTTTATTTATATATACATATATATATATATATATATATATATATATATATATATATATATATATATATATATTTTGTCACAGCTCATCAGTGCGGAACTTCTACCACTAAGCCGTCGGCGCACGGCAGGGATGAAGGTGAATTTTAGCGTGTTTATTTTTAGATTTAGAAAACACACAGTGACTGACAGTGACCCAATTCTGCCGAAGAGTCATGCATATTAGCTTAAATATATATACATAATGTTTTAAAAAATATGAATGCTGACCAGAACACTACCGCGATTTCGACAACTACGGTCTCCTCAGGTGGTTTGTTCAACAAATCAACCAAATTGAGCTCATTAACTTTAATACTTTCGTTGGAAACCGGAAGTTTTGGGGGGTATTATGTTAATCTTTAGATTTCGTAATATACTCCATTTAATGTTTGCGCTTTTGTTATTCCTCTCTCTACAACCCCAGTAATAGCTTTTGCTATCTTCGTGTTGTACCTATGTTCCGGGATTCTAAAAGATGAGGTATGATTATACCACCTCTTCTTAAAATGGCCCTCAGCGCAACAAATGTATCTTTTTTCTGCTATTATTTTCACCTTCCACTTCGGCACAATATACAACACATTCTGTACGGCATAATCCATATAAAGGACAGTTGTCTTTTGTCCTGCAACTCCATAAGACCATATTTTCACCTTTCACGTCAATTTTAAGTTTTAAGTTTTTGCTGGCCATTTTTTTATGATGTTGCCCATACATTCATTGTTCAGAAACAAAAATAGCAAGTGTTCATGAATATGTTATTAAGGATTGCTATCCGTCTATCACCGAAATATTATTAGATGCCTTGATGTTTGCAAAAAGCTTTGTATGTTTAAATCCTGATCAGATTGCATTAATCTTAATTCGCCGTTTATTGTCTTTAAACTTTTCGGGCATTCAGGCCGGTAAATGTTATTTAATACTGTTTATTGTAAAACAGAGCATTTGCTTAAATATTTGTATCTATAAAAAGAATGTACGAGGGTCATTCAATAAATAAAGTGAATTTTTCGGTATAAGGACTTCGAATACAGATAGAAGCTTACTCTTTTTTATTTTTTTTGTTTTACTTCTTTTTCACATGGATTTAATTTCTTTTGCAGATTAAAAAAAAAAACTTTGAGAGTTATGGCGATTAACTAAGATGGCCGACCAAGAAGCATGCTCCAGGATTGGACAGCGGTCAGTTATCAAGTTTTTGGTTGCTGAAGGGTGCAAACCAGTTGAAATTCTTAGGAGAATGTCAACTGTGTATGGTGCCACATGTCTCAGTCAAAAAAATATCTACAAGTGGGTTAAATTGTTTAAAGAAGGACGGGGCAGTGTTGAGGATGAAGACAGGTCTGGGAAGCCTACAGAAGTGAGGTCTCCTGAGGTGATCGAATCAGTCAATGACCTCTTTCAGTCCGACAGAAGGGTGACAGTGGATGACATTGCAAGGACTTTGAGCTTATCTTTTGGGATCATCAGTCAGAAGGAGTCATCTTGCATCATGAAAACGCAAGGCCTCACACAGCAGCTCAAACGATGCAGACCATCAACAGCTGGGCTGGGAACTGCTCCCTCATCCCCCTTACAGCCCAAACTTTGCCCATTCAGACTTTCACCTGTTTGGTCCCTAGAAAGCGTTCACGAGAGGCACGAAGTTTAAAAGTGACGATGAAGTCAAAAGTGTTGTGAGCAACTGGCTGAGACATCAGTCCAAAGATTTTTACGCTGAGGGAATACGGAAGCTTGTGCACAGATAGGAAAAGTGTGTGACTGTGCTGGGAGACTACGTTGAAAAATAAAAAAAGTAAGCTTCTATCTGTATTAGAACTCCTTATACCGAAAAATTCACATTATTTATTGAATGAACCTCGTACATTCTTTTTATAGATACAAATATTTAAGCAAATGCTCGTATAAACATAAAAATATCTTAAAATAATTGTCGGACTTTGTCCATTTCCTGTGTGACATCATTTGTTTACATTTGGATACGCATCGAGCAGATATGAATGTACGTGAGAGATTCATGGAAGATTGAAGTTTAAAGGCAGCAAAATCGACTTTGCCAACCGGGCGCTCTTCTGTGGCCGAAACGGTTAAGACCCGTCAGGCTATATGACGGTTTCGTATAGGATGCAGCTTCGATTCCTGACGGAGGACGAATATTTTCTATGAAAAATTTCTCGTACGTTCAGGCCGGTAAATGTTGTTTAATACTTTTATAAAACAGAGCATGTTTGTATCTATAAAAAGAATGTATAAACATAAAAATGTCTTAAATATATATATGTACTTTTATTTATTATTTAATTATATTCAGTTAGTTATTTTATTTACTTGTCTTGTTTTGCACACACACACACACAGCCACATACACACAAATAAACACACACACACGCAAGTTTTGCTATTTGCATTAGAGTTACACACTTTTTTATTCTGATGATGTTTTAGCTTGTGTAGTAGGGAGTTTTTCTTGTTTTCATTTTGGAAATCAGCTTTGATATTTGGTTTAATAATTTCTCTTTCTCTGTAAAATTATCTTTATTTTTTCTTTTAGGCAAATGTTACACGTTTTCCAGTTGTTAGATCTTGGTATTTTTTTTATTTTACATGTTATTTTTGTTTGATTTGGTTGTGTTTGGGAGTTGTCATATATACTTTGCGAGGGTTGTGCTATTAAACACACAAACACACACAGACATATATGAATATGTGTACGTCATGCCAGCTTTACACGTTAGTAATTCCAAGAAACATATAATGTAAAATAAAAAAAGACAACATTTCGTACAGATAAGTAAACCTTATTGTAACGACGGCCAAAGCGTTAACAAGTAAAAATTGTAAGTGACAAAACAACTAATGGAGATAAGACGTTTTTCAGATAAGAGTCGATGTTTTTTTTTATTTCTCGCGATTTACAACGTTCGAGCGTTCACCCATTCCGGGGTATTGTATATCAGTTTTGAGAGACTGAGAGTTCGTTCGGGGCATAGCACAAAATAATAGTCGATATAGACACGTGATGTAAATCAAGGCTCGTTTTTTCATTGAAGTAGTCGATATTTAAACTGCTACTCCTGTTGGTTTCGTCGCTGTAAAGCGTCTTCGTATCTCGTTCCTGATGGCCTGGTTAAGCTTGCCTGCTGTGGGGTTCCTCCGTTATGAATTTCAACTCGGCCGGATCTGCCTTCGTAGGTTGGAAACGGCGTTGGCTTTATAGTCCGCTCGTGGCTCAGAAACGGCTGTTGGGAAAACTGCTTTTATGACGCTGGTATTTTAGGCTTGAAACAGCAGAAATGTGGTTCTACAGAAGGATGCTGAGGATACCATAGACCGAATATGTGAGCAACGAAAAAGTTTTAGAGAAAATGGAAATAAAAGGGACACATACTTAACCTCAGGTAAATACAGTTGAAATTTCTAGGGCACATAATGAGAAAAGAAGAAAGATACTCACAGGATAGTTTGAAGTCAAGGAGGGTATAAGGAATCAACGCATAAAATACTTCGTGAGCTTGAGTAAATGGATAACGGCACAATTTTAGGAGAAATAAAATTTATTAAGATCTACGAAGGACAGGAAATTGTGGAGACCCATGATCGTCTACATCCGGAGAGGACTAGACTAATAAGGAAGATTCCGGATGGTGGTACGCTGATATTACGGTATGTTTTTGTCATGCATACAGATGTCGATGTTTATGTTAAATTTTGAAGTTCCGACAGTGTACGAAAAATTTGCCTGAAATGAAAGGAGAACCAATTGACCTAATTTCTTTAAAAAAGTGATTTTGTTTAAAAAAATAATAATCCAATAAAATAATAACTGAATAAAATATGAACAATTAATTAAAAATAATTAAAAAATCAACAAAAAAATTAAAGAAACGAATACCATGTCTATTTTAAAAATAAAAAAAGTATATTGAAAAATGAAAATAGTAAATTTAAGATATAAACATATTAAAAATGAAAAATGCGAAGGAAATGAAAAATCTTCAAAGATAAACTTCGAAGAAATTTTCAAGTTGAAGATTTGAAAAAGAAAATAAATTGGTTTATCGGAAAATAAATTGGTTTAGAAAGGCTGCAATGAAGTATACTAGCAAGAGAGGAAAACTCATAAATGTTATGGCAAACAAACATTGCTGAATGACAATTTTTTCTTTACTTAAGTAAATTTAATACAGTCCTAAAATTCACGTGCATATTAACGGTTTTACGATGTGTGCATTTGTATTTGCATCAAGAAACACAAAAGTAAATAAATTATTCTTCCTAATGTTATTGTTGTTTCCGTAGGTTTTTTTAATTCTTTACTTTATTTACCTAATTTTTAATTGTCTTTTATTTTCGTTTAATCCTTATCCCATACTGTAGACATGGAAAAATACCAAACAATGAAAGCATACGTTCTTGATATATATTGTTGCGGGCGTTAGTAAAGTCGGTGTTTGAGATGAGAAATAACACGTATTTCCTGAAATGCCCAAAACAAAAATGGCGGACTCGGTTTGTGAATCCACGGGAATAAATGAAGAAAAAAAACAAAAAAACACACAAGAACAAATATATGTACAAACAAATGATAATGTATTAACAAGAAAGTTATATAAGTGACAAATTCAATGATTTGTGTAACAAAAGAATGTGAAAGCCTTTTTGGTCCAAAAGGTTTTGAATGAGTTAATGTGCGTACGTACGTGTGTTGTGGTTTGTTCATCCATTTCTCACTGGAAAACGTGTTTTCCTGCGAGAAAATTACATGTTGACGTGTAAGCGGAAAAGGTAAAAAGAGACTACAAAAAATTATCGCAGAGGATTTAATTTCTCTGGCATCAGGAGTTAAACATTGAAGGAAAATAAATCGAAATAAGTAAAGATAAAAAGAATATTCCCAGAAAAAAATGCATACAAATACGAAGTTAACTCCTTTTCTTTTGATTTCGGCGTTATAAATATTAATTAATTTTTTGATCATTTTTTTTATCTGAAGAAACGGTTTTACAGCTTTTTATTCCCAAATTGAAGCAAAAATTAAGAAAAAACACAAATAAGCCAAAAAAAATAAATGAGAAATATAATATGAAACAAACAATATGTTTGCCAGAAACATAAAATATCGGCGCCCTCCATTTTTGATCCTTTTTGCGACAAAACTCATAATTATTTTATATTTTAGTAATCCGTTCGGAATTGAAAGCAGACGATAATTTTATGTATCCTGTCTTTATTTTGTGTAGATTTGTGTTGAAGACGAAGGATTCATCTCTGAAAGTTAATTGTGGCATGCTACACTCAGGAGATTTTAAAAGTAATGGTACTCACGTGAGTGTAAGTAGGGCTTGTAATTAATTTGATAATTGTCTGACTAGGCAAATTTTATCAGTTCGTCAAAAGTTAATGAAGAAAACAGTGTAAATGTCTCGAGGTAATTTTTGTACGTCAAAAGTAATTTAGGAAAAACGTACAAATGACCTGACTCGATAATGGTCAAAAAGTTGCGACCGATTTTTCATTTACGAGAAAGACGTTCATTTGAAAGGTGAGCCACTACCAAATGCAATTTGAAGTAGAAACATCTTGCGTTAAAATCAGGACATTAATATCATAATTGTTTTCCCGGCTAGCCAATGATAAGTAATAAAGAAATGATCATAATATCTGGCGAGATGAACTGCGCAAATACAAAAATAGGCAAAATATTAAAGATTTATTTAGATTTTTTTATCGGCAAGCAGCGTTTGCATATTTTTAAAGCTAGACGTTATTTTTAGATTGTAAGAATTGTTAGAGATAATAATAATTTACTGATAAAAGTCCTACTATTTAACCCATAGCTGGGGAGAGAAAAGAACATTTTCCCAACGGTATTTGCGCGTAAGTGAATATAACTAACCCGACTGATATAGGAACTCGGCTCTCCGATTTTCAATTCTGAGCCGTTTTCCATTTCACCACCCGCACATCCATTCTTACGGGACCTGCTATTCCGAAGCGATCACATATCTGGGTACTGATTTTTTAAAAAACCAGAACCAGTGATTTAACGTGATATGGCCGTAAACTATTTAAACTAAAAAGAAATAATTATTAATCAGTTTAGTCGATTTATATTTTTTGAAATGCCAATCACAAAGTTCGATATCAAATGTGAAGTTTGTTAATTAATAAAATCCCAACAAATTACTGATATAAGCAAAGAATTGGGACCCAATTTAGGTGATTATTTTTAATGCCCGTTTCCTTGTTTATTCGGATTGATTTCTTCCAATAAGTAAATGATACCGTCTAGCAACGAATGTAGTTCATCTGAGGGCAAAAAGACATTTTTATGTCTAAATGAGAAATCCACGGATTTTCAGGTCAGACTGATCAATATAAGCAGACATCTTTATATGCAGTTACTAGGCTTTGTTTACTAGGCTCGTAACGAGACAATGCTGAGACATCGAATAAAAAGTGACCCCATTACACTATCACACTGATCTGCAAGACGAGCATGTTAAAAAGACGTTCAAACGGGGGCGGCCAACAGAAATATGGAGACGTATTTTTAGATAAGGTGGTATTGTGATTATTTAATCACTAGCGTAATACCCGTAAAAACGCTGGATAATTATTACGCATGGATTGGCAGTTCTGTGAGGGTCAGTTACCGTGAAATTTACCTGCGATCAAATTCTCCTTCCTCAGTCACTTGTTGCAGGACAGTAACTGAGATCGTGAAAAGTGTCATACACAAACAATATATATATATATATATATATATATATATATATATATATATATATATATATATATATATATATATATCATAATAATAATAAAAAGAAAGAACAGTAAGATATATAATCCGGTGTTCATATTTATAATTTTATTTTTGCAAAACAGTGCTCAATGTAAATTTACAGAGGATAAATAAATTACAAAATTAGCTTGAAAATGAAACAGAACTAATGCTTTTAATTTAATTAGATAATTAAATTTGAAGTTTTTAGCTTCGTTTTTTGAAACATGGTAATTCCTGTGAATCGAAGAAACATATTTTAAATCAGTTAATTTATAATATATATATATATATATATATATATATATATATATATATATATATATATATATGTGTGTGTGTGTGTGTGTGTGTGTGTGTGTGTGTGTGTGTGTTAATCAATTCATCCCAAGCAAGACAAAAATGTCACTAAGACCTAAGGGGCGAAAGAGAAGGAAAAGATTTTAAAAGGAACAGGAAAACCAATTCTAAACAGGAAACAAGGGAGATAACCCTCTATTCCAGTTCAAAGACCGGGAGGAGAGATGATAAAAATATAGTTTGAACGTAATTTAATGAAAATTGAGATCGTCATTGAGTGGCAAGTGTATATGTCATGCTTAAACGCAACTTTCAGGCCATTCAGCTGGGTATCCATACATTAGGGGTATCCGCACATTAGGGGTATCCACTCATTAGGGGTATCCACTCAATATGGATATCAAGTCAAAATAACGTTTAAAGTGATAAAAATATGTCGGATAGTTAAAAAAATCTATTATTTCTTTATAAATTGCTTTGTATATATATATATATATATATATATATATATATATATATATATATATATATATATATATATATATGTGTGTGTGTATGGAAAAAGTGGAAAAGTTTAAACGGCGGGTTTCGCTGACATTTGTTGGCTTCGGGTTGTTAAATTTGAAATGAAAAAATAAATAATGTGTCTCAGGAAAAATGAGTTGTAAAGATTCAGGATTAGAGGAGCAATTTCGGATACTATTATACATCCTACAAAGATATGGCCCCATACACACACATATGTAGATATGTATGCAGTGTGCGATAGATAAATTGTCGTCTAAATGACGCGAAAATGAAAATAACACAGACATCTCATTTTAACATTTGTATTTACCAAAATTACAAAAATATCTTCAAATACTAAAGAGTAGAATTATTTAATAAAATTGCCATTGGCTTCAACCACTGTCTCCAAACGACTTGGAATCTCCTGCAACTCTTCTGGCCGCTTTCCTTCATGTAGCTGGTGATTGTTGCCTTAATCCTTGCCTTCAGTTCGTTTTCGGTGCTAAAAGGAATGTTGTTGGTCTCTCGCTCAACAGTTCCCCACACATAATAATCAAGTGGGTTGCAGTCTGGGGAGTTAGGTGAGCAGATGTAATGGATGATGTG